>CAWUFW010000226.1:600000-995000 GCA_963921515.1 Calotriton arnoldi
CTGCCACATTTCAAAGGTTGGTGAATAAAGTTCTCACAGGCCTGGAAGACTATAGTGCAGCTTATCTTGATGATATTGCTGTCTTTAGTCCCACCTGGGAGGATCACCTGGTCCACCTAAGAAATGTTCTGGAGGCCCTGCAAAAAGCAGGCCTCATTATCGAGGCCACCAAGTGCCAGATAGGGCAGAGTAAGGTTGTGTACCTGGGCCACCTTGTGGGTGGAGGCCAGGTTCAACCATTGCAGAGCAACATCCAGACCATCATGGACTGGGTTGCTCCCACTACCCAGACTCAGGTCAGAGCTTTCTTGGGCCTGACTGGGTACTACAGGAGGTTTGTTAAGAGATATGGATCCATAGTGACCCCCTTAAATGATCTGACCTCTAAAAGAATGCCTAAGAAAGTTCAGTGGACAGTTAGCTGTCAAAAGGCATTTGATGACCTGAAGCAGGCCATGTGCACTGCTCCCATTCTGCAAAGTCCTGACTATTCCAAACAATTCATTGTTCAAACTGATGCATCTGAGTTGGGGGTAGGGGCTGTGTTATCACAACTGAATGAAGAGGGTCAGGATCAGCCAGTAGCTTTTATAAGCAGAAGGCTGTCCCCAGAGAGAAACGTTGGTCAGCTATTGAGAGGGAAGCCTTTGCTGTGGTTTGGGCTCTGAAGAAGTTGAGGCCATACTTGTTTGGCACTCACTTCATTGTTCAGACAGACCATAAACCCCTCTTATGGCTAAAACAGATGAAGGGTGAAAACCCCAAACTTTTGAGGTGGTCCATTTCCCTACAGGGGATGGACTATTCAGTGGAACATAGACCTGGGAGTAACCATGCCAATGCAGATGGACTCTCCAGATATTTCCACTTAGAAAATGAAGACTCAACTGGTCTAGGTTAGTCTCATGTCCTTTTGTTTGGGGGGGGGGTTGTGTAGGAAAGTAGGATCTGCTTCTTATGGTTACCCCCAAGTTTTGCTTGATGTCTCACTGTTTTTGACTAGTTTGACTGGGATCCTGCTAATCAGGACCCCAGTCTATCTGCTTTCTCCCTAAAATTGACATACATGTAGTTTGGTACACTCCAAATTGGATACTGGGGTACCCTTATCAGTCCCTAGTATATGGTACCCATGTACCCAGGGCATAGGTACCCCAGAGGCCTCCCATGGGCTGAAGCATGTATTATGCCACCCATGAGAGGCCATGCAAAATGGAACTCCAGGTCTGCTACTGCAACCTGTGTAAGCTGGTGCTTGCACCACTTCTAGTGGTCACTACACTTAAGACTTATAAGTCACCCCTATAGCAGGCCTTAACAATCCTGAAGGCAGGGTGCTGGGTTTTTAGTGAGAGGGTGCCCCTGCATGAGCAGAGCCCCTCTGCAGCCTTCGGAGACCATTCTCCCGGGTTGTCTGTGACTCAGCCGGACATATAGGTAGAGGTGCATTATAACCTTGCGGTAAATGCTATCTCGAAAACGGCTGCATAGAAACATATCGTGTTTGGTATCAAACACCTTGGAATCATACCTCCACACCAGTAACTGGTGTGAGAGGTATGATTCCACCCTTCAGAAGCGAGCTTCGTGGGGTCACTGGTCTAACCGGTGCCAGCCTTCTCGACCCGGCCGCAGCACAAAATGGATGCTGCGGACCAGAGACACATTTCTGCCCTCCTGCTGCTGAGCCAAGCTTGAGCAGAGGAAGGCAGCACCTTAGGCATCCTGTCACAGGGAGGTGTGGCCACCTCCCAGACAGGGTTTAGTGTATTGGGGCTGGGTGGGTGCACTCTGAGAGTGCCTGACAGTCTGCACCTGGGGCACATTTGATGTCCCTGTGCATAGTCCAGCTGAAACCAGTTCTGGGAGCCATTGGCTCCTGCTCTGGCGCGAAACTGGACAAAGGACATGGGTGTAACAACCCCTCTGTCCTGCCCCTCCCCTAGGAGGGTCCCCTGAATCTGTCCAACCCTCTCCCGTTGGTACAAAAGGGCTTACCTGGCTGTAAGACTTTAGATTTTACGTGGACAAGATTCTACAAGAAGAAACCACTGACCTTCGACCGTCTGGACACTCTGGACTTCGCTGGACCTCGACTGGGCTCGACTTCGTCCCCCTTTCCGTCTGAAGCTTAGTTTGTGCCTGTGCTCCATACAGGCTCCGTGGAGGGCCTGTGGTGCACTAAAGACAACTGAAGAATCTCCCTTGGAGTGAAGGAGTCACTCCCCTGCATTTGCAGACACCTAACCGCAACTGACCATTCTGCTGCTCCTGAGCTTCTGCAGACTCCGAAGATTTCAGCAACACAGGAGGTAGGTTTCTGAAGGTCCCTGAGGTCGATCTGCTCTCTCACCGAGTTTGATGCCAGTATCCCTGGTGGGGACTGCATAACCCGAACCCTTGTGCACTGCGTCCATTTGCAAGTGCATATGCTTGTTGGCGATTCCTGAGCTTGTGCATTGGACTCCGTGTAGCCCTGACCCTGAGCAGTATTTGCACCAAAGAACTCCAGCCTCCTCGCACCGAGTGTTCCGTGGGCTGGTACTTTGCAATCTTGCTTGAGGTCCCCTCACGACTCCTGGTCATTCAGCCTGTGGGTCCTCCTGAGGGTCATCTTGATTTTTGTTGGGCTTTCCTGGTTGCTCCAGACGTGCCCTGACTCTCCATCGCTTGGGGAGTCCCCTGGACCTTGCTGGTCCACACCGTAACCTGCTTGACCTTCCTGTGTGGGTTGCTTTTGCCAAGGCTTGTTGGTGCTCGCGCCAGACACCGACCCCTCAGCACTCGACACCCTTTGTGGGACAGCTCAACTCTGGTTCCTGGTTGTCCTCGATGTCTCCTGGTCCTCGTGGCTGCAGAGTCAAGCATCCCTTCTTCGCACCTGAAGCACCCGACATCGGTGGGCATTCGTCTACTGAGCCCCTGGTCACTCTGGAGTGACCCAGACTCTGTCCCCTCTGCTTTCAGGTTCCTTCCTTCCTGAATCCAGGCTTGGATTCCACCAGACCCTTTTCACCTTGACGGCAGCAGTACTTCTTTGCAGCTCTCCATTGAGAACGACGGCAGTTTCCACGCCACTTCAGACCTATGCACCCGGCTCCTCTGGGATAGGTAACTCAGGTACCTCGGTATCCACGGGTGGGGTGGCTCTTCAAACGCTTAAGTTCCAACGGGTTCGCACGAAGTCCTCCTAGAAGGGTCCTTAAACTTTAAAAGTGTAACCGTGACTTCCCCATAGAATAGTACGGAGCCCGCGGTCGTGTTCCCACACTGCACCCAGCCTCCGTGGGGTCCCTGTCTACTCACCTTGGGTGGTTCCTTGGGGTCCCAGCGATTCTACGTGCTCCAGACCTTGTCTTGATCTCAGTCGTGTCTGTTATACCACTATTTTAGTATATGGTTTGGTCTCCCCCTGGAGCCCACTGTGTATTGTGCTACTTACAACTGTTCTATTGAACTCGTATTGTGTGCTTTGTGTTCTATCCTCGTGTAGAGGATAGTAGAGAGTGTTATATTAATAAATACATATTTTTATATAACTACTGTGTGGTTCTCCTTCATTTAGTCATTCAGGAGGTGATATTCTGGTAAAACAAGCTGCTTTACATTCCTTCAAGATTAAGCCTGAAGGCTGCTCTCCACAGCTACCACTAGGATAGCTTTCTAAAGGTTATCTTTGACCTCATACATCATAAGGGTCGTTTGGACTGGTGCAAGGTGCCCACTTTAATTAGTGGACAGCATATACCAGGCCAACTTCTCACAGGTATGGATATACATAGCTGGGTGGACAGTTTCTGTGTGACTGATTGAGTGAATTGTGGCGTCCATTGTAGTTCGTGTGTCTGCACTGACAAGATGGTGGTTGGTTTTATTCAAGGTTGTCCAGGGTCCATTCCATACCTTGGAGCCTGTATGTGCATAATACCCTCTCCCCTCACCCCCAAACCATTTATCTCCATAGGTGAGGGAGGTAGCCCACCACCTTTTAAGTATCTGTGGTTCCCCCTTCTAGAGAGAAACTTCTCCCCTTCTTTCTGACAAGATCTGCAGTCCTGAAGAATCTGATCTCATTTCCTGTCCTCACCTTGACCCGCTCAAACCATCCCAGAAGGGGCTGGAATGTTCCATGATCAGGCTGAGGTGATCCCAGCAGGGTCATGCACCTCTAGGACTGTGAGGAGAGGGGTCCTCAAAATTTGAAAGCAGCAGTATTCTTGAGTGATCAGCCCACCTAGGGAGGATAAGTAGCTGGCCCTCCACAAAGTACTTTGCTCACTTTTCTCTCATCGACCAAGGAAGGTCTTCCCATCAGTAAAGATGAGAAGAACTGAGATCCAGGAGTGAAATCCCTGCTTGTTGCCACTTCTCTCTACAGACTGGGAGTATGTCCAGCAACACTTGGAAACACTGCTTTTTACAAGCTGTAGAATGCCCTGCTGGCCTGTGCAAGTCATTGGGCTGAATCTTCGAGGAGGACAGACTGCCCCCCCCGTTAGGAACGACAACCAGTTGTGTGGAACAACCCAGCTAACTATGTCTGCCCCAGAGCCGCAAAGCCTCCCCTAGCCATCTGCCCTAGAAGATACAACCTCAACACAAAGTTCTGGGCCCAGTGGAAGCTCATGGTCTTCAAGACAACAACACAGGTGAGACTGCTTTGTCCTTGCAGGTATGCAGGATGGACAGGTACTCAGTGCAGATTATCCCAATAGGTAGTCCAGTGGCTACTAGACTGTTGGACTCCAGTTGACTGTGACCCCCACATCGAGCACCAGCAGCAGACACTATTCACAGCACTGGACATCACTAAAAGGCACACAAAGGAAATTGCTTTGTTTAACAAACTTGGAGTGGACACTTTGATCTTTGAGCAGTGACTCTGCAGACAGGCTGGAGGGTCTAGCTGAGGTTTCGTAGCATGGTCACCGAAACCTCATTCATATTCCTGCACTGCTTACCAAAATCAAATCTCTACAAAACAACACATTCCCATTACTGTTATTTGCAGAAATGCAATTGAAGAGAAAAACCCCTAGGCAATTAGCAATGTCTGGCAATGACTAGACCATTATACCAAATAACATGATATTGTGAGCTCAGTGTAACTACACAAATACATTTTAAATTAAAAAGTTTTCATTTCTTTATTTCAAAATCATTAAAAATTATTATGAACCATGATTCATGATATGGCAGATACATCTAATACCATAAAATACACACATGAATATATAACAAACAATTGACAAAAACAAATACAAAACAAGCATGTACCTACAATACATCTACAAAGTTACATGATATCAAGACAACATATATGTAAATAAACAAGTGGCATAAACAGAGTCTTCTACGCGCGTTTCGGCGCACACTGCGCCTTCATCAGGCAAGCCACACAATTGTTTAGACATAAAATGCTAAAGAGGTATCCTCAGCTAACATGATGACATCAGAATGACGTGGTTCAATGGAAGAGTACCATGAGGCAATAGGTGGGAACCTATGTGCCTGGACCGGAATCTTGAGTCCCGAGTAATAATGAGGTATCCTAATGTAATCTGACTCTAAAGGGAAGAGAATATGGTACCTAACACAGTAACTTCCAGATGGAGATGATATAGTATGAACTGAGCCGCCACACAATACAGCGATATGATGTTTTCAAAGTAGGGGCCCAATTGCTATCCTTATGCCATAAAGGGATCCCGCAAACAGGTGGTCGGGCCGCGCTCGTGTATCGGCACGTCGAAGGGTCACCGAAACCTCATTCATATTCCTGCACTGCTTACCAAAATTAAATCTCTACAAAACAACACATTCCCATTACTGTTATTTGCAGAAATGCACACTGACAACTTCTATCTTTAAACTGAACCCTCAAACTACTCAGATACTTTATTCTGGCTTGAGATCCTTCAGCAAAATCTTTGGTACAGTAGCGGCTGGTAGCAGCGGCCGCTACAGGTAAGAGCGGTGGGGTAAGGTGAGGGGATTTCGAGAGACGGCCACAAGGGAAAATTAATTATTTATTTAATTTTCCCACATGGTCGTCTCTCGAAATCCCCCATCACCTGGCCCCACCGCACTTACCTGCAGCGGCCGCGGCTGGTGACCTTTAAAAGTGATGGGGCATAATCCTTGGCTTGAATTCCAGTGAGTGAGACTGACTCACTTACTTAGAGGGTTTGGTGGGGTTCGCTCACACTCGCTTGCAGTAAATCTTAATCTCTCACCTATTCTCACTTAGTCTTAGTCATTTACTTTCATTCGAACTTGCAGTCACTTTTACTTACTTTGACTCAGTTTCACTGACCTCACTCATTCTCACTCTGACCCATTAAGTCTTACTCATTCTCAGTTACTCTCACTCAATCCCACTCATTATAAATCATTCTGATTGACTCAATCTCACTCTGACTTAGTCTCACTTAGTTTCACTCAGTTACACACAGTCTCACTTTGACTCACTCATTCCCACTCAGTCTCACTTATTCTCACCTAGTTTCCCTGAGTCTCCCCATGCCTCTCTCGTTCTCTCCGATTCACTCAGTCCCACTCATTCAGATTCCCTCAATTTCACTGTGACTCACTCATACTCAGTCATATTCACTCATTCTCACTAAATCCCACTTAGCCTCACTCATTCTGACTCATACAATATCACTCTGATTAACTTGTTCTCACTGAGACTCGCTCGGTTTCACTCTGTCTCACTCTGACTCACTCATTCCCGCCCAGTCTCACTCATTCTCACCTAGTTTCCCTGAGTCTTGCCATAACTCATTCATCTTCCCTGATTCACTTCAGTCCTGCACATTCTGATTCAATCTCACTGTGACTCACTCATACTCAATCAGTCTCACTCAGTCACACTTAGTGCCACCCAGTCTCACTCATTCTGACTCACTCAGGCTCACTGTGACTCAGTCTTTTTTATTCACAGTCAGTCTCAGTCACTCTCACTCAATCTCACTCATTCTCACTGATTCGCTTAGTCATACTCATTCTGATTCACTCTGACTCACTCATAGTCACTCAAACTCACTCATTCACACTCATTCTGACGAAGATACTAGCATTCTCACTTAGTCTGACTCAATCAGTCTCACTCACTCTCACACTGACTCTCTCTGTCTCACTCATTCTCTGACTCACTAAGACTCACTCAGTTTCACACACAGTAACATTCAGTTACACTCCCTGTCATTCTCCCTTACTCATTCATTCACAGTTGTACTCACTCTTCTTATCATCATTGTCCTCACTTTAACTCATTCCTTCACTGACACTCTCACGTTTACTCATACACACACAAATAGACACGGACAAGATTTGGGAAAGGATGGGGTGACTGGCTGATTGATATGTAGCCACGGGCACTGCAGGGCTTAAGCCTGCAACACCTGTGGCTAACTTTATCAGTGACGCTTCACCATGTCACAGATTGGGAGGCACTGAGGTGTGCCAGGGGCCTGGGGCCAGGGCTGGAGTTTTCACCTGCTCTGGATAATCTCTGATGGCTGGTGAAGACATTCTTTCCAGTAGAGCTGTGTTAGGCTGCTCCGTCCATCATCTGTTCTTTTTGCATTTGTCGCCCTAAGTGGGAAGGGTATGCCCAGACGTGTGTCCTGTGCTCGCCACGCCGCCAGATTCAAGCTAGCCTGGCTAATGAGGGGTGAAACCCTGAAACCGGTCCCAGGATGCTTGTTTCGGGTCCAGGAAAGACCTGGCCTGGCAGTTCGGGCTGGACTGTTCCCATGGGTCTACACTGGAATGGCGTGGTGTGCAAAAAAAGATGGATTTAACCCAGATCTGTGACTAGGGATGAATGTTTGATTGGCTCAGCATTCCGTCTATAATCTGTTCTTTTTGCATTTGTCGCCCTAAGTGGGAAGGGTATACCCAGACATGGTCCCGTGCTCGCCATGCCACCAGATTCAAGCTAGCCTGGCTGAAGAGGAGTGAAACCCCGAAACAGGTCCCTGGATGCTTGTTTCTGGTCCAGGGGGGACCTGGCCTGGCAGTTCGAGCTGGACTGTTCCCATAGGAAGCAGGGTCAAGACTGATTTGCATATGGCTGGGTCTAAACTGGAATGGCGTGGCTTGCAAAAAACCGATGGATTTAACCCAGATCTGTGACTGGATGTTAATGTTTGATTGGCTCAGCATACCCGCCTGTCATCTGTTTTTTTTTGCAGCTGCTAGACAGTGTTTTCTTTTTATATCAAGAGTGAATAAAAGATTATTATTCACTCGTGGTATAACAAGGCAGGGGGCCATAGCCCTGGAGCCCTAATGGGAAAACCGCCACTGCCTAGTTGTAGGTTGGTTCTACTGTATAGTCAAACAATGGTCTTCCCAATATCTTCCATATAATACAATTGACTATAAGCCTCATGTTAAATGTATTTCTAGTGCTTAACACTTAGGAGCTATAATACTGTTGAAGGTTTGATCTCTGGTTAGAAAAGGGCAACAGGCCTCTGATTTTCATTGCATAGCCTAATGGTGTGTGTAGTATTTTATGCTTATATGTATTAAAGCTGTTTATTTTTCAAACTAAAGATCTGACTGTAAAATAATTCTGTTTATTGTTACATTAATGCAGGGGTCTCCAGCCTTTTGTGCAATAAGAGATACTTATGTTCAAAGAAACTCATTGCAAGCTTTTTGGATTAGTGTTGTAACAGCGACCAGGTCAGACAAGAGGACATTAGTTGCCGCCATATGCAGATTTCCAGCAGTGCTGTGATCACCTCAGTGCATCAGTCAGGGTTGCCAGCAGTTATTTAAAAAATGCTTTGTCACTTTGGCATGCCTCTGTGTAGGTAATACAAGCCAAACATGTCTTGCAATTTGTCTAACCACTCACAATCGCTTGGGGTAGCATTCCAACCATTTGTTCTTTTGCTCAGTATGTCACCTCAGCTTAGACCCAGCCATATGCAAATCAACCTTGACCCTGCTCCTCACGGGAACAGTCCAGCCCGGACTACCAGGCCAGGTCCTCACCGAACCAGAACACAAGCAACCTAAGACTGGTTTTGCCTGGCTCATCAGCCAGGTATAGCTTGGTTCCAGTGGCACAGTGAGCCGGAACCCCTGTCTAGGCATACCCTTGCCTCTTGGGGCGGTACAACAAGCCAGTCACAGCTGCAGCGCCCTTGGCACGAAAGCAATAATATTAGTATTTTCTCCCCACAAGATGTGTCACTCAAAAATCACCTTTAAATATTTTTTGGAAGGTCACTCATTTTTCTTCAAACTTCATCTTATGAGTTTTGCAAATACACACATTTTCACCTTGACTACACAGTTTTTGCATACATATATTAATCAAGCCAAGCGAAAAGTTCTGATACAGTAGGCCTGGATACACAAAGGAGAGCTACTTACTGGTAGCTAGAGCGCTACCAGTAGCTCACGGGCTACTCGTTGGAGAAGCCTGCGTTAATGTAAAATACATACTGAGTTTCCAACCTCATTCCCCCTCCATTAGTAAGCTTTGACTGCATCACCAGGCTATCCTGTGAGAATCAAGAGCTGAAAGGTAGTACTTGGTCTGGTCATCCAGAGGCAGTACAAGAACATTGTGGCTCCAGCACACCAATGGGAAATGGCACCAACTGTCACAAGAGAAGCCAAGAAGCCTGTGACTGCTCTGTGACCCGAAGAAAATGCCTCACAATGGACCCTCTACTTTATTTTATGGTATGTTAAGATAATATATAGATATTGTAAATAGCGGCTCAAACAATTGTTCAATCATTCAACAACACTATTTTCACAGCTCATAACACTGTAAATCAGAAGGTTAGATCACCTAATCAGGTTCAACCATTCCATTACTGGCCCGCCTATCATTGTCAACAGTCAAAATTGAGATTTCAATTACAGCACAATTGGTAAAGTATTTCCACCAAAGACCAAATCTAGGAGGTTCTACCACAAGCCAGTTCTTGGCAGTACAGAGTCTGGCCATTAAGACAGCAGAGAAAACAACCCCTTCGTGCTCAGGCAATACTGCGGTTGAATGCCTTAACACAATTTGTTTTGGGGGAAGGTTCTGAACCAGTCCCTATGAGCAGATTAATTTCATTGAATATCTGACCCCAGTATTCCTGAACCTTACTGAACCAGGCAAATAGGTGGACCAGATGTCTGCTGAATTCTATATCTTTGAGTAGTGGGCAAGATGGCGGCCGTGACTATGGCCGAGTGAGCGGACCTCAGCCCTCTCCCAACTTCTCTCCCCCTTCGAGCTGTCAGCTGTGGGAAAAAACGGACTTACCGGCATCGTCTGTAACAGGCTCCAGCAGTGTTTGGCTTTGCTATTGTGCTGATGATTTGGCGGTCCTGGTTTTGGATCAGGGCGGCTCCACCTCCATTCCGCCTGGTGATCCTGGGAATCTGGAGCAATAGCCCTATGATGCCTCCCAAAGCTGCAATCAAGGCTGGGAAAACCCGGGGACTACCGGCAACCTCCGACAGTCCTGCCAGGCCGGAGCAGACTCGGTCAGCCCTGATGGAGGTGGACCCAGGGGCGGTAAACTGATAATAGCAGCTGGGGGATCACCCGATCCTCGGGAAGAAAAGAAAAGGTGTGCTTTGATCCGCGGGAGACAGACGGTCCCCGCGTTATTCAAAGTACAATCCGGCAAAAATAAGAAGCTGCAGGACCTGCCGGCTGTAGAAAAGACAAGTGGAAAGAATCCTGCTCCTGCGCTGTTACTTGGGCCATTAACAGTGTGTGAACAGACAGCACCCCCGCAGATAAGTGGCACCCTTTACAAGTCTGATCCTGGAGTAGCAGGGGCTGGAGATCTAATCTCTGTCAGTGGGGGCAGGTCTGATGCGATTTTCCAGGCACCGTCAGCGGATGAATCCGGTGAACTGAAGGGTTCAGCACTAGTACAGGACCAGTGCATTCTGGGAGATGGAGTTTCTTTGACTCTGGATCAGTCAAAGCTGGCTACAGTGGTCTCTCCTAGTGCCGCCGCCTTCCCGGAATCCATTCCTGTATCACTTAGAGAAGAGGAGTCTGTGGATAACTTTTTTCCCTTTCAGATCATTCCAGCCAATCAGGGGATGATGGTACTGGGAGGGATTGGGCTGCGCAGGAAAGCGATGATAGCAGCTTACAGTGGGAGGAAGAAGCTAGCGCCTCAGCTCAGACCGGTACAGTTCGCAAGCTGAAAGAGCCAGGCACCCTTTCAGATCATGGCGCAACTGGTCCATTAACTTGGGATTATTCATTCTCTATTCAGCTAAACGGCAATGGAAATACACTAGGAGTAGCCCCGGCTCTGCCGCCGGTCACTGATGATAGTGCGAATGGCTTTGAAGGTATCACACTGACTACAATTTATCAGAGCATTATGGCCCATCGTGCTGAAACCAGAGCAGAGAGCTCCAGGACACAAGGAGCATGTCGCAAATTGCAGAACTCAATGCGCCGGATGGCGAAAACATGCTCAGATTTTTCTGTAAGAATTACTGAAGCGGAGACACGGATCTCACAGTTAGAGGACGAATTGGCTGTACAGAAGCAGTTGATGGAAACTATTAAAGGAATGAATGATGATACAGTCTGGAAACTTACTGATTTGGAAAATAGAGCAAGGAGGAATAATCTGCGGATCCTTGGTGTCCCTGAAGGGAAAGAGTCGGAAGATGTCCGGCAGTTTATAATTGAACTATTTGAGGAAGCATTTCCAGAACTGAAATGGGATTGGAAAGTCCAAATCCAGCGGGCACATCGGTTTCCCTTTCATCAGCGTCAACGGACAAGCCAAGTGGATAACCGCCCTCGGGCTATCTTAATTTGTTTGAACAACTTTTTGGCAAGGGAGGCACTGTATGACTTGGCGAGGCCGGACAGGAAAAGAGCTGCGAAAGACAGCAGTTTCTTTGCAGGCCTGACTTTTGTCAGGCCACTGTCGAAAAGAGGTGGCTTCTGCGTCAACTAATACCAGTCTTTCAGGCGAAGGGGGCACAGGCTTATCTCCTTAATCCTGCTAAATTAAAGGTGGTTTATCAGGGGAAAACCCACTATTTCCAATCTGAGATCCAGGCTAAGGAATTCTCATCTTCATTATGATGGCAGAATTCAGTATAGTATGTCTGATGGGGTGTGGCGGCCTTCTCTTTTTTTGTTTTTTCCCTTCTCTAGTCTCTTTTTTCCCTCTTCCTCTTCTCTTATAAGTACAGTATGAGGATTTTGCTGGGTATCAAATGATGAGAAATTTAATTGTTGAGTAAAGAGATGTATCGTCTAGCTCCTGGAAGGGGGGTGGATAGTTGGGGGGGGGGGGTAGTTCAGTTCAGCATCACCTGGGACTTACAGTCCCTATGCCCTATTTGGTGGGTGAGGGGTGGGTAGGGTGGGCTGGCGATGAGGGTGGTGAGGGTGAGGGGAGGGCTGGGGGGTAGGAGGATACGGATGTTGTTGTTATTGTTTTATTCACTATTTTTCTATGAGCACATTGGTTTAGCGAAATATTTTACTACCGACAGAATCTTTGAGATGTTTCTAATCTTTAGGCCTAATGAGGAACTCGATTATTCATTAAATGGCAGCTAGTAGGGGAGCTATTTCATTATGTTCCTGGAATATCTGTGGGTTGAATGACAGGAAGAAACGGGGATTTTTGGCTAAATGTGTACAGCTTATGCAGATTGATATTCTGTGTCTCCAAGAAACCCATATACCGTGTAGTAAGAGTAACTGGTTGAAGGAATGTGGGTTAGATCTTGTAGCATTTACACGTCAGAGTACTACTATAAGGGGTGTGGCTGTACTCGCTAGGCGTGGGATGGGGATTTGTCGTAGAGTTAAGGAGGACCAATTTGGTCGATGGGTGATTGTCGAATTTGTAATTAATAATGTTTCTTATACAATATGTTCAGTCTACGGATCTAATCTGGATGATCCGGATATCTTAAACTTTTTGAGTGTGGAGCTTGCGCTGTGGCCACAACCACTAATTTTCTGTGGGGATTTTAACATCCATTTGGAGAGTAATTTTGATTTGATGAGTTATTCTCAATATTCTGGGCGGAAAATTCAGACTTTTAAGGCTTTACAAGGGCTGGTTAGGGAGCATGGCCTAATCGATCTTTGGTATAGACATAAACGAATGGATTTGGGCTATACTTTCTACTCAGCCCCTCACAATAAGATGGTCAGGCTGGATTATGTTTTTGCTTCTTGTCAGAAAGTAGAGGAAATGAGCATCCGTATACCCCCCAGGATTATATCAGACCATAATCCTTTAATTGCCGAATTTTCGTGCAGGGGTTCTCTGATATTACCACGCCCCTGGACTTTCGAACGTAAATTGCTATTAGACCAATCTTATTGTCAGTATATGGCCAAATGGATGGTTGAATTTCTTGAATTTAATAGAAAGTCGGCCCCAGATGGTGTGGTCTGGGACGCATTTAAAGCGGCAGCGCGGGGAGAGACTCTTAATTTTTCAGGACATAAGCGTAAGACACTGAGGGAGCAGTTGCGAGGGTGGACAGAGCACCTTAGGCTGGCAGAGGTACGCTTAATGCAATCCTTGATTCATCTGGGACAGGATATTACGGAATGTCAGCAGCTTATCACCAATATTAAGTCCAAAATACATCAGCAATTTAGTGATGAGATTGCTCTCAAATATACCCAATTTAGAACCGAGGCATATGAATTGGGCGAAAATACGGGTAGAATACTTGCCAAACGATTGCAACAGCGGGAGATTTCACACATAATCGACAAGATACAAGATCAGTCCGGAATAAGCTATGATTCCCCAACAGGGGTCCTGAAAGTGTTCCAAGACTTTTATCAACAGCTGTATACTGAAGAGGATAGCGCAGGGCAGGAGGGCAGTTGGGACCAGTCTTCAGGGGGGGGATTATTTCAGGATCTCTTTACTACTAAAGTTACAACAGCTCAAAATGCATTTCTTGAGGCCCCAATCTCATGGGAAGAAATAGAGACAGCCATTATATCTCTTGCAGCCGGGAAAGCCGTGGGTCCGGACGGGATCCCTCTGGAATTTTTTCGATTATTCCGTAGTGTCTTAAGGGTAGATCTAATATCTTTATTTCAATCGGCACAGAAAGGTCAGATTCCCGATTCGTGGAGAAAAACTACCATTGTTGTATTTAAAAAGAAAGGGAAACCAGCACTAAGTCCTTCATCATATAGGCCTATTTCACTCATTAATGCTGACTCGAAGATCTATTCTAAGATCTTGGCGACTAGATTGGCGGGTGTCATTGCGCCACTGGTTTCCCTACGACAACATGGGTTTATTCCGGGTCGGGATACGACTGATCACGTCCGGAGAGCCATTTCTCTTCTTGACTGGGCGCGGGCCACGGGGTCTCCGCTCGGGATGATCCTGTTGGATGCTGAAAAAGCGTTTGACAGGGTCTCCTGGCGGTTCCTGTGGTCCGTCCTCCGCTGGAAGGGGATGGCGGAGGGATTTGTTCAGGCAGTCCAGGCTTTATATATCTCACCTGTAGCAGGGGTTCGTATCTCCGGCCAGGAGTCTCAGGCGATCAATATCAGTAGGGGTACTAGGCAGGGATGCCCCTGCTCCCCTCTCTTGTTCTCGTTATATATTGACCCCTTTCTGCAGCAACTCGAACGGTGTAATAATATCCAACCTATAATTGAAAATGGTTTTGAATATAAGGTATTAGCTTATGCTGATGACATTGCGGTACTTACTGCGGATATAGTGGCAGCATATCCGGCAGTTATCGAGCTGCCAAACGTTATGGTCGGTATGCCGGTTATAAGCTAAATGTAGATAAAACACAGATTTTATATTCAGGCAGGGAGCTCCTTACAGATCTTCCAACCGTCTCAGCAGTGACGTATCTGGGCATTAAACTCATAGCAGAGGTCGATCAAATCCCAGACATTAACATCGCCCCTATAATTGATGCAACTAATCGTAAACTCGAAAGATTGGACCACCTGCACTTGTCCATGTACGGGCGGAGTAATGTTATTAAAATGATGGTATTGCCTAAAATATTATATCTTTTCAGGACTATTCCTCTGGTGTTCTCTGTTGCGTGGTTTATCAAGATCGAGAGGATGTGCTCTCGGTTTATGTGGAGCTACCACAGATCAAGGAGAGCGGCCAAATGGCTACCTCTCCCTCGAATACGTGGGGGCTGGGCTATTCCCAATTTCTTGTTCTATTACTGGGCTTGTATGCTACAACATATGGGGATACTCCTGGCTGGGGATAGGAGTCGTTGCTCAGTAGCATGTCAGCCAACCATTTATGAAATTGGGTTGGGGAGGCAGCTAAGTATTGTCTAGTAGCGGTCTTAGAACCCAGTTACTATAAAAAAACTCGATTCAAAGTAACGCATAGCGGCATATATGGTCTGGCGGAAGGTTTGTAAGATGTTTAAAATTCATCGGATCAATAACTATACACCCCTCTCTGCTATTCGGATATTACCTCTAATTTTTCAAGATCGGATCACTCAAAGATGGAGTAACTTGTGGATCAATACGGTTGGGGATCTGGGCCAGGGAGATCAATTGGCTTCTTTTGCTTTCTTGCAGGAGAAGTACGGTCTGGATAAGCGGGAATTTTTCAAATATCTCCAGATTCGTAGCTTTCTGGACAAGAAAAAGCAATGTCAGGGTGGAATGTATGGTAAATTACAATTAGTCGAATCAATCTGTCGAAAATCCCGCATAAGTGTGATCTATCAGTCACTTTTGGAATCCCTCCCTGATGATCTAGCTTATCAGAATGATAAATGGGTAAGGAAATTCGGGAAGGAAGGGATTAATCTGGAGGAGTCACTTGGGGTAGCCAGCTGAACTCTACTATCTGGGAGTCTTCGGAGTCAACACTTTATGTCTATCTTCGATTTGTATTATACACCGGGAAAAGTAGCTAAATGGGGTGGGAGTGTGGGTGGTTCTTGTAATAGATGTGGCGAGCCACTCGCAGATACGGTGCATATGTTTTATTCTTGCCCTCAGCTAGTGACATTCTATCAGGATTTGGAAATCTTTTTGTCCTCGATCCTACATTTTCCTATATCTATTTCTTCAGAAATGGTGATCTTGGGGGTGGGAATGGACGAAAGCTGGTCGACTGCTGACATCGGATTTATTTTTATAACAATGGCTGTTACAAGACTCTGTATCACATCTAGCTGGCTTAACTCAGATCCCCCCACTTTCTGTAGTTGGCGCTCTCGCCTATTAGCTGTATACAATTTGGAATCCTCAGTGTATCGGCTAAAGGGTCGCAGTAGACGAGAAAGGGGACAAAAATTATGGGCTCCCATAACAGATTGGTTACAATCGTTTGGTAACAATGGACCCCAGCACGGATATCCTCATTTGGACTTGATGCTCTATATGTAAATATATTAATTTTTTTTTTACCCCCTGGTTCTTTTTTCTTAGTTTCTCTTTCTTTTGGATTAGGGATGTTTTCTCTTCTTTTGTTATTTTGTCTTTAAAAGGTTGATCCTAACTATCTGAAATGAATGTGATAGCTATGTTGTTCTTCTTTTCTCCTTTTTATGTATGATGCTCCAATCTTTTTGTATGTTTACAACAACATCAATAAAATATTTAAAAAAAAAAAAAAAGAATTCTATAGCTGCTACCCTTCCTGTCGCCTAATGGCTGGAGCAGTTGACCTTGAAGCTGGGGAACCGGAGTCTCGGCAGGGATGCTCAACATCCTAACAAATCAATGTGTCCATCTGTAACGCAACTGGTGCTCATGTAAAGCACTCTGATACCTTCGGGTTGAGTTCGAACTATATAAAACTCCAGGAAAAAAAAATTCAGATGTTTCAGGGGCATACATGTCCATACTAAATAAGAGGGGGCTATCCCAGTTAGTCAATTTCAATATCAACTGTGAAAACATCCCAAGGTCATCAGTAGTAGGACCATAAACAGAGTAAATGGTTATCCGTTGATTCTGCTTTTTAAATTCAACAATAACCCAGCACCCTTTCCCATCTGCCTTATGCGGGTGACATGTCCAAGAATTCTTTGTACATAATATAGCCTCTCTCCCAATAGAAAGTTTGTTTGGTGGCTGATAGTACTTGGCAGGCAAATACCTTAAGTTTATCTCTTTCTGAAAAGGAGATATGAGTCTCTTGTAGACATACTGTTTCTATTCCTACCTGTCGTAATTCTAGCACTTCCCCTATTTGAGATCGTAGCTGCAGCATTTCAGCCATTTACATTCCATGTTATGATTCTAACACTGCTCCTTTTGTTTTTAACCACCATATTCACCGATTATGATGCTCAGAGAGCCTAGGAGCACATTTTCAAGACCACAGTTACCATCTATCCATTTTTCCAAATGTGCCCATTCCCTACCACCATATTCCACCTTGAAGCTGAAATTCCACATTCTCCCAGATGTGGAATTCCCCCACTTTCCTGGCTGTCATAATGTCAGCTGTCAGAGGGAGACCATGCTCGCTTCCCGAGTACTAGAACCCCAGAAAGATGAAAAAGCAAAAACAAACTACAATCAGCCATCAGTTAGAATACTGATTCAAATGTCAAATACATCACCCTGAAGAGATTTTGTTTCTTAGCTTTATCCCCTCCTTATGGGTTCAGAAGAAAGTCAATTCTTTATAATCATATTTTTAAACAAAAGATTTAATCGTCAAGAGTATCCCATTTTTTCCATGCATTGATCAATTCTCTTGCTCTGACCTAATAAAGTCTATAACAAGGTGTGGTCACCAAAACATTTTTCAGCTTTGCAGGTTCCTGCAGATATCTGTAGTAAGCAGCAAAGATGCTCAACCTTAGCGTTGTAGAGGTCTGTCCACACATTAAATGTCATACTATTCACTAAAGAAGAGTTTGAGGGCCTTGTCTGATCGCAGATGAGTTGAAGTAAAAAGAAATTACCAATGTAAAATAAGATCGCCGGGGGCTTGTCCTGAGCATTCGGATATTGTGGTTGCCTAAAAGGGATACAGGGTGTCCTTTGGATCAGACTATCTATGTCCTAGTCTGCAAGACTATTGAAAGCCTTATAAAAAAGTTGAACTGCAAAGTTCTGAGTACCGTTTTTATTGGTGCCTTCAGGAATCCCTAAGATGCATTGATTGTGCAGTCAAAGCCTATTCTCTAGATCCTCTAGCTTCCAAATGATACCCCCAGCTTTTGATTTTCTCTGAATTTAACCACTCCTTACTCTCAGTGATTGTCTTCTCCAATGCCTCAGTTCTCTGCTCCACTTTTCTTAATTTTGTCACCAGTAAGCTGACTTGCTTTGCGACATTCCAAACAACTGCATGACATTCACATTCACTATTTTAACTGCCAGATTATCACTCTCCTTCCCAATGTGTGGTGCTCAGATCATAGTACGCAATTCATATGGATTCACTAGATGCAACCTGAAGTATTTATCGCATCTACTGCTGAGACTGCATTAGCTGATTTCCCCTCATTAACATACCTGTTTTGGACTGTCTGGCCTGCAAACGATGTCAGTTTATTAACTGAGTTATCCCTACTGTAAGTTCTTCACATTATCCTTACTGCCTGGCAATACCTCACCAGTATTTTTTAGCTATTTGTTTTCCATTATGTCTCCGCAGGTCATTGATGTTAATAGGTCCTTCAATACTGTGGGATCTTCATAGCAACTAGAATCTGAAGCACCTTCAGTTGCATCTGTTAATAAAAATATTTTCATTTGAGATCATCAGTCTGAAACTCCCCTTGTTTGAGTGCAGTAATGGCCATCTGAGCCTTGACTACAGACTCATATATTACCATTCCTCCTTGTGTTTATCAGCCCACAGTATGTCATAATGGCATCTTCTAGGCCTGTCAGGTTGCTAATTGGTATGCTTAATTTTCTGGCATGTGCCTAAGCCTATATTTCTTGCAACATTCATGTCTACCTCTGGTGTCAATGCCCTGGGTATTTGCGCCAGGTTACTGCTTGATAAAGAAGAAGAGAAAGACCTTTGTGGAAGAGATATTATATCTGTTTGCTGTGCTGTTAAGGTATTGAGCATTCCCTGCCCTGCATGCCTTTAATAGCTGTACATAATTTAAAGTCTGTGATCCCATAACATCCATAATAGAAGTTATCTCTGTTCTTTACCTTGTGCTTTTGTATTAAATTCTTGTTGCTGTGCAGGATGTTTCAGTAACAGAAGCAGGAGCAATTGCGGTGCACGTATTAACGCTGACCAGACTCCAGCTGTTCCTATAGAGTTCACTGTTTGTTGAACATGGTGTCTAAATCCCACTGGAGCATGTCCTCCTTGGTTCTCTGTTTGAAATCCCATGTGAGCCGGATGCTGAAAAGTGTCTCGTTCTGGTGTACCTGAAGTCTCCTCACTCATAGGTATCGGAAGACTTCAGCCCTCATTTTGCAAGGACTTGTTTGTTTCCAGTTATCCCTGATCTTCTATAGTACAACCCCTTGTTTACTCTGATGAATTCACATTTGAGCTCGAATATCAGAGGTATCTCCCAAATAATCTTTAATTCTGCTCCCATTGTTCTGTCAGAGTTAGCAGCATTAATGAATGCTTTTATTATATTGGTCAATTCTGATGCTCGTAAAGAGGCCGCTGCCATACCACATTTCCATGCAATGCATGGGTATTTATTTGCTCACTCACCACCGAGCCTATGATCGCCTTTTCTTTTTGTCCACAGGCCTAAAGTGATCCTTGTACCAGTTAGAAACAACAGTTATACTGCTCTGCACAGCCACATTTTAGCTGCATTTCTCCTGGAGTGGCCACCTCTGCCAGCAGCTTGGCCCCAGCAAAGAAGCTTTATCTGGATAATCTCAGTCAAAATGGACAGGCAGGTTACAGGCCAGTATGAGGTTTCAAAGTGTCCCCGGGGGTAAATGAGAGGGCCCAATCCGCGGAATGGTAAAGGCCTGGAGCAAGAGCCACAGAGCGAAAAGTTCCCAGTCGCCTCCTTATCAACTACCACACACATAGTCATGAGGCCTCTTTCCACCACCATGCTGGGTGCATTTACATAGAGACTTCCCACCATTTGTGTGGGACCAAAGAGCTTTCAGAATCTTGGCACCATTTTGAAGGAACCCTACACCCATCTACCATGCATATTTGCTTCACAATATAGAATAGTTACATTTAATGTTTGGTCGTTAAAGGATTAAAAAGTACAAAGCAAGGATTTAGCCAAATGAAACAGCTCTCTGTCATCCATCTCTGTGTCCTATAAAAGAATTGCATTACTTTTCACTCTTTTAAGATAATCTAACCTTTTCTGATCTTTTTCAGTCGATTTGCGACCGTTGACATTGGGGTGTGAACCCTCAATGTTTACATTTTGCTGTTGTGCCACTGTAGTATTGGGTAAAACGGCATAGTTGCACCATGAAATATATTATGACGGGTAATAATAGCTGAATATTAAGGAGAAATATGGAGGAACCATTAGCCTAAGCCCACTGAAATGAAAAGCGCCCCCCTTACCGCTCAATGAATAATTTAAGTCAACTTAACAGTAAGTTAACAATGCCAACACATCCCAAATAAACAAATGTACACATTATGCTACATTTTTACCCGTTTGTACTGTACTTGTGATATGCTTTTTTCTCTTGTACTGTATCACCATGTAAGGGACATGCTGTACCTTTATCATCCTAGTTTGAATTATCAATAAAAATTCAATAAAAAATAAATAAAAAATAAATAAATAAACAAATGTACACAACATCAATCTAGCTAAGTTAGATCAAACCTCCAATCTTATTAACAGAGAACTTGTCTGAAATAGAAACGTACCTCTCTTTTACCAGGGCAATACAGTGAGTATCATTAAATAAGGCTCAACCTTTGTGCACACCATTTCCACAGTGTGATTTACATCTTGTGAAGCAATTAGATCAGACAGCAGGTGAAGAAGAGCATTTAGTGAAATTGTTATGTAAAAATATTAATTATGGGAAGGACATAAAACTGCATTTATAGCCTAGAGATGTCAGTCTAATGAAACTGCTTAAGAAGATATGGGGCCAGATGTAGTAACGTCTTTTGTGTTCACAAATACACCGATTCACACAATCTGAGGGTTTGTGACCTCAAAACAGGTTTTCCTAATGTACGAATCCCATTTTAGGATTCAGTAAAATGTTACCGGGTCCAAATATGGGATCCCGAATCCTCAAAAATAATGTGGATGGACTTTAAAAATGTCCAATAACAACTGTAAATATTGATTATGAATGATACGTTCATAGAGTACTCTAGGGGAATCCCATTCCAAAATGACTGTCAGATGAATAATTGAGTGTGACACAACTTTAAGCCCTGTGTAGAGGAGCAACCTTGATGTGGGTAGCAGGAAAAAAAGAGTGCAGTCAGCCCTAGGCCATGCCCTTGCTTCTCCTGGAGGATGCTTAATTGAGCAACACTTTAACTGAACCTATGACTTTACTGGGAGGAGTAAAGGAGTGGTCTCCCATCAAGTAGACCGTTTGGGGGATGCAACGCTGACACATACAAAGAGAGGTCAGCAGGCTACTTTCTAGTAGATGAAAATGAATTTGCCATTTTAATCACCAGAAAGCGCTCTTCGAATTAGCAATCAAGAACAGTAGGGCACTCCTCTGTGGTAGGTATCTGCGCATATCATTGGTCTGGACCTATTTCTAGAGCGCTACAGGTTGGAATTTGGGAAAAATTCTATGAATACAGTGCTCTCTATTTTTTCTGATTATAGGTGTTGAAAAGAGGCTGGTACGCTGTTTATCAGGAGGACTGTATATTATTTGTGAAACAACCTTCCAGGAGCTAGTAAACTTTGTTTGACCATAGCTACCACTAAAGAGTCAAGGGATCTAAGTTAGGCTTTGCGAAGCTTTGCAAGCGATATTATCCATTATCCTTGGCCACTGAAGAGAAGAGTTAGCAGTGAACCTGCCTCTTGAAACCCCCAAGCCCTAGTCAAAAAGCCTAACCATCCTTCTTCCCACATTAACATATGGAAATGCTCTTCGTGCCATGGTCCCCGACTCCACCCACCCTATCTGCTCACGTGCCTATATGAGCTTCTTTTCATGGTGCAACCCCTAAGCACCCACTCACCTGTGTAGATGGCCTTTTTGTCGTGGCGCTCCCCCTCTAGCTCCCGCTCAAGGTCCTGGAGTTTGATCTTCAGCACCCCACTCTGAGCCTGAGCCTGACGGGCGACACCTCTGCGCAGAGCTAAAAGGAGAGGATGTGACGTGTCAGGAAATGTAAGGGATCTGAGTCGAATGCACTGTGGTCATAAGAAATAGATTGATATGGAAAGGGGGAATCACAGGAGTGTAGGGTCGCAGAGAATGGGGTCACATATACTGAGTCATAGGGAACTGAGTCAAAGGGAATTATGATCACACTTTAACTGAGTATTCGGGAATCAGTCTAATGGGAATGGGGTCTTGGATATGATCACATTGTGACTGGGTTTCGCATAACTGGGGTCAAAGGAAACGCGGCTCATAGGAATAAGCAATACATTGTAAAAGAAACAGCAGGAATGGAGTCCCTGTAAATGGGGTCAGAGAGATGTAGGGGAACATGGTTGTGGATACCAGAGTCATGGGAAAAGGGTCATAGGAAGCGAGAACCTGTAGAATAGACACTTGGGAATACGAGTTTTAGGGAAGGGTGTCTTGGGCAATGGGGTCACAGGGGGGACAGATTCTTACCCAGGTGGTCCTGGAGAACTTCCACTTCCAGGGTGGAGCGCCGGTACTTCTCTTCAATTCCATCTGTTCTCGAGAGAAGATGAGAAATCTCGTGAGATTCAGCAAGAAGAGAGCAGTGGAAGAGGTGAAATCTAGGAAACGTGGGTTTGGATGAAAAAAGCAGAGATGGTTAAAGAGTGCTGATAAGGGCGGTGACAGGAAGTAGTCTGGAAGGGGAGGGAAAATGTGACAGTGAACCAGAGGGGCAAGGGGGCATTTTAGAGAAGGGAGTGGTGAGTTGAATGAGGGAGAGATGGAGTGAATGAGGGAAAGGGAAGTGTGTGGAGCAAGTCAAGTCACAAAAGAAGAATGTGCAGGAGTGATGTGCGGAGAGGTAGGGGTTGATGTAAAAGAGATATGGTAAGGAAGGAAACAAAACGAGCCAGATAACTGAGAAGGACATTCTGTGGATAGAAGACAACATTACTTCACATACCTTAAGACAATATCCAAGAATACAGAACTCTAATATCAACTCTGGGACTGCATTTCTGGTGATGGCAGCACTGTTGTGACATTTATTCAACCCCATCAAGCAGGCTGATCAAACATAAGGGCTCTGTAGCCAGACTCTTAAGTTCACCACAGTAAGTACTGTTCTGTGATCTGCATGGTACACGTTCGTTGCTGCAGGCATATTAACCCTCTGAGCTACCATTAGATGAGTCAAAACTGCCACTAGACAAAACTCCAATCTCTCTCCAGCACGTACATTAATCACCAGAGTTATCTTGGCAATTTTATGTTGCATGAAAACTACTAGATATACAAGGAACTCTGCAGCGGGTTCTTTTCCAAACTGCTGCACTGCTAGAAAACTGGCCCCTAGAAACAAAACTGCCCCCCACCCTTCCAGCCTCCCAGGGAAACGCCTGATGCCTAGTACGGCCCGTCCAGCCTTGAACATGAACATGCAGTAATGTGGGGGCGTGGCCAGCAGGGGCAGCATGGCGGACGCATTCTGAGAGCGCTCCGCCGCAGGTCCCCGTAATCCGGCATAATTCTCCTTCTTTGCCGACAGATCGCACCGTAGGGCGGTGGGCGATGCCCTAGCGACACCCCCGAGAGCTGGTAGGGGTCGGCGCTGAATCCAGTGCGCGAGCTGTCTGTGGCGTGTACCGGGTAATGGCGGCCTTGGTTCCCTGGGTGGGGGGCCCGTGACGGGGCTTCGCCTTCCTGATCCGGACAGCGGGATATGCGGTGCTCCCACAGGGGTGCGGTCTGAGGCAGTGTGTGGTGGAATCAGCCTCCGGTGTACGCGAAGCATCGGGCGGCCCGACTTGGATGATCAAGACCCCTGCGGCGGCCAGAGTAATGCCGGAGTGCGGTGGTGGGGCAACAACCGCGATCGGCCGGATGAAACGCCTGGGTCCGGGCCCTGCCCTTTGAATGAGGGGATTGTCCACGCCAAAACCCCAGCCCTCCCCCCACTGGACAGCGGAACAAGGTGTTGTGTAAGGGAGCCGGTCCCTGGGGCGCAAGAGCAGCAAGACGCCCGGCCAGTGAGGAGCCAAATGGAGGTGCGCACTTAAGCTGCAGCCGTGACAGAAGGTGCGCCCCCCCCTGAGTCAAGGAGATGATAGTACGGGGGCACTCGCAGACAGCCGGAGCCAGTGCTGGTCGGGTGAATCCCTCCGTGGGGGGGCCCGCCAAGGGAGATGATGAGGTGAGGTGGAGCCGGTGGCTGCTCAGTGGTGAATAGAGTGAGGGAAGGGCCAAGCAGGGTTGAAAAGCAGGTAAAGGCCCCTGAAGGGGACCGGTCTGAATGGAAAGCACACGTTTGGACTGCTGGAGTATGTTGAAAGGTGCAGGTACGGGCCGCCCCAACTAACCGTGCTGCTAGGGCCACATCCAGAGGCAGTGGCGCTACTGGGAAGGATGTTGCAGGCGAGAGCACATGTGTGACGCGGCTGAAGAATAACGGTGGCACACTGCGAAATAAAGAGGCGACGTGGAGCCCGGTGCCCCGGTGACTGTGGAGGGGGTAGAAGGGACCCCCCGGTCTCACTTGGAAGGGCAAGCGGTGTGAGAGTGGTGCGAGACCTGCCACTGTGTACTGCGGAGGAGCGGACTGGTGTAGGGCCGAGAGGCGCTGCCGGGCAACCTTGAGGAACAACCTAGAGGCGCAACAGGCATACCTGGTCATATATAAGAAAATGGGACGCACCAGGGGGACTGGGTCGAGAGCTTCCTCGCAAGCGACTGGTGCCGGCGATGCTGATCCACCGCAAGCTATGGCGGAACGCACGGCGCCTGATGATCGTCTGGACGCTATACTTCAGGCAATCGAGCGATCTAGCGAACCATGGAGGCCAAATTAGATAAGGTGGCTTTGGACCTTAACTTGCTACATGCGGACCATCGGAATTTGAAGGACCGGGTCAATGCCATAGAACAGGAGGTCGCTGAATTGAAGCCAGCCACGGAATTCCAGGACAAACAGCAGAACGCCCATGAAGTACGGATCCGATATCTTGAAGATCGCATTGAGGATGCAGAGGGCCGCTCACAGCGGAAGAATGTCAGGTTGATTCGGCTGCCGGAAGGGGCGGAGGGCCAGGACGCAGTCGCTTTCCTGGAAACTTGGCTTAAAACCATCTTACCGCACACTGGATTCTCCTCATTCTTCATCATAGAACGGGCACATCGTGTTCCAGGTAGGAAGCCGGCCCCCGGAGTCAGGGCGCGCCCACTCATCTTCAGACTCCTACACTTCAGGGATCGAGATGCGATCCTCCAGGAGACTAGGAAGCTGGATGACATCCAATATGAAAACCCCAAGGTGTTGTTTTTTCCGGATTTTACTATGAAAGTCCAGCGTCAGCGGGGGTCTTTCCTGCCGGTTAAACGTCAGCTTCGGCAGCTCAGTCTTTCCTACTCGCTGATGTTCCCGGACTGGCTCCGTGTCGTCTCTGATGGGAAGGCCAGGTTCTTTGACACGCCTTAGGATGTTTGGTAATGGCTTGAGATGTCGGGTCTGTATTCTGGCCCAAGACCCACAGGACCGCTGCGACTTGGCCAGAGGAAGTAGGAGGTAGCGGATCCAGGCGACGGCGGCCTAGAAGGCGATTCTTGGGATCAACGGGGTGCCTGGCCCGGACCAGATCCGTAAAGAAAGACAGGAGGTGGTCCGTATTGCGGAGCAGATGGCGGAGGCAGCGTCGCCGGAGGATAAAGTGGACACTTCCATCCATTCATTGGGGGAGGGGGGCTCTTCGGTAGCGAACTCTTCTGAAAAGGTGTACTTGAGAATGCCAGACGTTACACCTCAGATGGCGGATGGTATCGTATGAAAATGGCTGCCCTAGGAGTACATTACTGGGTGCTGTTTGTATTGTGGTGGAGGGTTGCTTAAATTCCTAATGTCTGTGTGTTATTATGCATCAGGATGGGGGGCTGGTGGGATGGGTGTGTCTCTGAGTCCCGGGGGGTTGCTATCTTTGACTTTCAGATTTGTGCTATGGCAAAACATTATTAACTGTCTTGTCGGGGACTGGGAGGGTATACCCTGCATGGTTGTACAACCCCCTGTTTTCCCCATTTCTTTGGGGCCAGTAGGACATGCGGCTAGGTTGCTGTATGTTGTGTTTGGACGACACCCCAATGTTCTGGGGGTTGCCCTTATATGGTTTTTTTCTCCCTTAGTTGGTTTTTCCTATTCCCCTTGTGCCGCGGGAGCTTGTGGGGGGGACATTGAAATTGCTGCTGTGCAAGTCCGACTGCTAAGTATTGTACTCCGGGAGGGGGAGGCCGCTGTTCACTGTTGTACGCTCTCCGTAGCTTTACCATGGGTCACGTGATACTTACCTGGAATGTCCGGGGTCTCTGCACGCCATCCCGTAGATATGCTGTGTATTCCTATTTAAAACGGATGTATGACTAAACAACTACTGCCTAAACCACGACTGCCTTAACCACGAAGGCTAAACCACGAGCATTGCTAAACCACTACTATTTAATCAACGACTTCCTCAAGCACGAAAATTCTTTACATTTCTCTTTACCAAATTACGCCACTATGTACTTTTAAATAATCATGTTTTTGCCGATTTATTCATAAAAATAATGTAATAATAAATAATGTTTTAAATATTTATTTTGAAGTGAGCAATCTTTAAAATATCGTACTTTCTAAAATAAAGACATACTTATCAAAACCGGACGAACAGGAAAAAGTCAATTAGTTACGCAAGGAGACACAAAAATAACAGTCCATCATCTATTTTTACAAAGCTGTCTGCATTGATCTCTAAAATGGCGTCATAACGAACTTAAAAAGGAATTTGAAATGCACTTTTAAAATCGCTTTAAAAAAACACAGGTTTACACATAAATAAACATTATTTTTTAAAAGGATTGCTGAACATATTTTCAAATTTTTGACATTTTTTTTTTATGCTTATATAAATGTAATTTGCTTTTTTTTTTTATACTACTAATTAAATAGCACAGTAATACGAATTTTACCTGGGTTTTTCAATTACTTTAACACCCATTACCCATAACATTCCTACATCCCATTTCAAGAATTAAGTAATTTGGTATCAAAAATAGTCCTGCCTACCTTATAAAGACAGAGCATTCCAAAAGACGCTGTGCCCACGCCTAAAGCATGATGAGAGCAGACTGCTTGCCCACACTCCATAGAGTCCACCAGCCAGGAGACAACACTGCCGAATCCGAGTGTTTGTGGGCGTAGAGAATTCCTGGTTGCCCGCCATCCTGATTGCAGCAATGCGTCCCGTGTTAGAGGGCACCTAGCCTGGCTGATCGGAGATGAGTGACGTGACGAATCAGCTTCATTTAGAACATTGCTCTGCTTTCACGGTGATGAGTGACGTGACGAATCAGCTTCATTGTGAACATTGCTCTGCTTTCCCTGAAGTCGCTCTGCTTTCCCTGAAGTCGTGGTTTAGGTCTTCGTGGTTGTTGAAAGTCGTGGTTCAAGATTCGTCGTGGTTCTGACTTCGTTATAAAGGTAAGTCGTTGTTCCAATTTCGATGTTTAGGATGTTTCCCATTTAAAACGTCATAACGTGCACATAGCGTTGTTGCAGCAGACACACCTAAACACATTAGAGATTACCCGATTACAACGCAGGTGGAGGGGTAAAATATACGCCACGGATTATTCCCTATTTGCTAGGGGGGCCCTGATCTGGATATGCCCTGGGACATCCTTTGCCCTAGATGAGGTCCTAACAGATAGGGAGGGCAGATATGTCCTGGTTAGGGGTAAATTGGATGGACGTCATGTACTGCTGGGAAGCGTGTATGCACCGAATGTGGACTTGGGCCAGTTTTTCGGTCAGTTCTCCCTTGCCCTGGAGAGATGGTGCGAGGTCCCCTGGTTGTTGGGAGGGGCCTTAATAGTGTTTTAGATGTGGGGACCGACAGATCCTTTCCACCGCTCAGGGGCACGGCCGCCACAGCCAACTCTGCGGTGTTGAAGGGCTGGACACAGGGCTGGAATCTGGTAGATGTTTGGAGACATCACCATCCGGGAGAGAAGGTGTATTCATTTTTTTCAGCACACCATAACCTACACGTTCGGCTTGATAGGTTCTTTGGGTCCTCCTGCCTCCTTCCATATGTCTTGAAATCGGAGTATTGGGGGAGCACACACTCCGATCACAAACCTCATTGTATTGTTACTGGCTTGGGAGGGCGGGATCCCTAGGGTCCCTACATGGAGACTGCAACTGGCCATGCTTGAAGATTCGTTGTTTCGAGAGTCGATTGGTGAGGCTAAAGGGGAATACTTTACAATCAATGCTGGGACTGCCTCCTCCGCGCTGGTGGAGTGGGTGGCTATGAAAGTCACCCTGAGGGGGAAGTGTCTGGGGCTAGGCTGCGGGCTGCGAGAACAGGTGGCATCGGACTTGCTCGATATAGAGAGACGTTTGTTGCCGCTAGAATCTGGGGCTGTGATGGATGCTGGGGGAATGGCTGAGTTGGTGGAGGCACGTAAGAAGCATACGGAGCTCCTTGACCGACAACGTTGCCTCAACTTTGCAGCGCACTCCGCGTCAGTGCACGCAAAAGCTGATCGTTCGGGGCCCCTTCTCGCCTGGCTGATTAAGCAGGAGCAATCGAGTGGGCCAATCACGGCTCTCCGCTCTTCGGATGGAGAACTTCGGTACACACAGCTAGAAATCCATGCGGAGCTATCCGCACATTTCACACGACTCTATAAGGTGGGTCGACTGGCCCCGGAAGGGGCGATACAGCAGTTCTTAGAGGGACTTCCGTTCTCGGTCCTGTCGCGGGAGCAGCGGATGGAACTAGATGCCCCGCTCACGCTCGATGAGGTTCGGGGTACGATGAGGGCTTTACCATCTGGGAAAGCTCCTGGCCCTGATGGGTTCCCCCACAAATTTTATAAACATACGCTGACTCCTTAGGTCCACAGCTGCTTAAGGTATACACGGAGGCACTCGAGACCCTTGCCCTCCCTGCCTCAATGATGGAGGCTACATTGATCACGCTTCCCAAACCAGGTAGGGACCCCACCTCTGTGGGGGCTTACCATCCCTTGGCGCTCCTGAACGGGGATTATAAGATTTTAGCGGGCATCCTAGCAAATAGACTGGCGTCGCTGATCCCGCATATGGTTCACCAAGATCAAAACGGGTTTGTACTGGCCCGGAACACGTCGCTTAATATACGGCGGCTGTTCAGGGTGATGCACTGTGCTACACAGGACTGGCCGACAGCCGGTTGTATTGTACTGGACTTGGAGAAGGCTTTCGACACGGTGGAATGGCCCTTCATGTTCGCGGAGCTCCATCGATATAGATTTGGGCCTTATATTTTAAGCCTCATCGGTTTACTGCATGGGGCACCTATGGTTCGGATGCAGTTGGGGACTCTCTTCTCCGACCCTATATTGGTAGAAAGGGGGACCCGCCAGGGGTGTCCTCTCTCTCCTTTGATCTTCACCCTGGTGATTGAAACATTAGCGATGGCATTACGAACTTCGGCATCGGACTGGGGGATACGTCTTGGAGATGGCATACATGCGATTTCGCTTTATGCGGATGACATCCTGTTGTATGTTAAGGATATTCTGGCGATCCCACAGGTCATCCCTACCACATTGAAGACTTTTGTGTCTCTGTCGGGGCTGGGGGTGCACTGGGGTAAATCTTGCCTATACCCCTTTAATCCTGGTACGGAGGATCCAGGTTGGGAGGTGGATGGGATGGTAGTGCACTGGCAGCCGGTGGCGTTCAGATATCTGGGGATCCGCATTTACCACAATGATCTAGATCAGTGTTTCCCAAACTGTGGTCCGCGGACCCCCAGGGGTCCGTGACACATTTCCAGGGGGAGCGCAGCCAGCAGTTTTAAAAGCACTGCAAAGTTCCTAGTATAATTAGCAGTTTTCGAGCAACAATAAAAGTGTCAAGATAACGCCAGTGATTAATGTACCTGCTAGAGAGAGATGAGAGTTTTGTCCAGGGGCAGCTTTGACTTATCTAATGTAGCACAGAAGGTTAATATGCCTACTGCAAAGAACATGTGCCATGCATTTTGAAAAACAGTATTTTATGTGCATAGGTCAGTGGGTTACTGCTTTTGTCACAGAGATTCTTTTGTAACTGTACAGTTCATAAGTGACAATCGTAATCTAGCACAGTGACCTATACACTGTCATCAAAGAGCTGCTTGCAAACTGCATGGTACAAGTTAGTAACTTATGTTTTTTCCCAGTCTTTCATTATCTTGATGCTGCTAAAAAGGTTTAGTGGGGGGAAATACATTTTTATTGTTAAAGTCAATGCTAGCCACTTTATGTTCTGAATCCTGAGTTTGTGCTTCTCCAGACCAAGCACTCTTTAAAAATGCCTACCAGTATGAATGACGTGAATCCTACACCTTGTAGTCCCCGTTGCCTTATGTAACATTTTCTATACACTGATTTACACGAATGATTCAGTTTCTCTATATGTGTGTGATGTAAAGTGCTCCGACATCCTAGAATGGTATGAGAGATGCTATAAAAACAAATGAAATACATGTAACAGATGGGCTATGGAGAGATGAGGCACTGTTGGAGGGTGATAATAAGGGAATCATTGAAGAACCCCAACAAAGATTGTCCTATCCTGGTGCATATTAAGGTCATCATTTACTATTCTTTAAAAGCGAATACAATTCAATATATAATGATAAATGTGTTGTAGAATGCACCATCGTTTCCTAAATTATTTGGGGGGAGAGCCTCCCAAAGCCCCCTTTGTAGTGGTCAGGCTCACTCACTGCACTGATGTGCACCGTATGGGGACTGGTCTGAAAACATTTGCCAGGGCTGCTTTGGGTTTCCAGGTTGGCCCTGGCAGGAGCAGGAGCCTCGTACTGCAAAGTAAAACCAACCATTTAAAAGTTAGTCACGGAGATGCAGCACCAACCTTCCCATTAAAATGTTTCATTTTTGCAAATTCTTTCAATTTAAAATAATAAGGGGGATATTTATAACAGAAGTGGCGGAGCGTGTAGTTAGCCTCCTTGGCTTAACGACACGCTCCGCCACTTCAGAAACGCAGGGCTGCACCATATTTACAAGAATTTGGTGCAGCCCTGCGTTTTCCCCTGCGCCTGCGCTACACTTAGCAGTGTAGCGCCAATGCAGGCACCCTTGCACCATAGTGCAAGGGTGTCTGCGTGCAGGAGAAGATTGTTTATGTACAGGAAGGTCCCCCATCCTGCACATAAACAATCTTGAAATGCCGTTTTGTCACTTCTATGTGTGCTGCTTAATGCAGCACATATGGAAGTTACAAAATGTAATTTTTTTTAACGATTGTTTATGTGCAGGAGGGGTCACCTTCCTGAACATAAACAATCCAAGGCGTTTGCTTTTTCCATGTGTGCTGCACAAGGCAGCACACATGGAAAAAGCAAAACGAGGAGAAATAAAGCATTTCTCCTCTTTTCGCCAAGTTAAGACCAGGTTTTCCCTGGTCTTAATTTTGGCGCTGCCTCCTATTTATGCTGCCCTTGTAAATAGGGGGCAGCGTCAAAATCAATGGGTGTAGCGGTGGAACCCCCACCGCAACACCCACTGCCCACCCCATTCACGCTAAGCCTTGCGTGAAAGGGGGCCTTATTTACAAGGCAGCGTTAAGGCGAAGCCCCTATCGCCACGGGAACTTCGCAAAAAGTGACGTTCCCATGGCGATAGGGGCTTGTAAATATGCCCCTAAATGCCTTAGTAATTCGAGTATTTGTTTTGTGTGCATACGTGTGTTGATTTTTTTCCAATTACTGTTTTAATGCTTGAAATTTAAATCATACAAATTGCTCGGGGGTCCCCGGCTTCCAGTGGTGACTCAATGGGGGTCCTCAGGAGTCAAAAGTTTGGGAACCACTGATCTAGATCTTATGGACGGTAACATCACGAGGGCGGTTACAGCGCTCAAGTCTCAGATCGAGTTTTGGAAGACGCTCAACCTTTCGGTCATAGGTAGGGTGGAACTAATCAAAATGGTCATGTTGCCGCGTCTCCTTTATTATTTTGCTAACCTACCGCTCTACCTACCTGTGTCCTTCTTCCGCTCTCTGGAGAGGATTGTCCGGGTTTTCATCTGGAATAATTCGCAGTGCAGGGTGGCACTGGCGAAGTTGTACTTACCTCGTACAAGGGGGGGGCTGGCTCTACCCAATCTAGAACATTACTTCTTAGCATCCCAAATCCTGTGGGTGGCAAAGTGGGTGGAAGAACTGCATCTGTCGGACTCTGCGGAGCGTGACTCCCCGTATTCCAGGGACAAAATTCTTTCCATATTCCACCCTTGTAACAGATCGAATGAACCACTCCCCCTATTAGTCTCGACGGCGCGGAAATGTTTCCACAGGGCGCTTCGTCTCACCCGACACATTATTCCGTACGCGCCCGCTATGCCCTTATTAGGTATGCCGACCGTGCAGGGTCGCGTACAGAGTACGGTTCTCACTGACTGGGTGGGGGTTGGTATAACTACTTTAGGGGACCTGTACGGGGAGGGCACGTTGCGTCCGTTCCTTGATATCGTAAACGAAGATGGAATTCCCGCAGGCCAGTTTTTAAACTATGCTTCCTGGACGTCTGCGATGAGACGTTGGTGGGGAGACATCGCGCAGGAAACCCCGACACATCTGCTAATGCAATATGTGCATGTGATGGGTACGGGATGCCATCTAGTGAAATGGTTTGCGGAGTCGATCAGGGAGCATACACTGGTAGACCTATTGCCGTTACGACTTAAGTGGGAGGCGGATCGGGGGAGGCCTTATTCGGAGAAGGAGTGGTCTGTGGTCCTGGAGAGTCCCAGGCAGGTCCCCAGAAATGCTCGTTTTAGGTTAATCCAATTTTACATTATCCACAGGGCTTATCTCTCCTCAGATAAAATCAATCGCTACTTTCATAGACAGGACGCAGGTTGCCCACAGTGCAAGCTGGTGAATGCCGACCTGTTGCACATGCTCTGGTTTTGTCCTGCTTTGCATGCTTATTGGGAGGGGGTGATGGGGGCGCTAGTCACTTGCACAGACAGAGAGGTGCCACAGACATGGGAGACGTGCATTACTGGTGTCTTTCTAAGAAAGAAAGAGCACAAAGCATCCACCCGCTTTTTGGACTTGGGCTTTATTGTGGACAAGCGGTTGATCACCCGCAGGTGGAAGACGGAAGAGCCCCCACCGGCAAAGGCTTGGTTCCTATCCATGCAGAACTGGGTGAAAGCCGAAGCGGTTTCCCTGATAAGGAGAGATACGCTGGGTTTGCGTAAATTCCCCATCCCCGCCGCATGGAACCCTATGTTGTGCGTGCTGCAAGGGTTAATGGTGCCAGATGACCCGTTGGAAGTTCCTGCTTCGGATTAATAATGAGTTATACAAGGGTGGACCTATGGCTCGAGCCTCGTACCAATATGTGGACGGAATCCCTTGTATCCCACATTGAATGGTCGTCTTCTCTGGCAGTCGGGCTGTGCACCCATATGATTATTGATAGGCTCTTGTATTGTGCCATCTGGGATCTGTGTTTCCTTCACCACTCCTATGCGGCCCTTGTTCCCTTTCCTTTCCCTATTCCTGTTAGCTTGTCTCACGTTGGGTGTTTTTCATAAACAACTGTTTGACTTCATAATCAGATTGCTGTGCTATGGCGGAGTGAAGCCATAAGAAACGTACTTATGTACCTGTCAAGTATTGCATAATTGACGCTATAATGTACCATAACGTGTTTGTATGGCAGTTTTAGACGGAGGGAGGTGATTCTTTGGTTGACGGAATGTGCCACTTGTCCTTACTAGGCATGCTCAAGTTTGCTGATGTAACCAGGAAGTTGGGCTGTTGATGTATGATCTAGACTTGTTATTTACCTATTGGCTCTCTAAGACGTCTCTTTTGATGGCATATTGCATTTGTATTTCTGTACATAACAACAAAATCTTTAATAAACAGATCAAACAAAAAAATGAACATGCAGTAATGTGACTGAACATGAAGGGATTCTCGACCATGTATATATAGCTCAGCATTCCTGCCACATATGCAGACTGCACACAGATTCCAATACCTTGACTCCTGCCCTCTTATGGACTCTCAGGAGGTTTTCCGTGATAATCAAGAGTATGATGTAAGTTTATTCTGTAACATATTATTTTCCAGTTCCCTCTTGCCTAAACCTGATCATGTACTATGATATACATACTGCCACCACCTGTAGACCCAGATTTCTGACAGTGGCTTGCTATAAGACAATTGCTAAAATGAGGATATGACAGTATTTAATTGGCCAATCTGCTAATCACCCCGAAGTAATCATCAAAAATCCACCCAGCTTATATTTGGTTTCTGTTGTTCCAGTGGTAACCGCAAAGAGCATTTACTAAGAATGGAAGTAGCATCTCTTCTCATTTTCCTCCTATATATAATAATATATAATGAAAACTGTGTTGTAGAATGCACAATTTTTTCACAACTTTTGGGGGGGGGGGAGAACCCCCCCGCCCTCCAAACTCTCCTTGTAGTGGTCGGGGTCAGTCGCTGCATTCTCTATTATGCCCCCTTACGGGGACTGGTCTGACAAACGTTTCCAGGCTGCTTTGGGTTCCCAGTCCGGCATGGGTCACGTTTAATAACGTGCCCGAGAACAAGCCTGCGCTTCTCACTGGTTCAGAGGGACGCGAGGACCTTTGAGTTTACAAAGTGCAGCCGAGTTTCAGACAGGGCCGGCGCTAGGCATGGGCAGTGTGGGCAGCTGCCCAGGGCCTTGCACTCAGCCTACCAGCATGGGGCCCGCACCGATCGTGTGTCCTGTTGTTTCCCTGCGATCCAACTAAAAGAAAGGTGTCTCCTTGCAATTAGGGTCCATGGGAGGGGTCCCCTCCCCGGGCCTCTCAGGGATGGTGTCTGGAGGCCTAGGGGAGAGAGACGCTTCCTCTTGTCCCAATTGCAAGGAGACCATTTAGAGACACTGCGGGACGCCCATTGTCCAGCATTTTAGCGCCCCCACAGTTTTAACATTTAGCCCCAAAAGCAATTCTCACACCTATCGGGCTGAAGGTGTGAGAATTGCTTGTGGGCTGTGTAGTGTTCTGCTGGACACGTTCTAGTGTCTCAGCAGACACTGAGTTAATAGCCACTCCCCTATGGGAGTGGGCACACTGCACCCCCACACCCATCCATCACGGGTGTCACGCGTGACGTGGCCCCGCTAATAAAAGGGCCCGGGTGCACGTGCTCGAGGCCAGTTACTACACTACCTCGCCTGGTGTCTGTGTCTACCATGTGCATAATGCGGGCCTGAGGCCCAACACCACATTGGCGACGAGGCGGGTAGCTAACCCCGCGTGCCTGCTGCATGATGTTTCCTTGTCCTTCGTGAGGAGGAAAGGGTCTGCCGCCCTTGCCTGTGGAAAGGGGCGAGCGCAGCGTGCGGCCATCTGCCTTTCAGAAGGGAGGCACGGAGACTGGCTGTCTCCCACTCACAGCGGCCCCGGACAAAGGAGGAGTGGACGAGCGCCCCGCAGCCGCCGTCGGAACGCCACGAGAAGCGTGAGTCTCCCCACCATGCTCGCGGTGCGGCTGCTGCCACACTCCGGCACTCACCACCCCAGGTAAAGAGCCCTGCGCTCCTCACTGCGCACCGCCCGAGAGCGGTCCTTCCACCCCTAAGCCAGGTGTTGCTCCGCCGCCGCTGGCCATCCCTGCATCTGCAGCACAAACAGGGAGGCGCTGCGACGACACTGCTGAGCAGCCCTCCAGCCACTGCCTGCAGTGCCCCACAGCATGCGCCAGCGCAGCCCGTGACACAGGAGGGCAGCTGGCACCGTAAGGAGGGTGGCGAGTGTCCCCGTGCCCCCCGTCTGCGGGACACCGGCGACTGCACAAACTCGAAGCGGCGCCCTGTGCATGCAGTCCGCGCAGGAGCGAGAAGGCCGTCACCCCGCCAGCAGGACCAAAAGGCACCAATCGTCCCGCAGCGGCCCAGTCACCCTAGACTCAAGCCTAAGAAACCGGCCGGAGCAACCCTGGTCAGCCCCGCAGCAAGAGAGAGGCCCCGTCTCAATTACCTGGCTGACTCGTGTGCAGTGGCCGGACTGTGCCTGACTGTTGTCCCAGGGCCCGATCCTCACCGCCCGATCAAGACAAGCGAGGCCCGCAACAGTTGAGAAGAGCTTCCTGGCCTCTCTGTGATCGCCTGCAGAGCCACCTAGTGGCCTGTCAGAGGTACCACACCCGCCGTAAATTAAAGGAGTTCAATGCAACTACCGGAGCCCGCAAAGGGATGGTAGAACAAGGGGGCCCCAGCAAAAAAAGGCACGTTTGAAATGCAGGCCAACTCTGCCCCAAGCAACACGAAATAGCCTGCAGTGTCCACGCATACACTTATCCAGGCGGTACCACGGCTCAGCAAGACGCGCGCTGCAGGGCACACTGACTTCCCTACGGACTACCTGCTGCAGCTGACATCAGCAGGTGAGAGAGGCATGGCAGAGAGAAGAGTGACTGCAGTGCCACCTACTGGCCAATTGTGGAGTTGTAGCAGAGGACGATGGGAACCTGCAAGTGAAACGCCCCAGCAAGGGAGAGACTCGTGCCACGCATAACCTGCCATTGCATAGTATGGACCCCACACCATCGCAACCTGTGCCCGGTGCTCCCAAGCAGCAACGGCAAGTACCCGGGCTAAGTGGTCTAATGTCCTGAAGAGGAGAGGATTTGTGCACCACAGCAAAGAACCCCTGCTAGATAGCAAGCCACAGGGGATACTGTGCACCCGCACACGCAAACCCCTAGCAGCCATCTACAGCCAGCAAACACCCCAAAGGCATAAAAGAGTATCGGAGGCCACACAGGCCCCGCAGCCCAGGCAGAAAGGGCGCCCCAGAGCAAAGAGCTACCAAGGGCCCAGAGCTGCCCCAAGAGAAGCACACGAAGACAAGGTGTATTGCGCGCCACCCCAACGGGCTGCACATCACCAAAGTCTCCCAGGAAGCCCACAACCTGCAAACAACCAGGGCAAGCCACCGCGATGACCACAGCGCCACCTGGTAGCTCCCCAAACGCAACGCGCTGAAGAACGGACACACTGCCTGGCCAGAGCGGATGGCCAGCAAGAGAAAATCGCAAAGTGATCCTGGCAGGAGATTCCACACCGGCGCATCCGAAGAGCGGTAAAGCACACTGACTACCCACCGCGATCGACGCCAGCAGACCAGTGACAAGTGTGGCTGCACTGCACCCTACAGACCAGCAGTCAACAGATCCCAGAGTGCGCACCGCCACGACAAGGAAGACTGCCTGCTCACACCCAGTTGATGAAACGGACCGCACCTGGCACAGCAAAACGTGCCCTCAGAAGAGAATGCTCAGAGAGTGGCCCTCTGCACCCTGCAAGTGGGAGCAGCAAGGACACCTTCGAAGACAGCAAAGTCTCCAAGTAGCTGCCACCCTCAAGAGCCCCCAAGGGGCCCCAAGCTGCACCAGCGCAAACCAGCGTCATATAGGCAAGAGCACTGCCTGCCACCTCTACAAAGTACGGGGAGAGACTTACAAACCCCGCAAGGAGCTGCGAGAAACCCAGAGCTACACACGGACAGCCACCACCCACAAGAGTGGAAGACCAGCCAGATCAGCAACGTCTCAAGGTCGCTGTCCCCGCTAACAGCTCAAGAGAAGACAGGTGCAGAACGCGCACCACACGTGGCTGCCCAACGCCACCGCCGGAGCAGAGATCGCGTCAGTTGCTCCTCCCGGTGTACCGACACCACCGCAAACTACACCTCAGGCACACCACGTGCCAGGAGAGAGGGACATCTCCACAAAGCAACACTGCTGAACGCAGCACAGAGAACGACTACATCTCGACTGCATCAGCGAAACCCCGCAGTGGGCCGAAGATCACACAGAGAGTGTCCTCCCTCACACTGCCTCAAGACGGAGTCGGCAGTGGCCCCAAAACAGGCAAGAGAGGAGTTGCACACTCCACGTGGCAGGCCGCCACAGCAACAGGTGCTCCAACAACCGGCGACATGTGACCGGACGTCACGTCGCACAGCAAACAAGGAGCACGTCACACAAAGTGACCAGTCCAGACAAGCACACCGAAAGAAGGAAGAAGCAGGCGCCATGACGGCACTGCCTCGAGGTCCAAGCGCAAAGTCCTCGAGGGAAGAGTGACAGCCCTGTCACCCCGAAGAAAAGAAGAGTGACAGCCATGTCACACCAAAAGGGGAGAAGAGTGACAGCCCTGTCACAAGAAAAGAAGAGTGACAGCCATGTCACACCAAAAGGGAGAAGAGTGACAGCCCTGTCACACCGAAAATCGGAAGAACACAGGTGGGCGGAATAGACCAACAATGGGAGAAGACCGAGGACTCGCAGCAAGCCAAGAGCACACCCAGACACACCCAGACACACAGACCGACGTCCCTGGATACAGCCTCACGGGAGAACCGAGCACAAGCCGCAGCAAGCGCACTCCGCATCTCTCCCCAACGCTTCCCCAGGCGACCGTCCATCCCAGAGTGTCCGCAGTCCAAGTCAACGGCATCCCTGCTCCAGGCCGCAAATGGCGTGGGTGAAGATCAGCATGGAGTGCCCGCCCTCACACCGCCTCAAGATGGAGTCGGCAGTGGCCCCAAATCAGGCAAGAGAGGATCCGTACACTCTACGTGTCAAGCCGCCACTGAAGACCAACCTCAACAAGGCGGAGACACCTGGCTGCTAAGTCCCTCCTGACATTCAAACTCTCCCAGCAAGCCACCACCATCTGTCACTCCAACTCACCACACGGCTGGCAACCACCATCACGCCAGCCCTCAGCACATACGTCAAACACCCCTACCAGAGCACAAGTGGACTGGAATCCTACACCGCTGCCACACCAGCCGACTAAAGGGATTAGAAGCCACCTGTGAACCTGGCCTACACCGGAACCGCGGCAGCAAGTGCAAGTCTCAGCCAAGACTCATCCACCCGTGAGGGTTGTGCGTGTTGACTAAGTAACGGCTCCTCAGCGGTCCTGCAGCTGCCCCCAGACGGCACACAAGCGGCCCCCAGCGCAGCCCTCCTACAGTCCCGCAGCAACCCCGACGACGGGCCTCCCCAGGCGGGAGAGCGAGAAGAGACGGTGCACCACCGACAGGTTACCGGTAACAGCCAAGCAGTTCAACAGGGACAGTCGGTCCAGCAACACCTCAGTGAATCCTCACCGTAGGCTCCATCCAGGTTCTTGACGCAACCCATCAAATGAACTGTTAGAACCCACCACAGACCATCCCGGACGTCAGCAACGTGGAGCCATGCAAGACATGTCATCATCAGAGAACTGACGGTATGCTGCGGGCGTCATCAAAGCCAGCGGTCGTGTCCTGAACCCCTCAGGTTAAACTACGAGTGCCCGCCGCGATGGCCCTGCAGCAGGCGGAATCACCGGCCCATGCCTGACGTCTCCTTGCCACCGGACTCGTAAGGCTGATGGACCCTGTGGTGATTAGTTGACTGTTTATCTCTCCCCACAGGTTGAACTATTTGTTGTTGTCGTTCTTCATTAAAGTTGGGGAGGAATGTAGTGTTCTGCTGGACACGTTCTAGTGTCTCAGCAGACACTGAGTTAATAGCCACTCCCCTATGGGAGTGGGCACACTGCACCCCCACACCCATCCATCACGGGTGTCACGCGTGACGTGGCCCCGCTAATAAAAGGGCCCGGGTGCACGTGCTCGAGGCCAGTTACTACACTACCTCGCCTGGTGTCTGTGTCTACCATGTGCATAATGCGGGCCTGAGGCCCAACACCACAGGCTGAAAGTTAAAACTGTGGGGGCGCTAAAATGCTGGACAATGGGCCTCCCGAAGTGTCTCTGAATGGTCTCCTTGCAAGGGGTCACTTATGTAAATTAGAGGGGCCTCGTACATTCCCTTTTGGCCCAGGGCCCCGCAAATCCTAGAACTGGCCCTGGTTTCAGAACTTGCGTTTTCAGCTGACTTTCTCACTTGTAATTAAATTCTGACACGCAGCTGTGATTTCCGGGTTCTACCGCTGCGTGCGTCATAGATTCACGTGACTGGAGTCCGGTCAGCGGTACAGAGAGGCTTGTGAAACCCAGGGGGCCTTTAATGTCCTTTGCTACTGTTACAAATCTCTACTAGAGCAACTGTAAGAACTAGACTACGCTCCTATTGCGACATTTCCTCTGTGTCACTCGAAGAAAGATGGCGCCTTGTCGGGGTTTATATTGATTATAATTGCCTTTCTCCAGATTGACATTACATACTCACATGATTAACAACAGAACCGTGTAATTAGTATCCTGTGTTACCTTATCACGGTTATGCACATTAATTATTAGATGCACCTTTCACTGAGCCAGGCTTAAGTGTATATTATGATGGCATGAATATATTGTTACATTGACTGCAGATGTCATAAATATCATTTAACCTTGTATCGTTTAAGTTATTTATGTATAGTGCAGGTAAACACAGTCACCGAAAATACATCTGGTATATAGGTGATGGGTGTCATATTTACCGAAGTGAATTGTTGAAGAGAATATATGCTGTTAAAACGCGATACTTCTTTACTTTCATCACTGAGGTTTCTTCATAGATGGAGCGTTTGCAGCTACTGAGTAGTTTCTATTTGTCTTCCCCTTTTTCTGGGGGTCTCCTCTCTTTAAGGCATAGTTCACAGAGGTTTGTTTACTGACAGGAGGTGCGAAATATTCATCAGCAGTCTTGATACTCAGTGGTGCTGGAACAATGGTCAGAGTGGGGGGCTGCCATTAATGTTACATCACTGAAGTCATAGGGACTGTGAAAAACTCAAGTGTCACACAAAAAACAAGTGTAGCAAATGTGCCACGTCCGTTCAGAAGGAGAATGGTGAAGGTGTGGTATGTATCTGGTGGTGTATTTTGGAGCACTGGTGTGGTAGCTGGTTGTCGTTAACAGACAGCACATTTTCCGTTGAAATGACCACTGAATTTGCATAGACATGCAATTTTACTGGTAAAACTACATAGTGCAAAAACGATAATGTGTGGAAATCGGGTTTCAGCGAATATTTATCATCTGCCAAGTAAAGTGTCTTGATTTGTTTTGATTCTATTAAAATCTTCGTTTCAATTACACTTCAGAATTACAACAAAAGGTGCTTCATTTGTGCTTTACTTTAATTGCTGATATAATTTCAAATATGTGTATAATTCATTAACAAATACTTAATATTTTTGTGTGTTAGAAAACAGCGGACATCTTATAGGCAGGCACCTAGATCACTTTTACAAAATCCTGTTGCTTTGCAGTCAAAGAAATAAAATTGCACTCCAATTTCCGAATAAGCAGCAATTTGTCAAAAGACAGAACCTGACATTTGACTTCCAGTGCCTATGTTGATACCTCTGCATTGGAATACAGGTACCATGCATACAGTCATTACAACCATTTAAGAGAATTCCACTGGATGCCACCTGAGGCCAAAATTGACTTCAAAATAGCATGCCTCACACACAAGGCAGTATGGGTAATGGGTTTTGTTAGAAATCAGTTCTCTAGTTGGCAGAGGTATGCACCCTGTCCAAGTAGGGACCACAATCCTAGTCAGGGTAAGTCACACCATACCAAATTATCCTGTGCTCACCCCCTGGTAGCTTTGCACAGAGCAGGCAGGCTTAACTTAGAAGGCAATGTGTAAAGTATTTGTGCAATAAGTCATACAACAACACAGTAAATATACCACAAAAAGACTCCACAACAGTTTAGAAAAATAGAGAATATTTATCTAAGTAAAACAAGACAAAAACGATCAAAACCCATCAAGTAGAAGTCGAGATATTGATTTCTGTAGAAATAGATGCAATGAAGCGCTAAGAAGCAAGTAGCGCTTAAAAGGTTACTTGAGGTCGCGAGGGGCTGGTGCAAATCCAAAGTTCAGGCCAACCGCGATGGAGCGTGGGCCGGATACAGGAATCCACTTGGGCCCGCTGCACACAGTACCTTGGATTCTGGGGTGTAGTCTGCGCAGCAAGGCTTTGCACCGTCCGGCGTTGGTTCCAAGAGGCTGTGCGGCGTCGGTTCCGAGAGCTGTCAGTTGTGTGGCGAGGCTTTGCAAGGCTTTGCGTTGCTTCACGTCAGATTTGGCAGAAACTCAGCTGCAGAACCCACTTCTGGGGCCCAGAACTTGGAGAGGGCACCTCAGGCAAGAGTAGGACTCACAGAAAGCAGAGTCCAGCAGCACCAGGGGAAACATAGAGCAAAGTTAAGGGCAGAAAAACGCTCGCTATCTGAAAGTGGCATTTCTGCACTAGTAGTGTTAAATCCAACCTTACCAGCAAAGAGCATTTATCACTACTATTCCACCCATACCAAACATGATAAAGCTACTCCCCTGGGATCAGGAATTACCATTTAGAAGCACGTACGGGAATTCACAATGCTAGTCTATGAGGGGATTAGGCCTCACCGTAGTGAAAAACAAAAGAGGCTGTTTTTCACTACCAGGACATGTAAAGCATACAAGCACATGCCCTTCCCTTTGCTTACATAGCACCTTGCCCTCTGGGTTGCCAAGGGCCGTCCTTAGGGGTGACTTATATGTAAGAAAAGGTGGAGTTCAGGGCTTGGCAAGTAGTTTATCTGCCAAGTCTCTGTGACAGCGAACTGCATGCGCAGGCCCTGTCATGGCAAGCCTGAGACATGGTTAGGGGTCTACTATGTGTGTGGCACAAGTAGTGTTGCAGGCCCACTAGTAGCATTTAATTTACAGGCCCGGGGCACATGTACTGCACTTTACTAGGGACTTATAGGTAAATTGAATATGCCAATTGGGTATGAACTACTGTTACCATGTTTTAGTGAGAGAGCACCTGCACTTTAGCACTGGTTAGCAGTGGTAAAGTGTGCAGTGTCTTAAAGCCAGCAAAATGAGGTGAGAAAAAGAAGAGGAGGAAGACAAAAAGTTTGGGGTGACCCTTGAGAGGCCATTTTCCAACATGACCCCCTTCCATCCTAAAGCCAGGGTAGACAAATCAATACCTTGATGGACTGCTCTGCTTAGGCTGATAAAACATGGACAATGGCCCTCTACTGCAGGGATACTTTCCAGTTCTACGCCTCTCTGAACCCAGTTAGACCCCTCTGTCTATACTCTCTGGGACCACTTAACTTACCCATGGGGAACCCTTCTCCTAACCTGTGGGCCCCATCTGTGAAACATCTATCTTTAATTTGCTCTCAGAGGCATCCCAGTCGTCAGACAGTACCACCATGGCCAACAAAGTGGTGTGGCCCATTCCACTCCTTAGGTCGGACTATTGTCCCTAACCCAGAGAAATCTCTGTCCACCACAACAGTAACCAACAGAGGCCACTGCACACTGTCAGTGTCGAGAGCCAGGTTCCAGGCCATCCACTGCTAAGTGGGGGCTCTAAGCGGGGCCATTGGATACACTTTTCCTCCAACCTTGGGGCTGGCACAGAGTTCCCTAAGGGCTCCTGAAGTTTACCTAACCTCGGAGGCATCTCAGAGTGGGGGGCAGTAGCCCCAGTGGTTTTACACCCTGATGTCCCACTGGCCTGGCAGGTGGGACCGGACCTGCAGAATGTGTCTAAGGTTGTCTTCATCCGGGGCCAATAAAAGTGGGAGACCAGCCTGGTGAAGGTCTGGTCTAGCCCCAAATGTCCTGCCAGGGGTATGTCGTGAGCCATTCCCAGTAGGAAGCCCTGTAACACTGGGGGACCACCAGCAAAAGTGCTGCCCCACGCTTGGTTTGCTATGCCATTTAAAAAGCAAACTTCACATCCCAGAAGTTCAGAGAAACACCAAAGGTAAATCGACACAGCTTCTTGAAACTCCCATAACAAACAAATCTAAAACTCAGCCATGCTTTTCCCTGTCCCAGAGAATGTACTGGTGTTTTACCCAGTTCTATATAATCTGTTGTTTTATATGAAGTGCTCTGCTGCCCATGTGCTAGATACATTCCATAATAATAATAGTAATTAAAAAAGTCACAATTCATGCCAGATATACTTTTCCTACAAGTTGGACAGACCTGGAACACAATTCCTTTGAGTTGATCTGATAGGTCTTCCTAGTTTTGAGACTGATTGACCTATAGTGAAGGGCTTTTTGTGATTGTTGAGCAAAAAGAATGATGGATTTAACTCAGATCTATTGACTGGGGGTGAATGTTTTGATTTGTTCTGCATTCCGTCCATCAATTGTGTGTCTTTTGCTTCCTCGCCCTAAGTGCACCGGGTATGCCCAGACGTGGGCCCCGGGCTCACTGTGCCACTGGAGTCAAGCTAATCTGGCTGAAGAGGGGTGAAACCCCGAAACAGGTCCTAGGATGCTTGTTTCCGGTCCAGGGAGGACCTGGCTTGGCAGTTCGGGCTGGACTGTTCCCATGAGGCACAGGGTCAAGACTGATTTGCATATGGCCAGGTCTAAACTGGGGTGGCATGGTGAGCAAAAGAATGATGGATTTAACCCAGATCTATTGACTGGGGGTGAATGTTTTGATTTGTTCTGCATTCCGTCCATCAATTGTGTGTCTTTTGCTTCCTCTCCTAGATTGGAACACAGTTTGTTGCATTGAGAGTAAGTTGTTTTCTTCAAGTAAAACACAAAGCTGGGTGAAGACTAGTCTTTTAATTAGTTTTCCAAAGAAAGGTCCGTTTGCGATGGGTTTGGAGTTGGTCAGGTCTGCTGGTTTATTTATTTATTCAGTGTTTTATATAGCATGAACATGACCCATTGGGTATGCTTCACAATTACATAGTATAATCTGTTACGACAATCAAAGAGAGGGGCATCCAACACATAGATAAAACGAATAATTTGAGTACTCTGAGTAAAAACGCTACCATCCACATGTAACACGTAGACTGAATGCCAGTAATAATATCAAAGTTCACTCAACTGTACTTAGAACAGACACGCTATTATACATTGTATTGTATTGTAATTGCATTTATATAGCGCTTACTACCCCAGACGAGGCGTCGAAGTGCTTTTTCAGCGAGTAGCACGCTACTCCGGGACCCATAAAGGATTAGTTTTGAATTAGTATAGTGAAATATGAAAGTAATTTAAGTGGTGGATAAGTTAGTCAGTTATTTGGATTCAGAAGGATAGCAGAAGGATAGAAGAGGAAAAAAGGTTTGTATTTATATAGCGCTTGTTACCCCTGATGGGGTGTTGAAGCGCTTTTTTAGCGAGTAGCACACTACCCCGGGACCCATAAAGGATTAGTGATGAATTAGTATAGTGAAATATGAAAGTAATTTAAGTGGTGGATAGGTTAGTCAGTTATTTGGATTCGGAAGGATAGAAGAGGAAAAAAGGTTTGTATTTATATAGCGCTTGTTACCCCTGATGGGGTGTTAAAGCGCTTTTTTGGCGAGTAGCACGCTACTCCGGAAACCCATAAAGGATTAGTGGTGAATTAGTATGGTGAAATATGAAAGTAATTTGAGTGGTGGATATTAGTCAGTTATTTGGAGTGAGAAGGATAGCGGAGGGATACAAGGGGAAGAAAGGTTTGCATTCATATAGCACCTGTTACCCCTGATGGGTGTTGAAGCGCTTTTCTGGCGAGTAGCACTAATGACATACTGGGCATATACTCCTGACTGATCATTTCGTGAGTAACTCCCTGATAAATTTGAGAGTTCTGTTATGCTCCATATTGGGCTCTTCTGTTATGCTGGAACTTGGGCGCTGATGGAGAGAGCAGATTCCATACCCAAAGAGACTAAGAGACTAAGAGGCTAGAGGCTACTCTTTATAGCAGGATAGCTGGATACCTTGTGTTCTGGTAGAAAATTACCACAATGTACAACTGCTGATGATGTTCATTGTTTGGCTTGCAGTGTAGGGAAGTATGATTTTAGGTGACTCAATGGGGTAGAGGATGGGTCAGGGGTCTGTAAGGAAGCATGTGGGCCACTTACCTTGAGCAACTCATGAAAGTTTATGATACTTGATAAAAGCAAGCGTCAGCTGTCTTTTCATTGGCGCAGTGCTCAATGTCTTGGCTTCTGTCACCTCTGAGTTTGGTGTCATGTTGGTGAGATGATGGTCTACATTTTTAGTGTTGGTCACCAAGTGATATGCGATGACGCTGCAGAGTTTGCGAAACTGAAGAGTCTTTGTAGTTGTGGGTGAAGATCCAATGGAGTTCCCTCATGGACATGGATTAATTTGGGCCAGTGGTTCCTGGTGGTGGGCACAAACACTCATTTTTAGGAACTGTGACTTACTTTTCATGCAGCTTTGACTTAGGGCAAGAGAGTGAAAGGAAAAAAGGAGAAGGAAGGAGAAAAAGCAAACTAAGAGAAAAATGACAGGGATAAAAGAAGTGGTGAAAAGCTGTTAGAGTGAGATAAAGAGACAGGAAGTGTACATAGTAGAAGAGGTAGGAGGTGGAATCAAGACTATGCACCCTTAGTAACTGGCAACCTTGGCAGTCGTAGTGCATTTATAGGCTATAAAGAAAAATTGTGGGCACCTGCACTTTCATTTAATTTGTTTACTAATTAAACACAGCTCAGTCTACTCTTGACAGGGGCAATGATGACTGAGTAATGTAACCTTTTAGCTTTCAAGATGGATGCTTTGTTGCTCCCGTTGAATCTCTGTAGGTAAGTTTTGTTGAGCGTACCTCTGTATTTCCTTCTTTGGCATTAAAGTGCAGCCACTTGTGATATTATACTCTTTATACCATCATTAATCTCAGGTGTCTTCTTGCACTTTTTATGGTGTGTGGATGTTCTGGGAGGGATAGGTTTGTCAAAAGCTTCAGTTGTAGAGCTGGTTTCCATCTTTTCTTTGAATGGTTGTTGGTATTAATGAGGTGAAACTCGAGTTCCAAAAGGTCAGTTTGTTCCAATGCCTGTAGGTGGATGACTTCAGTTTGTAGTAGCTTCCTATCTTGAGGGAACATTTAGGTTTGAAAAGACAAGATAGTAGTCAATCCAGAAGGTTGCTGCATGAACTGTGATTGATATGGATCCACACAGAGTGAAAATTGCATTGAGGTTGTGGCCCGCTGCGTGTGTGTGTGTAGCTTCAGAGACCATCAGTGAGAAGTTGAGAGCTTCCAGGTTTGCTGTAATTATTCTTGGCTGTGGGAGGGAAAGTTTGTCAAAGCAGATGTTCAGGTCATCCATAATGAAGCGATGTTTATGGTCGATGGAAGCTTGCTTCCAGGCCTTTCGGAAAGGTCTGCTGTTCTGTGGTGGTATGTAGACAAGCAGAAATGTACAAGAAAGTAGGAGTCATTGTGCAACAGACCACCAAGAAAGTGTGCTCTGTAAAGACCAAGTCTTCAAATGAATGTGGTTTGTAGTGATTCTTTGAAGATTACAATCAGACCTACCCTTGGAAGTTGTGTGCGTGGATATCCTTGTCGACTACCTTGTGAGCAGCCAGTGAGTGTTGTCTATGTTTTAGGTATGAACACTAGGTCTGGTGTTGAATCAGATATGAGGTATAAGATGTAATGTTGGTTCTTGTTCACTGGATGTGCATTGATCAGAAGGCGGTGCACTTGGTGTGGTGGGTGAGGAGAGATGGAGGCTGGAAAGGATACAGCATTACTAGAGAGAACAAACAGAAGGGAACAGAAGTGTGATATGGCGTAAGAGAGGGGCAGTAGGGTACTAGCAAGAGGAAAGTGGTGATTGCGGTATGGAAGGTTTGGGTAAGTGTTCCTCCTCCTTCTTGAATAGAATATTTCTTTATTTCTGTGTTTTTACATAGCGCGTACTTTACCGGAAGATGCCAGAGCGCTTTACAATTGAACCAAGTACATTACATAAGGACTTCAGAGTACATGGATTACATATAAGATATTGAAAAAGATACTAAACACAAAAAGAAAACGCTGCAATGGTGTGTACGGGAGATGTGCAATTTAAACTAACAGTGTAGATATAATCTGCCAGTATTGGCGGGAAGTGAGCACAAAGAATGTTGGCGGGAAGATTTAACAGGGTTAGCGGCTGTAGATGAGAGTGAGAATGAGATCTATGGCCTGCAATATGATATGAGGAGGGATCGCAAATGTACTATGGACAAACTGTTGAAAGTTGGGTGCTTGACGCTGTGGTGATGCAAGAGAATCAGAGGTGAAAAGGTGCAGTCTGTTCGTTCTTTTACACCCATTGTGAGTGATTGCAGTACATTTGGGCTCCGGAAAAGTATTAGAGGGGCGAACTGCGGAAATGGATGCTATATGAGTACTTGATATTGTGTCATTTGCATGTGTCTTCGACAGGGGGTAGAATACCCTTGATAGAGAGGGGAGGACATGGTAGCAGGCTGGAGGGTTTTTAAGATGTAGGAGGATTCAGATTTTGGGTAGGGAAGGATCATTAGAGGCAACTGGGGTGGGGAGGGATGGCAGGTGGTTAGAGACTGAGAAGATGGGAGCAGAAAGGCCGAGGATGTAGAGCCAGGGCTAGGTGGGAGAGGAAAAGTGCTGGAGGAAGAAGAGTTTCGAGGGTGCAGCAGTGGTGGGTTAGGAGAAGGAGTAAGGGTGTTGGAGCTTGACTGGTGGGGTTAAAGGAGTGGTAAATGAGTATGAGCAGGAAGGGGAGGATGTCAATAGTGAGTTGGTGTTGGGGCCAGTGGTGGGGAGGAGGCAACAAATGCCCGCCAGTGGTTCAGTTACGTTGGAGGATATGTATCTTTGAGGGTGAAATGTGGGCTTTGAGGAGGGAAAGAGAAGTAGTGGAAGGAAGAAGAGGAAAGGGGGGTCTGCCCTTAGTGTAAGGGTCTCATAATGGATGCTGCATGGAAGTTCCCCAGAAGTGCCCCAAGATTTGTCCAATAATTTTCTACAGATATCTGCATGTAAACATGAAAGAACACCCGTTCTGCAAACGATCAGCGTCTCCAGGCGGTAAAAGTGTAGGCCTCACCTGGTCCATCGCTCTTCTTTGCTTTCCCTTTTTTCTTTCCTTTCCCTTTCTTTTTCTTGGGTGGCATTGGTTCTTCCCTGTGGACAAAAAATGTGAACGCGTCAGAGTGAGTCCCCTGCAAGGCTTATAGTAACAGAAGTCATACACATGTTGTGAGGGTGATGCTCCCTGCAAAGCTTAGAGTAGCACAACTCACACACAGGTGAGGGAGCTCAGGGCAGAGATTACAGTAGCAAAAGTCATGCAGGACAGGGGGTGAGTGGGAGCAACCTGTAGAGCTTACAGTAACCAAGTCATTCTGACTGAGATCGTACGAGGGAGATCTCTGCAGAGCCTACTGTTCTACAAGTCATACAAGCACAGGAGAGGGGGTTCCAGGCAGAGCTTACATAGACACAACAATATAATCAATGATGTCATTTCATGTGTCATCAGTGATGTTATCATTGATGTGAAAGAACATGTCATGAGTGATGTAATACATGATGTCGTAAGCAGTGCATGGTGAGGGTGCGAGTTATAGTTAATTCAATTAACTATAACTGGTGAATTTCAGTGTTTTTTTAGTTTAACATGCAATGTTTAAACTGACATTTTCACTTAACTATGATGTCACTTTAACCTTCGGTTTGTCAGTGGATTTCGAAGGTTTTTGAAAATGTAAAGTAAGATATTATTACCATACCTAACTATAACATCACTTTGACCTTTGGTTTTTTTTCCAGTGAATTTCATGAGTTTTTAAAAAATGTAAAGTAAGATTTTATTACCATATGTAACTATGCCAACCCCGCCATTCTCAGCCAAAGTGGGGTGGGTGTCCCTTGGGGCAGGAGATGCCCTTTGTCCAGCCCCCTGTGGGCAGCCAACCCCACCGTGCACAGCCTCCCACCATGCACTGCGTGGAGTTCGCCGCAGGGCCTGGACCACCCCATGGGACACCCACCGGCACATTTTTAAAAATTATTTTTTGATCCCGCAGGACCCTTGCAGAAGGGGGCTGCGCTGGCTCCCATAAAAGCCCAGATGGATCGCAGCAACCCCCCAAAAAAATTTGAATATGGCCTGGGGGACTTGGAGGAGGAGGTGGAGGAGAGGTTCCCTAAGGGACCACTTCACAAGGACCAGGGCATCAGGGTACCCCCACCGTGCTTCCATGTCCAAGTCCCAATGTACTGTAATAGCGGCTGCATCATTTATCTTCATGTTGCAGCCAGACAATCAGCGGGAGCATGGAGGCAATGGCAAAAAAAGCTCCCTCAGCCAATCACATCTTGCTACTATTTTAAGTTGATTGCCTGTGGGACTTCCTCAAGAGTCCCACAAACCCAATCGTCCATATATCTATGAATTTTGAACCTTCATTTCCTAAAAACTACTGAACGGATTTACACCAAATCACAAACAAAGCATGCTTTCTGGTTAAAGATCAAGCTTTCTGCCAAATTTGGTGTAATCCATTCATTCGTTTCAGCTGCAGTGCTGTTCGAAAATCCCTATGGAAATTGCATGGGGAAATTGCGTTTTGGGGCACTCCCTTTTTCTCTGCCCCCGCTTGACGGATCACACCAAAACGTCATCTTTCCAGGAAGAAAGTTTTACGAATGGTAAGGGGATTTTAGAGTTCAAGGTTGGGTAGTTTTTGGTAGTGGAATAGAGGTTTCAGGCTTCAGAGATTGGTAGCAAATAGGGATAGTAAAGAGTTTTAAGGGCTCCCGGATGGGTAGTCTATAGTGGAAATAAGACGTTTTTAGGGCTCAAGGACAGGTAGTGTATAGGTTTAGTAGGAATTTTTTAGGGCTCTGGGTGGGTAGTGTAGAGGGGTTGTAAAATGTTTTTATGGCTTAGGGATGGTAATGTATAGGGATAGTAAGTAATTGTTAGACCTCAGCAATGGGTAGAGTATAGGGTAGAGTAAGGATTTTTGGGCCCAGGAATTGGTAGTGTATGGGGTAGCATGGAGTTTTCAGGGATTGTGGTTGGTAGTGTATAAGGGTAGTAAGTATTTTTTATAGCTCAGAGGTGAGTAGTGCATAGGGGAAGTATGGGCTTTTTTAAGGGCTCAGGGGGAGTTGTACATAGAGATAGTAAGGGGTTTTAGGGTTCAGGAATGGGTAATGTATGGGTAGCAAGGGAACTTGAATATGCAGAGATGGGTAATATAAAATTAATTTATGATAATTAAAATAAGTAAAATTAAATTAATTGCATTAATTAAATAAAATAAGTATTAATGTATTTTGAAAATAATGATAATTAAATATATTTAAATAAATTGTTATCATTTAAACTTATGTTTATTTAGAATTATGTATATATATATATATATATATATATATATATATATAATTACATATATAAAGACATAAATGTACATATATAATACAACGGGGTGCGTTTTCTTTTAAATATCATATCTCACATCAATCTAGTTTCTGCCCCAAAGTGGTAAAAATCAGAGGATTACCTGCACACTCGCGTCAGAAGGACAGGATCCTTGCAAGACATAATATTTTTTTTTAAACGCACTCCCGTTGTATTTTTATGGCGCATCTTAATACATAGAGCCTCTACCTTGGATGGCTGTGTGATTGCCCCACTTCTGGGCTGAACTTATATTTTTGAAGAAGGTCATTTATGTCCGCATGTGAAAACTCTCATTCATATATCGAGTGTGTCTCCATATGGCTTATTTCCTTTGTAGGCCTGATGAAGACCCTATTGATGTGGTCAGACACACTTTGGAAGTTTGGGGTCAAAACGTTGACGATTATATTTCTGCTGTACCATTGAGACTGACTGTCTGCGAATATTGCATTTATGAATATACAGCCACAGCCGCTACTGAAATTAGGATATGGACAGTGTATTGAAAAATGAAATCAACTGCACATTACTGTTTGTAAATAGTATAAACACTGCTTGTACGAGCAATTTATAGTCATTTCAAATGGAGCGCCTGTCCTTTCACTCTGAATTATGATGATTTGTAAGAGATTGTCTTAAGACAAGATGAATTAATTTATTCAATAACTTGCCTATGTGTGTATGGGTTTCGCTGATACATTGTTTGACCCAAATGGAGGATCTATCAGTTGTACTTCCAGTCTGGCCAGAGGCACCACCAACATATTGGAAAAGTGTTCAGTGGGGCTGCAAGGAGCACAGCAGCCCCCAGGATTTAAAAAAACCTGTAAGTCTCCTGGGTCATTAAATGCATGACCTCCCAGGGAAGCTTACCATTATTTTTAAAGCACTCTGAGCTGGAACTCTATGCTCTTCAGCTGGAGGGATGGGCCTCTTGTGGTTGGATTGATGGCTACATTTTGGGGTCTGAAGCGTGATAAAGAAAGACTCATACACAAGTTGTTTGGAATAAAAATGCTTTAGTTCAAATATTGTAGCAAAAATAATTATCATGCATTGCCAGTGTGTGCATTTTTACGGAATACTTTATAAAAAGGCCAGTGATAAATTGTTGTGGTGTCATTTTGACAAAGCCAAAAGGTCCGTTTTATATAGGTTGATATGCTGACCCTTGCTAAATCCATTAAGGCAGCTTTATATATTTTGCCGTTCTGACTCTTTGTCAAAGCTAGTAGGTCTGCCTGAGCTAAAATGATAACTCTTTATATTATTACTTTACATTAAAGAAAACCTCAGAAATTCACTGAAAAAAAACCAAAAGATTAAAGTGATGTTAAAGTTAGATCTGGTAATAATATCTTACTTTACATTAAAAAAAACCTCGTAAATTAATTGAAAAAAACAAAGGTTAATGTAACGTTACGGTTAGGTGAAACTGTCAGTTAAAAAATAAAGTTTTAAACGAAACAAAAACCCACTGAAATTCACCAGTAATAGTTAACTGAAGTAAATATAACTTGCTCCATGAAGCAACCATAACTTGCGCCCTCCCCATGCACTGCCTATACCATCACATATTACATCACACATGACATGTTCAATCACAGCATTGATAACATCACTGAGGACATCTGAAGTGATGTAATTTCTGACAACACTGTGGATGTGTGGGGCGAGTTATAGTTACTGTATTGCAAGAGTTATAGTTTCTTCAGTTGTGTGTATGTATATATATATGTGTATATATATATATATATATATCACCCAAAAATGCCCCTGCATTCAAGACGCACTCCTCCAGTTGGTCGGTAACACCTTTATTATTTCAAAGGAACAGGGTTACAGCTCCGTTTATTTTGTCTATTCAATGTGCCTTACGCGTTTCAGTGCATTCTCGCACTTCATCAGAGGCAAAGTTCAGAGGACACCAGCTTCAGGCTCCCACCGCTCCCCTTCGTGCTTCTCTCATTGTTATCGGCCTCAGTTGTGCCGTTTTTTTATCTGTTTCGAGGCACGCTGGGAACTGTAGTCATATTTCTGCCAAATTGAAACCTCCAATGGTTGTGTGTCTCTGAAACGATTTCCATGGACCATTGACAGCCCTCCAGTGGGCTACAGGGCTGTAAACTTGTTCCTGCAATGCATGAAACCAGCTGCGCCGTCCTTTTGCAACCTGATTGTTCAGGTCCGACGATCCCTTCCATTGCTTTCAGGGCGGTGCGAACTTTCACGGCTGGACTTGCCGCGTATAATCTCACCCAAAAATGCCCCTGCATTCAAGACGCACTCCTCCAGTTGGTAGGTAACACCTTTATTATTTCAAAGGAACAGGGTTACAGCTCCGTTTATTTTGTTCATTCAATGTGCCTTACGCGTTTCAGTGCATTCTCGCACTTCATCAGAGGCAAAGTTCAGAGGACACCAGCTTCAGGCTCCCACCGCTCCCCTTCGTGCTTCTCTCATTGTTATCGGCCTCAGTTGTGCCGTTTTTTTATCTGTTTCGAGGCACGGTGGGAGCCTGAAGCTGGTGTCCTCTGAACTTTGCTTCTGATGAAGTGCGAGAATGCACTGAAACGCGTAAGGCACATTGAATGGACAAAATAAACGGAGCTGTAACCCTGTTCCTTTGAAATAATAAAGGTGTTACCTACCAACTGGAGGAGTGCGTCTTGAATGCAGGGGCATTTTTGGTGAGATCATACGCGGCAAGTCCAGCCGTGAGTTCGCACCGCCCTGAAAGCAATGGAAGGATCGTCGGACCTGAACAATCAGGTTGCAAAAGGACGGCGCAGCTGGTTTCATGCATTGCAGGAACAAGTTTACAGCCCAGTAGCCCACTGGAGGGCTGTCAATGGTCCATGGAAATCGTTTCAGAGACACACAACCATTGGAGGTTTTAATTTGGCAGAAATATGACTACAGTTCCCAGCGTGCCTCGAAACAGATAAAAAACGGCACAACTGAGGCCGATAACAATGAGAGAAGCACGAAGGGAGCGGTGGAGCCTGAAGCTGGTGTCCTCTGAACTTGCCTCTGATGAAGTGCGAGAATGCACTGAAACGCGTAAGGCACATTGAATGGACAAATAAACGGAGCTGTAACCCTGTTCCTTTGAAATAATAAAGGTGTTACCTACCAACTGGAGGAGTGCGTCTTGAATGCAGGGGCATTTTTGGAGTGAGATTATACGCGGCAAGTCCAGCCGTGAAAGTTCCACCGCCCTGAAAGCAATGGAAGGGATCGTCGGACCTGAACAATCAGGTTGCAAAAGGACGGCGCAGCTGGTTTCATGCATTGCAGGAACAAGTTTACAGCCCTGTAGCCCACTGGAGGGCTGTCTATGGTCCATGGAAATCGTTTCAGAGACACACAACCATTGGAGGTTTTAATTTGGCAGAAATATGACTACAGTTCCCAGCGTGCCACGAAACAGATAAAAAAACGGCACAACTGAGGCCGATAACAATGAGAGAAGCACAAAGGGGAGCGGTGGGAGCCTGAAGCTGGTGTCCTCTGAACTTTGCCTCTGATGAAGTGCGAGAATGCACTGAAACGCGTAAGGCACATTGAATGGACAAAATAAACGGAGCTGTAACCCTGTTCCTTTGAAATAATAAAGGTGTTACCTACCAACTGGAGGAGTGCGTCTTGAATGCAGGGGCATTTTTGGGTGAGATTATACGCGGCAAGTCCAGCCGTGAAAGTTCGCACCGCCCTGAAAGCAATGGAAGGGATCGTCGGACCTGAACAATCAGGTTGCAAAAGGACGGCGCAGCTGGTTTCATGCATTGCAGGAACAAGTTTACAGCCCTGTAGCCCACTGGAGGGCTGTCAATGGTCCATGGAAATCGTTTCAGAGACACACAACCATTGGAGGTTTTAATTTGGCAGAAATATGACTACAGTTCCCAGCATGCCTCGAAACAGATAAAAAAAACGGCACAACTGAGGCCGATAACAATGAGAGAAGCACGAAGGGGAGCGGTGGGAGCCTGAAGCTGGTGTCCTCTGAACTTTGCCTCTGATTAAGTGCGAGAATGCACTGAAACGCGTAAGGCACATTGAATGGACAAAATAAACGGAGCTGTAACCCTATTCCTTTGAAATAATAAAGGTGTTACCTACCAACTGGAGGAGTGCGTCTTGAATGCAGGGGCATTTTTGGGTGAGATATATATATATATATATATATATATAGAGAGAGAAACCAAAGTGCCCGAAAGCATTGAGTAGGCACTCGACATCACTCTGGCCATTCAGCATTCAAATGCAGCTTGTCCCAATGCTTTGCTGTTTTGTAATTATGCCACCGACGCGTTTCAAGGATAAAATCCTCTTCCTCAGGGCTGCTATCACAAACAAACATCAAATGCTCACAGTCTTTCCGGCATTATTTATTTCCATTTGCCACAATGGGCGCTTGCTCAGTGCAATGTTATTATGGTGCCTGATGGGACATTGAGTCCAAACTGAGAGCGTAAGTATGTCCTTTAGTAAGGTCGATGTGTTTGCATACATAAAGGCATTATTAATGTCCTTAGTAGGTCACAAAGCATTAGGCAAGCTAATCTGCATATAGAGCGATGCGCTGAAATGGCGTCGATAAGTTCAACTCCTCAGCCTCTTTTACTCACAGATGATGCTCCACTCCACGGCAGGGCAGCCGTGCCAATATTTTGAAACCAAAGTGCCCGAAAGCATTGAGTAGGCACTCGACATCACTCTGGCCATTCAGCATTCAAATGCAGCTTGTCCCAATGCTTTGCTGTTTTGTAATTATGCCACCGACGCGTTTCAAGGATAAAATCCTCTTCCTCAGGGCTGCTATCACAAACAAACATCAAATGCTCACAGTCTTTCCGGCGTTATTTATTTCCATTTGCCACAATGGGCGCTTGCTCAGTGCAATGTTATTATGGTGCCTGATGGGACATTGAGTCCAAACTGAGAGCCTAAGTATGTCCTTTAGTAAGGTCGATGTGTTTGCATACATAAAAGCATTATTAATGTCCTTAGTAGGTCACAAAGCATTAGGCAAGCTAATCTGCATATAGAGCGATGCGCTGAAATGGCGTCGATAAGTTCAACTCCTCAGCCTCTTTTACTCACAGATGGTGCTCCACTCCACGGCAGGGCAGCCGTGCCAATATTTTGAAACCAAAGTGCCCGAAAGCATTGAGTAGGCACTCGACATCACTCTGGCCATTCAGCATTCAAATGCAGCTTGCCCCAATGCTTTGCTGTTTTGTAATTATGCCACCGACGCGTTTCAAGGATAAAATCCTCTTCCTCAGGGCTGCTATCACAAACAAACATCAAATGCTCACAGTCTTTCCGGCGTTATTTATTTCCATTTGCCACAATGGGCGCTTGCTCAGTGCAATGTTATTATGGTGCCTGATGGGACATTGAGTCCAAACTGAGAGCGTAAGTATGTCCTTTAGTAAGGTCGATGTGTTTGCATACATAAAAGCATTATTAATGTCCTTAGTAGGTCACAAAGCATTAGGCAACCTAATCTGCATATAGAGCGATGCGCTGAAATGGCGTCGATAAGTTCAACTCCTCAGCCTCTTTTACTCACAGATGGTGCTCCACTCCACGGCAGGGCAGCTGTGCCAATATTTTGAAACCAAAGTGCCCGAAAGCATTGAGTAGGCACTCGACATCACTCTGGCCATTCAGCATTCAAATGCAGCTTGCCCCAATGCTTTGCTGTTTTGTAATTATGCCACCGACGCGTTTCAAGGATAAAATCCTCTTCCTCAGGGCTGCTATCACAAACAAACATCAAATGCTCACAGTCTTTCCGGCGTTATTTATTTCCATTTGCCACAATGGGCGCTTGTTCAGTGCAATGTTATTATGGTGCCTGATGGGACATTGAGTCCAAACTAAGAGCGTAAGTATGTCTTTTAGTAAGGTCGATGTGTTTGCACCCAGTAGAAGGCGCAAGCCGAAACGCGTAGGTCATCGTTTGTATGCACCCCTGCACTTAGCTTGTGAAGGCTTCGTATGAAGAGGCTCTTTGTTATATTTTAATAAAGCCCCTTTTTTTAAGTCAGTTCCTGTAAGTGCTGTGCTTCATTTTGCCTTGGTAAACGTGTGGAAAGCTGAGCCCGAGTGGAGGGCAACCATTTGGAGCAAATGTGCATATATATATATATATATATATATATATATATATATATATATGTCGCACTAAATCCAAAGTAGCACGCACACTCAGGAAATGCCAGATACAGAATTTAATGTATACAGGTTACGCGTTTCGACAGACTCGCTGTCTTGATCAAGACAGCGATTCTGTCAAAACAGCGGAAACAGGACAAGTTCGAAAGGGACGAGAGGGATTACCTACAGGGCCGCATCTTAACATTTGCGAAGAGGTACGATCAACCAAGGAAGCAGCTTCTAAGCAATAAGAATAAGACTGCAGTGGAACATAGAGAAACCTCTGAGTCAGAGGTCACAGATATTGAACAAAGCGAAGACGAAAGAGAAGGTGGAGCTTCCGGATCTGCGCAAGCTGCAGCCCCCGTATCGGCCCCTTTTTTGGAGGAGTTTCAAGTCATCAGGGAGACATGGGGCAAAGGGGGGAGAGGAAAGCCACCGGAGAAACCACAACAAAGAAAAAAGAAAGCAAACGTCGGACGAGGAGAGGCGGGTGGCGTAAGCGCCAGCAGCGCCTCTCCAAGAGTGACCCGGAGCAAGAAACAGTGGAGCAAAAGATGAATGTAGAAATGCTCACGGTTGTAAACCTAACATCAAGGAAACTGAAGAAGAGGTGTTACAACTGGGTTTGAGCTTCTGCCCAACGAAAGCATCTGAATACACACAGACTAAAATCGACCTATTTAAGTTTTGTAGGAAAATGAAATTGCTGAAATATTTCAAAGGCAAGGAACGTCCTGCTCCAACTCGAGTCACCAATGACGTAAGCAGAAGTGACAACCTTACAGCTGGCGATGTTGAGACTCTAGCAGTATTGGAGGATCTGGCAGAAGAAGGGAATCCCACATCACTGATTCCATCATCGGTGTTCAACGTGAACTGGACAGGGGCTACACAGATCAATCCTGGTAGCCCATTTAAGCCTAAGTCAAGGTTTTGTCCTTTAATGCCAGCTGACTCCATAGACGTCTTCACGGACATAGTGACCAAGGATCTTCTAAAACTTTGCAATTCAAGTAACAAAAAGAAAGGCGGAGGTAACATCACGGAACTGCAGAGAAAAGCAATTGCAGATTTGAAAGATGACAAGACTATTGTTTGCAAGCCGTCCGACAAGGGCGGGAATGTGGCCCTGATGACAAATGACTACTACATAAAAGAGGCCCTAGTGCAGCTGAATGATGTGACAAGTTACACAAGAGTGACAAGGAAAGCATTTGAGGAAAGTATCAATGCCTACCGGGCACTCCTGAATAAGTGGTATCATAGAGGCATGCTGAGTAAGGAGGAGTTTGCCTTTTTGGAATGCAAACATCCCCGCATACCGACTTTTTAGCATCTTCCGAAGCTGCACAAACACGCGACCTGTCCACCAGGTCGCCCAATCGTGTCGTCCCTAGGGAGCCTGACGGAGCATATGTCGAGGTTCGTGGACTATTTCCTTTTTGATTTTGTTAAAGAACTGGTTTCATACATAAGAGACACTAAAGACTTTTTGACACGAATTGAGAGTTTGTTTTGGGATGAGGACTTGGTAATGATAACACTTGACATTTCAAGCCTCTATACGAGCATTGATCATCTTCAGGGAATAGAGGCTGTGAGATGGTTTTTAGGAACTAAATCAATTAATCTAGCTGAGCATAACAAAATGATATTGGAATTTGTGGAATTTTGCCTAGGGAATAATATCTTTCTTTTCCAGGACCAACTATTCAAGCAGATACGTGGTACTGCGATGGGCACCTGCTTTGCCCCCAGCTACGCGAATCTTTTCGTGGGCTGGTGGGAGAAGCAGGTGGCCTGGGCAGAGAGGAACACAGACTGGACCCGTAGGGTTCTAAGCTGGAACAGGTATATAGACGATTTATTTATCGTCTATAGAGGCACAGAGCAATCAGCTAAAGAATACATTGATGTTCTTAATATGAATAACCTCAACCTCAAGTTTACAGGTGAAGTTAGCACGGAGGTGGTTAACTTTTTGGACCTGAAGGGTTTTCCTGCGGACAGAAGATTGTGCACGGCATTGCACAGGAAACCGACCGCAGGGAATTCCGTGCTGCATGCGAGCAGTTGCCATCCTGGGAAAACAATAACTAGCATCCCATATGGCGAATTATTAAGAATAAAAAGGAACTGCACGCGCCCCTGTGATGTTCAGGCAGCAGCTAGGGACAGCATGAATAGGTTTGAGGCCCGAGGTTACCGCAAAGAGACTCTAGAGGAGGCCAAGTCCAAAGCAGAAAGGAAACCCAGAAAGGACTTAATAGCTGGCTGCGCATCTAGTGCACAGAAAGTAAAAGAAAAAGATGCCAAAGCTAATAGTCTGAGGATGATCACAGACTACTCTGGTGATGCCTCGGATATTAGAAGAATTTTTGCCAAAAATTGGCATATCCTGAGGTCAGACCCAGTAATAGGGAAGGACTTGCCGAAAGCGCCCCTATTGACTTTTAGGAGAGCAAGATCCCTACGCAGCAGCTTAGTCCAGAGTCACTGTGGGAATCAGAGTAGAGCACCACCGTTTGGGAAATTGGCGGGGTTTTACCCATGTCACAAGTGCAGGGCATGCAGAAACAGCAAAAAAGTGCTGGAGTATGCGGTGCCGGGAATGAGGGAACCCAGGAAAATCAAAAGTCTGATGAACTGTAACACCAGCCACACGGTGTACTGTCTGGTATGTCCGTGTGGCTTACGTTACATTGGAAGTACGATCCATCCCACAAAGATAAGAATTTTGGAACACCTCAGGGCCATACAGAACAGGGACCCCAGTTACCCAGTGGCGAGGCATTTTGAGGTGTTTCATCAGAGCAACAGAGATTTTTAAAGCTTTTTTTGTATGGACCAAGTGCCCATGAATGTGAGAGGGGGCAATAGGCAACTGCAATTGCGTAGATTAGAATCACGATATATCATTGACAATCAAACAAAGAGACCAGGAGGTCTCAATAGTGGTGAAGAAATGGCTGTGCATCTGTAATGTTCTCTGGAAAACTGTGAATCTGGGAGAATCAATTGTACTGTTATGATGAAGTAACTGAGATTTTATCAGGATGCTCAGGCACGGTGGTTTGTCATGCATCTTCCACATTAGGTGGAACGGATTACATGAAGGTCAAAGAATAAGCCCATCCAGGGCAAGATTGTTTATTGTTTATTGTGTCCAGCATGTGCAAAGTGGGATAAGAAAATGTTTATGCATTATTCAAGCCCATTCAGGGTAGTATGTTATTGTGCTGTAAGCATGTTCCCAGTTTGACTGACAACACCAGTGTTACACTTTACTAAATAACCTGTTTAGTAATGGCTGACACCTTTGACTGGAGCAAGTCGAGGTGTCCTTTGTTTATGTTAATCAGTACTGGTATACTTAAACCTGTCTCAAGCCGGCGCCGGCCACTATAGACAAAGGCAGCAGCCGAAACGCGTCTGGTCGTGTAACCAAGAACCCAATAAAATCAGGGAGATAACGTTCCTGCGAGTGCTGGTGCATTTATGTTTGTGCCGTGAGCTGAGGATTGTGTGGATCCGCGCGGTGTCCGTCACCGCGCAACGAAGCACCCGATCGCGAGTGTAAGGGAAGGAAGACGGAGAGTGAGCGCGATATATATATATATATATATATATATATATATACGTGTAGATTAACTTGTAATGGGTTAAAAAATGACTTAAAACCTGAAAAGTAAAGGCACTTCAGATATAAAACCATGTAATGTAAAGGCCCAAAGGCACTCCCGATGTAATGACTGTGATATAATGACATTCGAAGTAACAGCTGACATACTGAGAGGGTGTTCTCTGCAAAGCTCACAGTAACACATGACACACAAGCACAGGGGTGAGAGGAATCTCTCTGGAGAGCTTGCAGCAACACACGTCATACTCACAGGAAGAGAGTGAGAGATCCCTCCAGAGCTTTCACTAAAGGTTATAAAGGGTTGGGGCTACTGCTGAGTTGACAGTAACACAGCTCATACAAACACAAGGGGTACAGAGGAGCTCCATCTAGTGTTTATCTTAAAATAAGACATCCAGGCACAGAAAGGTTAAAGGGAGCTCCCGGTCGAACTTGCAGTACCTCAGCATGACAGAGTAGGATGAAAGGAGGCTCCGTGCAGAGCATCCAGCATTGCAAACTATAAAGGCACACAGTGAGGAGGGGCTCACTTGAAACCTTTTGACAAGTAATACTGGTACAGAATGGCAGTGGCATAGGAGGGGGGGCGGGAGCCGGGCAGTCCGCCCGGGCAGCACGAGTTTTGGGGCGTCGGTCTCCCCCGCTCTTGCCTACCATCTTGGGGCGGCAATAGCACCCCCTCCCCCCCCCCACACACACCTTAATGCGTTTACGGCAAACTGAGAAATTTGTCGCCAGCCCCCCCTCTCTTTACTGCCACGGGCGGCCAGGGGGCTAGCTACGCCACTGCAGTATGGTGAGATGGAGCTCCTTGCAGAGCTTACGGTAACCTATCATGCACACATATGGGCGGAGGGAAGCTGCCTGCAGAGCTTACAGTAACACAAGTCATACAGGCACAGTATGAGAGAGAGCGCCCTGCAGAGCTTAGCAAGACCTCAAATCTCAGCCACTAGGCGTGAAAGTTACAAATATGAAGTTTGAGTTGTGATCTCAAGAGAATAAATGTCACACGTGGTAACAAGGGATGGTAGTTGAACTTTAAATGCAACTCTCATTAGAGATCTACTTTGTGTGAAGCAGCTCTGGGTTGACTGAGGCTCTAGGAAGCAATCTCACCATAGTGGGAGCCCGCCTGCAGACCCCTTCAGTTGACAAAACTACTTTGTAAACATTAGAGTGCCAGTCCACTACTTTTGTCAGGCATGAGTTTATGTTACTGCAGTGCTGGCGTTATTTAATTCATTTTACATTTATTTACATTTTTATATCCATTCCCTGATGTCTCTTCTCGTGTGTTTCTGTCAAGGTTTGTGTGAAATCACTTCCTGTAATGAATTGTATTGTAAGTGCATTTATATAGACCCTACTACCATTGACAGGGCCTTGAAGCATTTAATGCCAGATAGCACACTGCTCCGAAACACAGGGTTATTGGTTAATTCCGTTTAATTAGTAGTCAATGGGATTAGTCTTGTGCTCTCAATGATACCATTACATGCATTTACGCCAGTGTCCATATGGTGGATTAAATTAGTTGGAGTTAGGTGTGATCATTAGTGGATTGGGGTTGGTATGTGGGTTCATACAGATGCTAGTTGGGATTAGTAAATTTGCTGAAGGAGATTAGGTATAGCTTGGTTGCAGAGTGTGACTTTCAAAGGACAGGTTGTGGTTTTTGTGATGAGGTGTTGGCAATTTGCAGAAATACAAAAATAAATATTAAGGCAAACATGCACATGCCTTATAATATTCCGCACTCAGTGAGAGGAAGCATACGGAGAATGGAAGGTAAGTAGAGGGCCATTCAAAGAAAAAAAGGAAAGACGACAGCTGGAAGTTTAGTCAGGGTCAAACTTTTTATACAGGGTTTTCAGAAGAGGAGAGTTTTGAGAAAGCGTACACTTAAGGATGCTAAACTGTAGAAAGAAACATCATTATTTGCATGTGAGATAGTACTAAATTAGGTACTTTTGATAGGCCCTATAATCAGATGAACAGTCAGTCTACTGGTAGGCTATTAAAAGATCACCGCTTCAGCATGGACAGCTGATCAGTTTAAAAGTTCGAAACGTAAAGTAATGGATGGACACATATATAGGGAAATATCAAGAGATTTATGCTGCGCTTGACTGAAGCAGTGACCTCATGATGAAAGCAACATTCGAGGCTGTACGGGCCAAATAAAGGAAACATCTAATGCAGACATTGAAAAGGAGATTCTGTAAGTGCTGGAGCAGATGTCTTCTGATGTTTGCCCTTAAGGTTTATCTTACAGAATTAATTACCAAAGCAACGTGGGATTCATTGAATGTCCTTAATTTAGCATGCTACATGATGGCATTAAGGACATCTTCATAGACAGTGGGCGTGTATTGCCTGCATTCCGGTAGCTGGAGAGAGGAGACCCAGACACTGATGTGAGGAGGGAGAGGCACAGATGAGTTTAGAAATTGCATGAGGCCTTTTTTTCAATCCTTTAATTGCTGAGGCTTTTCTACCCCCTGTGCTGAGTCCTTTTTTGGGGTACTTCGCACTTACGCCTTCATAACATTTTGTCCACTTAAGGGATTCACGCCACATTTGCATCCTTTTTCCCAACATCCTAGGGATTCTAAAGGTACCCATGGCATTAAGTATGAGTAATCCGCGGATTACTTACCGGTAAGCTTAATTACTCTGAGTCATTGTCTTACTCCTAACAGTGAACCTTGTGAGCGATAGTCTCGTGACCATCAGACATGCCCCATGCCAAAACAAAAAATACTCCTCTCCCCTCCAAATATGGCTGATACAACCACTTCCTATGTCAACTTCTACTTTTTAGGAGGTGAGAGGGAGAAGTATATCCTGCAATAACAAAGGAACAAAGCAAAAATGCCAGTTTTATCAAACATCCCAACCCGGGAGGGCATGCAGGACCAATAGCCGCGAAGATGTAGACAATAACACGGAATAAATAAGCTCACCGGTAAGTGCTGCCAGCATTACCTCCTCACCAGTCTTCCTCCTCACAGTGAACCCTGTGAACAAATACCAAAGCTGGACAAAATTGCCCTTAGCACACCAATGAACAGGACACATTCAGATCCTGATACACCCAGTGGATTTATTTTATATCTGGAAAAAGAAAGACCACTTAAGCGACAGAAGACATTACTGCTTCCACCAAAGAAGAGATAATGTCTCCAATATGCAGCTTATAATGAGAAATGAAAGTATTGGGTAAAGCCCATGTAGCTGCGGCACACAAGATTTTCAAAGCTGCTCCTTTAAGAGCAGCCCATGTTGAAGAACCCCCTCTATTGGACCTTGCCTGCACCAAAGAGGGAAGATGAAGTCCTGCTTAGAATAGGATAAGGAAATAGCTGCTTTCACCCTTTTGCTAAAAGAGGAAATAGAGGGTTTATGACCTTTCTTTGCAATGCCAAAAGTTACAAAAAAGCATCTGTTTTCCTGAAAGAGGATGTTCTATTCAGATAGATAGACAATGATCTATGTCAATCGCGGGTGTGCCACAATCTCTCTGTTGCAAAGTCATCCTGTGCCCTGGGCACCCCCTCAACCTTTTGCTGACTGGTACTGGTGGTAACTGACTCTGACTGACCCTGGGCTCTGCCTAACCAGGCCCAGTGCCAGTGCTATGCAGAAAACACTTAGAATACAGTGAAAACACCTACATACACTAGGGTACACTAAGGGTTGGGGTACCCCTGTGATTGGCATGACCTACCCCATAGGGCCCAAGTACATATTAGGGCAGGATGATTGAAACTACCTATCAGTCCCTAGTATAAATAGGGCATGGCAGTTTAGAGGCCAGCAGACCTTTCTGCACTTGCATGTGTGCACTGCAGAAGCCTGAGGTATTTTTAAAAGTGGCTCTGTGTGGTAGGACTGCTTTTAAAAAGTAAATTGTGCCCAAACTCGACTTTTGTGTTTGGGGCACTTAAAAATGGATAACCTACAATGTTTTGGCATATTAGGAACCCCCAGGGTCTCCCCTAGGTGTCCCAGGGGTGGGGGTTCAGGTATTTATAAGGTGGACCCTTATAAAATGAGTTTTATATGCCCTGGGTTAAGTGAAATTTCACATTTCACTCCCCACATTGTGACAAAGTGCTGCCCAAATTCGACTTTGATGCTAGGAGCACTGTGGAGGGAGGATCTGCAATATTTTTACATATTCAGAACCCCTTAAGTCTCACCTAGGTGTTCCTGGGGTAGGAGTCATGTAGATATATGTAGCATACTTATAAAATATGTTTTTATAAGCCCTGGTGCTGGACAAATGGCCCAAGTCAGTTTTCCCATTGCAAATCCCATGCCATAGGTTAACATTGGAAAAGGTTTTTAGTTAATAACTGGAGAAAGAAAAGCCATAAAACTAGGATTAAAGGACTCAGTAGAATGGTAATGATAAATCCAACAATATGGTATTGATGAATTTATTGTAAAATGTACAGACAAGAAGTTAAAAGACTTTTTTGTCTGTAAGCCAAAATTCAACCCTGTACTGCTCTGCCCTGATTGGTCAGAGATACGTGGGTGAGCCTGGCTGCTTTGAAGAGGTGATAAATGACCCCTGGGGTTAGGAAGCCTCTCGGGGAGGAGAGGTTGCTGGGCATAGGAATGCCAGAGCAGTGGGAGGAGTCGTAAACCATGGACTTCAAGCGAAGGGGAGGACCCCTGTTCACCTCCAGCCAGATGCTAGGATTAAGGAAGGAATGAGCAGATGCAAAGGGGAGAGACTCTGGAGAGTAGCCATCCTAGGGGTGTGTCTAGCCAGGTCTTCTCTGCCTGCTGAAAATTCTGACATATTGAATTTTGGAAGAATAGTGGTTTCTGGGTTAGCATTTTGCCACACTCTGCAGGAAGTGGTCAGAACTTTGGGTGGAACCCTGCACCCCATTGGTCAGGAGTGACCTCCTGCTTGACCCAGAGAACTTGGAATAAGTATCTGAGAGGGGCAGAGCCCTTCAGATCTGCTGCTTGAAACTTAAGAGAATCAGAAGGGTCTGCGCTGAAGATTTTGATGTGCATTTCCAAAGGCCAGGACTCTGAGATTGCGCCTTTTTTGCACCATTTGAAACTACAGCCCTGTGGATCAAACCTGCTTCAAAAGGACTAAAGAGTGGACTCCCTGCCAGCTACAGGTTAACAAAGGTCACCTGGACATCACCACAAAGAATCCCCAGCCTGGAGTACTACCAGTGGATTTGTAAGGGTTTTGTTCAAGTGGATTGCGGAATTGACACAGGGGCTAGTGTAACTATGGTCCTGGACGAGCTGGTGCCTCCAGGGAGGTTGCTACCTGGTGAGTTTCACCAGGTGACTTATGCAGACAGCACTACCAAACTCTATCCTATGGCTGTGGTGGATTTGGAATGGGGAGGTGTGACAGGCCCTATGAAGGTAGCTGTGTCAAAGGTGCTCCCAGTCCAGTGTTTACTGGGCAATGATCTTGAAGCCTCTGCTTGGTCAGAGGTGGAGAGAGGACTCCATATGAAAATATTGGACATCCCTGAGTGGGTATGTGCTGTGACTAGGTCACAGACTAGCCAGAAGGGAGGGGCTGGACACTTGGACCCTGGAACAAAGGGCCAAGCATCCAACGACAAGGGTACTGGGCCTGGTGAGCCAGCCCAGGGAACTCCAGCGGTGCAAGAAGAATCTAACCCTGATGGGGAGGATCTGGCCTCTGAGGGAGGGACTCCATCCCTGCCAGAGCTGTCAGATTTGGCAGAACTGACAGGAGCAGGTAGACCCTCCAGAGAGGAGTTCAGTAAGGGACAGCGAGACTGTCCCACCCTTGAGAGCTTGAGGCGGATTGCCTCTAAGCAAGAGGAGGGGGATGACAATGGGTTTCACAAACTCTACTGGGAAGATGGACTGCTTTATACTGAGGCCAGAAACCTCAAGGAGGGGGCCACCAGGAGGTTGGTGGTGCCCCAGAAGTACAGAGAGTTCATCCTGACTTTGGGTCATGATATCCCCTTGGCAGGACATTTGGGACAGACAAAGACATGGAACCGGTTGGTGAACCATTTCTACTGGCCCCATATGTCTGAAAAGGTAAAGGAGTTTTGCAGCTCCTGTGTCACCTGTCAGGCCAGTGGCAAGGAAGGGGGCAAGACAAAGGCTCCCCTAATACTGCTGCCAGTGGTTGGGGTTCCTTTTGAAAGGGTGGGGATGGACATTGTTGGTCCCCTGGACCCACCTACTGCATCAGGGAATAGTTATATCTTAGTGGTAGTGGACCATGCCACTAGGTACCCTGAAGCAATCCCTCTTAGAACCATTGATGCTCCTGCAGTGGCTAGAGCCCTGCTTGGTGTGTTCACCAGAGTGGGTTTTCCGAAAGAGTTGGTATCAGATAGGGGCACAAACTTCCTGTCTAGCTATCTGACTGCTATGTGAGATGAGTGTGGTGTCAACTACAAATTCACCACCCCCTATCACCCACAAGCAAATGGTCTTGTTGAGAGATTCAACAAAACCCTGAAGGGCATGATAAATGGGCTGTCAGAGAAGCTCAGGAGGAGATGGGATGTTCTCCTCCCATGCTTACTGTTTGCCTACAGGGAGGTGCCACAGAAAGGGGTTGGTTTCAGACCCTTTGAGTTGTTGTTTGGACACCCTGTGAGGGGGCCATTGAGCCTGCTGAGAGAGTCTTTAGAGAAGCCTCTTAAAGAAGCAAAGGACAATGTGCTTGACTATGTGCTAGGCCTGAGATCTAGAATGGCAGAGTACATGTACAAGGCAAACAGGAAACTGGAGGCCAGCCAGGAGCTCATGAAGCACTGGTATGATCAGAAGGCTACTATGCCTGAGTATGCTCCCGGACAATTGATGTAGGTGTTGGAGCCTGTGGCTCCCAGGGCCCTCCATGACAAGTGGAGTGGGCCCTATCCAATCTTAGAAAAGAAGGGTGAGGTTACCTATTTGGTTGACCTTGGCACCCCCAGGAACCCTCATAGGGTCCTGCATGTGAATAGATTGAAACCCCACCATGACAGGGCAGATATGACCATGTTGCTGGTCACTGATGAGGGTGTGGAGGAGGAAACTGAGCCTGTGCCCGACCTCCTCTCCACTAATGTGCAAGATGGGTCAGTGGAGGGAGTTGTGCTCTCTCCCAAGTTGACAGACCAGCAGCACAGAGACTGTAAGCTAGTGCTGGAGCAGTTTGCTGGCCTGTTTTCTTTGACCCCAGGCATCACTGAGTGGTGTGTGCACCACATTGACACTGGTGACAGCCTACCTGTCAAAAATAAACTGTACAGGTTGTCTGACCATGTCAGAGCCAGCATTATAGCTGAGGTGGCTAAAATGCTGGAATTGGGGGTAATTGAACCGTCTGAGAGTCCATGGGCCAGTCCAGTGGTGCTGGTACCTAAACCTAATCCTCAGGGGGGACCCAAGGAGTTAAGGTTCTGTGTGGACTACAGAGGATTGAATGCAGTCTCCAAGACTGACGCTCACCCTATACCTAGAGCTGATGAGCTCATTGACCGGTTAGGGGCTGCTAAGTACCTGAGTACTTTTGATTTGACTTCAGGTTACTGGCAGATTGCCCTCACTGATGGAGCAAAGGAGAGGTCAGCATTCTCCACACCAGAGGGACATGATCAGTTCAAGGTAATGCCCTTTGGCTTAAAGAATGCACCTGACACCTTCCAAAGGTTGGTGAATAGGGTCTTGTCTGGGTTGGAACAGTTCAGTGCAGCTTACCTGGATGATATAGCTGTATACAGTTCTACCTGGGTGGATCACTTAAGCCACCTAAGGGAAATGCTTCAGGCCATGCAGCAGGCAGGCCTGACTATTAAGGCAAGTAAGTGCCAAATAGGGCAGAGTTCTGTGGTGTACCTGGGCCACCTGGTAGGTGGGGGCCATGTACAGCCTCTCCAAGCGAAAATCCAAACTATTTTGGATTGGACCGCTCCTGTTACCCAGACTCAGTTCAGGGCATTCCTATAGAAGGTTTGTTCAAAATTATGGGACCCCATAATGAGCCTCTAACCGTACTCACTTCTAAGAAGAGGCCCAAAAAGGTGTATTGGACCCCAGAGTGTCAGAAGGCTTTTGACACTCTGAAAGTTGCTATGTGTTCAGCACCAGTTTTGCTGGCCCCTGACTACACAAAAGAATGTGTGGTTCAGACAGATGCTTCAGAACAAGGGATTGGGGCAGTGTTGTCACAGCTAAATGAAGAGGGCCTTGATCAGCCAGTTGCCTTTATTAGCAGGCGACTTCTTCCCAGAGAGCAGAGGTGGAGTGCCATTGAGAGAGAGGCTTTTGCTGTGGTTTGGTCCCTGAAAAAGTTGAGACCCTATTTGTTTGGGACACACTTTTGTGTTCAAACTGACCTCAGGCCTCTCAGATGGCTCATGCAGATGAGAGGGGAGAATCCCAAGCTGTTAAGGTGGTTCATTTCCCTACAGGGAATGGAATTTACAGTGGAACACAGACCTGGGGTTGCCCATGCAAATGCGGATGGACTTTCCAGGTTTTTCCACTTAGCTGATGAGGGCTACCAGGGTGTAGGTTAGTAACCCATCACCTTTCGTTTGGGGGGCTGTGTTGCAAAGTCATCCTGTGCCGTGGGCACCCCCAACTTTTGCTGACTGGTACTGGTGGTAACTGACTCTGACTGACCCTGGGCTATGCCTAACCAGGCCCAGGGCCAGTGCTATGCAGAAAACACTTAGAATACAGTGAAAACACCTACATACACTAGGGTATACTAAGGGTTGGGGTACCCCTGTGATTGGCATGACCTACCCCATAGGGCCCTAGTACATATTAGGGCAGGAGGATTGAAACTACCTATCAGTCCCTAGTATAAATAGGGCATGGCAGTTTAGAGGCCAGCAGACCTTTCTGCACTTGCATGTGTGCACTGCTGAAGCCTGAGGTATTTTTAAAAGTGGCTCTGTGTGGCAGGACTGCTTTTAAAAAGGAAATTGTGCCCAAACTCGACTTTTCTGTTTGGGGCACTTAAAAATGGATAACCTACAATGTTTTGGCATATTAGGAACCCCCAGGGTCTCCCCTAGGTGTCCCAGGGGTGGGGGTCAGCTTTTTATAAGGTGGACCCTTATAAAATGAGATTTATATGCCCTGGGTTAAGTGAAATTTCACATTTTACTCCCCACATTGTGATAAAGTGCTGCCCAAATTCGACTTTGATGCTAGGAGCACTGTGGAGGGAGGATCTGCAATATTTTTACATATTCAGAACCCCTAAACCACACAATGGTCCAGCACACTTCTGAAAATTCTGACATATTGAATTTTGGAAGAATAGTGGTTTCTGGGTTAGCATTTTGCCACACTCTGCAGGAAGTGGTCAGAACTTTGGGTGGAACCCTGCACCCCATTGGTCAGGAGTGACCTACTGCTTGACCCAGAGACCTTGGAATAAGTATCTGAGAGGGGCAGAGCCCTTCAGATCTGCTGCTTGAAACTTAAGAGAATCCGAAGGGTCTGCGCTGAAGATTTTGATGTGCATTTCCAAAGGCCAGGACTCTGAGATTGCTCCTTTTTTGCACCATTTGAAACTACAGCCCTGTGGATCAAACCTGCTTCAAAAGGACTAAAGAGTGGACTCCCTGCAAGCTACAGGTTAACAGAGGTCACCTGGACATCACCAGAAAGAATCCCCAGCTCCATGCTGGATTTGTAAGGGTTTTGTTCAAGTGGATTGCGGAATTGAAGTCTCACACTTTCAAGGACCCTCTTGGAGATTCCAGAAACTTGGATTGTGTGTTGGATACTTTGGGACCCGCAAGAAGAACTTCAGGAAGGAGTTCTAACTGGACCCAGCCTGCTGGAGGAGGCTGCACAACAGTGGTGAGAAATTCTCCAGAACAACTGCTAAAGGTGAATGTGTCCCTGTCAGAGCAAAGAAATGACTAAAAGGGGCACTGTTGGTTTCTAAGCACTAGAAATTGACTAATCTTTAAAAATGCATATCTCTGGTTCCCTACAGTGGATGTTTTTCGTTTTGGTATCATTTAAAAAATAAAAATATTTCCTATTTTTATAAATTGGTGTTGGATTTTTATTTTGTGTTGTGTCTTAATTAGTTACTGAATTGGTGTTTTTAAATGCTTTACATACCTGTCTTTGAAGTTAAGCTTGCCTGCTCGCAGCCACGTTACCAAGGGTTGAGCATAGGAATAATTTTCTAAGACCTATTCTGAGCCCTATACTGTGTTAGTGGCCTTATTGCCAGTGGCAGACCTACATTTGCCCCTACCAATAATCCACTTTCCAACACTCTCCTAGTCCAAAGACATAGACGGGAAAAACATCGGGAGGACCACATCCTGAGAAAAATGAAAAGATGTAGAGAGTTTGGGAACAAAATAAGTGACCTTCTGGAATTCTGAGTAGAAAGAGCAATGCCATGAGAGCAAACCAGAGCCATCAGTCTCAGCCCTTAAACCTCCAAGCCGCTAATGATAGGTGATTGCTGTCACTCCTCAACAGAGATGGGAAACTTAGAGGCGGTAAAGAAGTTGGAAAACCTAGCAACAGGAGAACTGCCAGCTGGAGAGGGAGAGGGTACCAAGGCTCACAAGTCCAATTTGGGGCTCCCAGAATTAGGTAAGCTAGGTAAAAAATTATTTTTTTCACAACTCTGTTTAGCATGACAAACGGGAGAAAGGCATATAAAAGAGCCGTGGGCAAGGAATGCCCATTGCATCTACTGCCCACATCCCTGGAGTTGGAAGGAGAGAGCAGTGGTTCTTGAGATGAGAATTTTCCGAGGAGACGAAGAGATCCAACCATGGGATTTACAGAACAGCCTGCAGGGCCAGGAATGCCTGGGAAGACAGGGACATCTCCATCGAATATGGAAAGACTAGACTCAGACTATCAGCAGGCCCATTCACCATTCTTGAAAGACAGACTGAAGAGAGAGCTCAGTGACTGAGCTCTGCCCATGTGCCCATTCCCTCTGCCAACAAATTCAAAGAGGAAACCCTGGAACTTCCAAGATGGTAGATATAGGACCTGGTTACCTGATTATCTTTTCGAACCAAGACAATTGATTGTGCACATGGGGAAAGCTAAAAGGGCTTTGAAGACTGCTGCTAGTTCTTTCTATTAGGAAGAGGTCAGTAGCCCCACTTGTGACCAAACCTCTTGAACAGATAGATTGCCCAGGGTGGCCCCTCCACCCCCGGTTACTGGCATCTGAGGTCAAAGCCAAAGGAGAAGGAGGAGAAATCCACTTGCATAAATTGACTGGTATCAACTACCATTGCAACTTTTGAGCTATGTCCTGATTCACTGGAATCTCTGCTTTGTAGTCTTCGGATGATGGGTTCCAATGAGCTAGAAGAAGGCTGTTTGGGAGTAGAGTTGAAGTCAAGCCCAAGGAACAAGGTGAAGGGCAGCTGCCACATCTCACTGCACAATCGGCCAGGCTCTTGCCATCGCTGAATGCTTATGCAACAGGGTTTGGTGACGAGAGATCAGTTTATGTTGCCTCAGAGGAGGGAGAAATACTGCTTCAAGATCTGAGAGGAACAGAGCTACTATGTTCTGTAAGGCTTGCACCAGATGAAGGTGGGATTTCTTCAAGTTCAGCAGAAAACAGTGATGTTCCTACATCTCGCACGCCTGAGAGACTGCTTCTGATGCCTTTGAAAAAGAAGAACCACTGATTAACCAATCATCCAAATAGGGAAAATCAAGATGCCATGGGCATGCAGATTACCCACCAGAGGAGCTATGGTCTTTGTGAAGTTTCTTAGGGCTGAAGAAGCCCGAAGGATAGGACGCAAAATGGAAGTGATCTCCGGTGATTAAAAACCTCAGAAATCTTTGCAAATCTAGATGCATCACAATGTACAGATAAGCATCTAATCAATCAATCAATCAATCACGGCATTTATAGAGCGCGCTACTCACCCGGGAGGGTCTCAAGGCGCTGGGGGAGGGGGTAAGTTACTGCTCGAACAGCCAGGTCTTGAGCTGCTTCCTGAAGGAGAGATGGTCCTGGGTTCGCCGAAGGTGAGTGGGGAGGGAGTTCCAGGTCTTGGCTGCCAGGTAGGAGAAGGATCTTCCTCCGGCGGTGGTTCTGCGGATGCGTGGTACGGTGGCGAGGGCGTGGCTGGTTGATCGTAGCTGGCGTGTGGGCGTGTAGAAGGTCATGCGGTCGTTGAGGTACTTTGGGCCCAGGTCGTGGAGGGCCTTGTGTGCGTGGGTGAGGAGTCTGAACGTGATTCTCTTGCTGACGGGGAGCCAGTGCAGGTCTTTCAGGTGCACGGTGATGTGGCTGTGTCGGGGGATGTCCAGGATGAGTCGTGCGGAGGCGTTCTGGATGCGCTGGAGTCTCTTTTGAAGTTTGGCTGTGGTTCCGGCGTAGAGGGTGTTCCCATAGTCCAGTCGGCTGGTGACGAGTGCCTGGGTGACGGTCTTCCTGGTTTCAGTGGGGATCCATCTGAAGATCTTGCGGAGCATGCGCAGGGTGTTGAAGCATGAAGATGAGACGGCGTTGACTTGTCTGGTCATCGACAGGGAGGAGTCCAGGATGAAGCCCAGGTTGCGTGCGTGGTCCGTTGGCTTGGGCGCGGTGCCCAGGGCCGGGGGCCACCAGGAGTCGTCCCAGGCGGAGGGTGATGAGCCCAGGATGAGGACTTCCGTCTTGTCTGAGTTCAGTTTAAGGCGGCTGTTCCTCATCCAGTCGGCGACGTCTCTCATCCCGTCGTGTAGGTTGGCTCTGGCGGTGGTGGGGTCGTTGGTGAGGGAGAGGATCAGCTGGGTGTCGTCGGCGTAGGAGATGATGTTGAGGTTGTGTCGGCGTGCGATGGCTGCGAGGGGGCTCATGTAGACGTTGAAGAGGGTTGGGCTGAGTGAGGATCCTTGTGGAACGCCGCAGATGACTTCGGTGGCTTCGGATCTGAACGGGGGAGGCGGACTCTCTGGGTTCTTCCGGCGAGGAACGAGATGATCCATTCCAGTGCTTTCTCTCGGATTCCGATGTTGCTGAGGCGCTTCACTAGGGTGCGGTGGCAGACGGTGTCGTACGCCGCAGAGAGGTCCAAGAGGATGAGGGCAGCTGTTTCCCCGTTGTCGGTTAGGGTTCTGATGTCGTCGGTGGCTGCGATAAGGGCGGTCTCGGTGCTGTGGTTGGCCCGAAACCCGGACTGCGAGGGGTCGAGGGATCCATTCGTCTCGAGGAAGGCGGCAAGCTGTCTGTTGACGGTCTTCTCGATGACTTTGGCCGGAAACGGAAGGAGCGAGATGGGACGGTAGTTCTTGAGGTCGGTGGGGTCCGCCGTTGGTTTCTTCAGGAGGGCGGTAAGCTCGGCGTGCTTCCAGCTCTCCGGGAAGGTGGCGGTGTGGAAGGAGGAGTTGATGATGTCCCGGAGATGGGGTGCGATGGTGGCGTCGGCTTTGTTGAAGACGTGGTGTGGGCAGGGGTCGGTTGGTGATCCGGAGTGGATGGAGTTCATCGTGCGGGTGGTGTCTTCGGTGCTGATCGGGGTCCAGTTGCAGAGGGTGGTGGTGGCGGGCGTTGGTTCGGCGGTAGGGTGCGTTGTTTGTGCGTCGAAGCTGTTGTGTATGTCGGTGATCTTGCGGTGGAAGAACGCGGAGAGTGAGTTGCAGAGGTCTTGCGAGGGGTGATGTCGTTGTTTCCGGCGCTGGGGTTGGAGAACTCTTTGACGATGCTGAAAAGTTCCTTGCTGTCATGGGCGTTGTTGTCCAGTCGTTCTTTGAGTGCCGACTTCTTGGTGGCACGGATCAGCTGGTGGTGTTTGCGGGTGGCGTGCTTGAGGGCGGTCCTGTTGTCTGTGGTCTGGTCGAGTCGCCAGGTTTTCTCGAGAGTGCGGCAGTTCTTCTTGGATTCCTTGAGTTCGTTGGTGAACCAAGGGGTTTTCTTGCTTCCGGGTCTGCTGGGCGGGTTTTTAGTGGTGCGAGGTCGTCGGCGCAGGCGGTCAGCCACTTGGCGAGGTTGCTGGCTGCTTCGTTTGGGTCCGTTGTGTTGGTGGGTGTGTTCTGGCTGAGGGAGGCGGTGAGCTGCTCGGCGGTGATCTTGCTCCAGCTCCGGCGGGGAGCCTGTTGCGGGTGGTGGTGGGTCGCAGTCTTTCTGAAGCTGAAGTGGACGCAGCTGTGGTCGGTCCAGTGGAGTCCGGTGGCGTGGCTGAAGGAGATGTGCTTGCTGGACGAGAAGACGGGGTCAAGCGTGTGGCCGGCGTAGTGGGTGGGCGTGTTCACCAGTTGCTTGAGTCCGAGGTTGGCGAGGTTGTCCAGCAGGGCGGTGGTGTTTCTGTCGTTGTTGTTCTCCAGGTGGAAGTTGAGGTCCCCTAGGAGGATGTAGTCGGCTGAGGGCATGGCGTGCGGGCTGATGAAGTCTGCGATGTCTTCGCTGAATAGTGTGCGTGGTCCCGGGGGTCTGTAGATGAGGGTGCCTCGGAGGGTGGTCTTGGGGTCAGTGTGTATCTGGAAGTGTAGGTGTTCGGCGGCGGAGAAGGTCTCGTCGGAGTTAGTCGAGATGCGGATGGTGTTCTTGTGTACGATGGCGATGCCTCCTCCCGTCTGGTTGACGCGGTCCTTCCGGGTGATCTTGTATCCATCCGGGATGGCTATGGCGATGTCGGGCGCTGAGGAGGCGTTCATCCAGGTTTCGGTGAGGAAGGCGATGTCCGGTGCTGTTGCGTCGAGCAGGTCCCAGAGTTCCACGGCGTGCCTGTGGACGGAGCGGGTGTTCAGCAGGATGCATTTCAGGTGGTTGCTGCTGTTGCTCGACTTGGCGGAGGTGGTGCACGTCCGGGGGCAGGTGAATCGGCAGGTTTGGCAGGTGAAGGGTCCGTGGGTGCGTCTCGGTGAGGCTCGGTAGCAGGCAGGGTTCCGGCCGGCATTGAGTGCGGTGAGTGTGGCGGCGTCGTAGGTCCGTCGAGTAGTGTTGCGTTGGTGGGTTCCAGGGGTTCTGGCGCTGGGCGCGGTCCAGTCGCGGACGGGCGCAGACGGGGCTTGCCTTAGGCGCGCCTTCGGCGCGCCAGCGGCGCGCCCGCTGCGCACGTCCGCTGCGCGGCCGTGCAGCGGCCGCCATTTATGGGGAGGTGGGAGGGAGGAGCAGCTGGGAGGCGGGAGGCAGGGGCAGCGAATGGGCAGTCAGGGGCGGGGCCGCAGGGAACGCAGCGGCGGGAGTGGCGAGAGGCAGCGGGGGCACAGAAAGGAAAAACAGGGGAGAGCAGACAAAATCACGGGCACAACAACAGTGGGGCAGCGAAGGGCACAGAAAGGAAAAACAGGGGGAGAGCAGACAAAATCACGGGCACAACAACAGTGGGGCAGCGAGGGGCACAGAAAGGAAAAACAGGGGGAGAGCAGACAAAATCACGGGCACAACAACAGTGGGGCAGCGAGGGGCACAGAAAGGAAAAACAGGGGGAGAGCAGACAAAATCACGGGCACAACAACAGTGGGGCAGCGAGGGGCACAGAAAGGAAAAACGGGGAGAGCAGACAAAATCACGGGCACAACAACAGTGGGGCAGCGAGGGGCACAGAAAGGAAAAACAGGGGGAGAGCAGACAAAATCACGGGCACAACAACAGTGGGGCAGCGAGGGGCACAGAAAGGAAAAACAGGGGGAGAGCAGACAAAATCACGGGCACAACAACAGTGGGGCAGCGAGGGGCACAGAAAGGAAAAACAGGGGGAGAGCAGACAAAATCACGGGCACAACAACAGTGGGGCAGCGAAGGGCACAGAAAGGAAAAACGGGGAGAGCAGACAAAATCACGGGCAAAACAACAGTGGGGCAGCGAAGGGCACAGAAAGGAAAAACAGGGGGAGAGCAGACAAAATCACGGGCACAACAACAGTGGGGCAGCGAGGGGCACAGAAAGGAAAAACAGGGGGAGAGCAGACAAAATCACGGGCACAACAACAGTGGGGCAGCGAGGGGCACAGAAAGGAAAAACAGGGGGAGAGCAGACAAAATCACGGGCACAACAACAGTGGGGCAGCGAAGGGCACAGAAAGGAAAAACAGGGGGAGAGCAGACAAAATCACGGGCACAACAACAGTGGGGCAGCGAGGGGCACAGAAAGGAAAAACAGGGGGAGAGCAGACAAAATCACGGGCACAACAACAGTGGGGCAGCGAGGGGCACAGAAAGGAAAAACAGGGGGAGAGCAGACAAAATCACGGGCACAACAACAGTGGGGCAGCGAGGGGCACAGAAAGGAAAAACAGGGGAGAGCAGACAAAATCACGGGCACAACAACAGTGGGGCAGCGAGGGGCACAGAAAGGAAAAACAGGGGAGAGCAGACAAAATCACGGGCACAACAACAGTGGGGCAGCGAGGGGCACAGAAAGGAAAAACAGGGGGAGAGCAGACAAAATCACGGGCACAACAACAGTGGGGCAGCGAGGGGCACAGAAAGGAAAAACAGGGGAGAGCAGACAAAATCACGGGCACAACAACAGTGGGGCAGCGAGGGGCACAGAAAGGAAAAACAGGGGAGAGCAGACAAAATCACGGGCACAACAACAGTGGGGCAGCGAAGGGCACAGAAAGGAAAAACAGGGGAGAGCAGACAAAATCACGGGCACAACAACAGTGGGGCAGCGAAGGGCACAGAAAGGAAAAACAGGGGAGAGCAGACAAAACGGGCACCGGGGCCACAAGCGGAGGGCGATCTTACCTACAGGAGCAGCGGGCAGACAACACAGGCGGAGCTGTGTGGTGGGGGAGCGACCTACCTGGCAAGGTCAAGGGTCGCTCTCCTCACCGTGCAGCGGCCGCCATTTATGGGGAGGTGGGAGGGAGGAGCAGCTGGGAGGCGGGAGGCAGGGGCAGCGAATGGGCAGTCAGGGGGCGGGGCCGCAGGGAACGCAGCGGCGGGAGTGGCGAGAGGCAGCGGGGGCACAGAAAGGAAAACAGGGGAGAGCAGACAAAATCACGGGCACAACAACAGTGGGGCAGCGAGGGGCACAGAAAGGAAAAACAGGGGGAGAGCAGACAAAATCACGGGCACAACAACAGTGGGGCAGCGAGGGGCACAGAAAGGAAAAACAGGGGGAGAGCAGACAAAATCACGGGCACAACAACAGTGGGGCAGCGAGGGGCACAGAAAGGAAAAACAGGGGAGAGCAGACAAAATCACGGGCACAACAACAGTGGGGCAGCGAAGGGCACAGAAAGGAAAAACAGGGGAGAGCAGACAAAATCACGGGCACAACAACAGTGGGGCAGCGAAGGGCACAGAAAGGAAAAACAGGGGGAGAGCAGACAAAACGGGCACCGGGGCCACAAGCGGAGGGCGATCTTACCTACAGGAGCAGCGGGCAGACAACACAGGCGGAGCTGTGTGGTGGGGGAGCGACCTACCTGGCAAGGTCAAGGGTCGCTCTCCTCACCGTGCAGCGGCCGCCATTTATGGGGAGGTGGGAGGGAGGAGCAGCTGGGAGGCGGGAGGCAGGGGCAGCGAATGGGCAGTCAGGGGCGGGGCCGCAGGGAACGCAGCGGCGGGAGTGGCGAGAGGCAGCGGGGGCACAGAAAGGAAAAACAGGGGAGAGCAGACAAAATCACGGGCACAACAACAGTGGGGCAGCGAAGGGCACAGAAAGGAAAAACAGGGGGAGAGCAGACAAAATCACGGGCACAACAACAGTGGGGCAGCGAGGGGCACAGAAAGGAAAAACAGGGGGAGAGCAGACAAAATCACGGGCACAACAACAGTGGGGCAGCGAGGGGCACAGAAAGGAAAAACAGGGGGAGAGCAGACAAAATCACGGGCACAACAACAGTGGGGCAGCGAGGGGCACAGAAAGGAAAAACAGGGGAGAGCAGACAAAATCACGGGCACAACAACAGTGGGGCAGCGAGGGGCACAGAAAGGAAAAACAGGGGGAGAGCAGACAAAATCACGGGCACAACAACAGTGGGGCAGCGAAGGGCACAGAAAGGAAAAACAGGGGGAGAGCAGACAAAATCACGGGCACAACAACAGTGGGGCAGCGAGGGGCACAGAAAGGAAAAACAGGGGGAGAGCAGACAAAATCACGGGCACAACAACAGTGGGGCAGCGAGGGGCACAGAAAGGAAAAACGGGGAGAGCAGACAAAATCACGGGCACAACAACAGTGGGGCAGCGAAGGGCACAGAAAGGAAAAACAGGGGGAGAGCAGACAAAATCACGGGCACAACAACAGTGGGGCAGCGAGGGGCACAGAAAGGAAAAACAGGGGGAGAGCAGACAAAATCACGGGCACAACAACAGTGGGGCAGCGAGGGGCACAGAAAGGAAAAACAGGGGGAGAGCAGACAAAATCACGGGCACAACAACAGTGGGGCAGCGAGGGGCACAGAAAGGAAAAACAGGGGGAGAGCAGACAAAATCACGGGCACAACAACAGTGGGGCAGCGAGGGGCACAGAAAGGAAAAACAGGGGAGAGCAGACAAAATCACGGGCACAACAACAGTGGGGCAGCGAGGGGCACAGAAAGGAAAAACAGGGGAGAGCAGACAAAATCACGGGCACAACAACAGTGGGGCAGCGAGGGGCACAGAAAGGAAAAACAGGGGGAGAGCAGACAAAATCACGGGCACAACAACAGTGGGGCAGCGAGGGGCACAGAAAGGAAAAACAGGGGGAGAGCAGACAAAATCACGGGCACAACAACAGTGGGGCAGCGAAGGGCACAGAAAGGAAAAACAGGGGGAGAGCAGACAAAATCACGGGCACAACAACAGTGGGGCAGCGAAGGGCACAGAAAGGAAAAACAGGGGGAGAGCAGACAAAACGGGCACCGGGGCCACAAGCGGAGGGCGATCTTACGTACAGGAGCAGCGGGCAGACAACACAGGCGGAGCTGTGTGGTGGGGGAGCGACCTACCTGGCAAGGTCAAGGAGGCCAGAAAGGCCTGGGTGGACAAGAGGTATAATCGACTGGATGGTTATCCTCTTTAACTTCAGATAAGGAAGATGGAGAGTCATCCTTTTCAAGACCAGAACATGATGAAAGTCTCCAGAAGTCTTCTAGACCAAGGACTTCATGGAGTAACCTCCCAGGCCTCTCTTCTTTCCATGTTAGGTATTATTGCTCCCTTCACCAAAAGATATGAGACCTGGAGGCAACTAGGACACTTCAGAACCAGAGCTGGACAGAAGAAATATTCTGGAGTGGAAGTGAAGTCTATTCTGTACCCTTCCAATACAATTCACAGAAGGTAAGAGTCTTTTATTGTTGCCCTCTAAACATGAGAGAAGAGAAGTCTTCCTCCCTCCTTCCTGGAATAGTCATGATATGTGGGAGGACGGGACGATAGGGGTGATTGTAGGCTGGATCTGGGATTTGTCACACGAGAGGCCACCCGGACCACGACCCCTGCTTCAAAAGAGCTGGTTCCTGCCCTAGAAGAGCCAAATGTTCACTGGAAACTGCCTCTATAAGAAGGACACAAGAGTTTTCTGTTCTCAGCTGATTTCTTCACCAGATCTTCCAGTTGAGGACCAAACAGTTTAGGTCCAAAGAAGGGAATGTGGGACACCAGAGACTTCTGTGAATTGTCAACTTTCAAGTTTCTTAACCAGAGATGTCCTCTTGCTGAAATCGCTGATCCGGAAACCAAAGCGGCCACGCACAAGCCATCGAAAGGGATATGCGACAAGAATCTGACTTCGTGCTCCATCGTGGATAATCTCGAAGTGCCATCACCACCTTGCTGGAGTCCCTCTGCTAATGCCTGGAAATCATGCAGAAAGGATTATATTGCATAAGTAGCATAGGCACAAGTTCTAATTGTAAAGTTAGAGGCTGCATAGCCTTGCCTAATTGCTCCTTCCACCTTCTTATCTGACGCATCAGAGGGAGAGCCATCTAGGAGAAAATTGTCCCTAGAGAAGACAGACCAGCCACTGGGGCATCAACCTTCACCTGGGCTGGGAACTCCTCCTGAAAACGTTCCAGGGCATATCTTTTAGCCAAAAATCTTGGAAAGATGGATTTATTAACATCCTCCTGCTCTCTTGCGAGCAGATTCCTGATAGCCTTATTGTTATATCTAAGGTAGCATACTATGCATCTTCCCTGTTTCTCTGCCTCTGCTGCTCAGCCAGTGTGAATGTGTGGGGTAGAATGTTGGTGTGGAAGGTGATGTCATTGGAATGTGTGGATTGCTGTGAGGTGGAGTGTCACTTGGATCCTGGGCTGAGCAACAGGGAGGCTGTTCCTGGTGGGGCTATTTACATCTTTACTACTGAACTTACTGGAATACCTACTTAACATCTAAGAACAATAAACGTATTCATCTTTAACCTAACCACGTCTACTGGAACTCCTTCCTACGATACAACACTTATGAATGGGTACGGTGCGGAAAAAAAACGTGCTTGTCAGGAGCAGAAGGCGGAGGCAGAAGAGAGACAGATTAGACCCAATATGTCCAAACTCTTCAGCAAGGTCTGATCCTTGAATGTAACTGGCCCTCTCTGCTCCACTTCTTCATCAGAAACACCCAAGTCTGCAAAAGAGGGCTTCCTCTTTGAAGGTGGAGGACCCTTTCTGGCTTTGGTAATCATCTCGTGCAAGATGTCCAGTTGCTGAGGCTTATGCCATTCCTATGCTGCTGCAGCCTGAGGAGGAGTCTGCCCATCAGAGGAATGAGGAACATGCTTTCTCTTCGCAGGTCTCTTGCCTTCCATGTCTGATAACATAACCCAGCTGAGTAGCAAGTCATCCAGGACTACTTCCTGTTTATATATGGTTGCTTAGCAACCTGTACCCCGAAGAACCCGGTAATCACGTCGATCCCCTACCTGAAAGTCAGGCGGGGCACCCAAAATAAAATAAATATAATCGTTTTGCTGAAAAACATACATTTGGGGATGGCCGACATCTAAGCAGCAGTGGCATTGAAGCAGCGGTGACATTTCTCTCTGCTTGGACACGCACGCCGGCAACTGTTGCAGCCCTTGCTCATGTATGAGCACTCACTGGATGAGTACAACCATCAGGTGGAGCCACAAGCTCTGGGAGGGGGGACGGGGGGGCAGAGTTCTGATACCCTACTTGCTGTAACACTCAGAGCAAGCAGCACAGACTTTGGTCAGAACACATGCATGTGCACATATCGCTGTTAGCGTTTAAAGCAGCTTAGTTAAATACATATCATGTTAGTCGGAGTGAAGCAATTAAGTATAAAGTGTATTTCCACTAACAGTGACCGACTCTGCTCGTTAGGTCTCACTCCTAAGAATGCTCAAAGCGTGAGAGCTCTGAGGTTACAGTAACACGTTATGCAGGCACAGGCGTGAGAAGGAGGCCTCACAGACCTTACTTTGCAAGTATAAGAGGCACAGTGGGGTGAGATGTAGCACCCTGCAAAGAGAGGGTGTGGCTTAACGTCTAGGGCGGCCGACTATGAAGCTGGGAACCAGGTTCAAGTCTGGCGGGAGACTCAAACATCCAGTGATTCTGGGCAAATCACTTAATCTCCCCGTGCCTAGAAATGAATGTGTCCGCCTGTAATGCAACTGGTAATCATTCTCTGATACCTTCGGGTCGAGTTCGCGGCCGCGCTATATAAAACTGCAAAGAAATAATAATAAATGACAGAAACGGGTCATACACACTTCAAAGTGAGAGGACGTTCTCTGCAAAGCTTACAAGAACGCGTCATTCAAGCACTGAGGTGAGAAGGGGCTTCCAGCAGAAATCACAAAAACACAACAAATCGGCATGGGGGTGAGAAGGGTGTAAATCTTGACGCCCGTGTCGCCCCCGCCCTCCGTACCTGCAGACAGGAGCTGTCCCCGTGCTGTTCTACTTTGAGGGATTCCTCCTGCTGGGCTAAAGAATAGAAGGTGGTGGGCGGGGACTACAGAGAGCTGTCTCGGACCTTACGATACTGCGTTGCTAGGCAGCAGCTGGGTAACTAGGGACGCTTGACCGGGTTCCGGGGAGGCCTGTCCTGAGAGCACTTGCTGCTGTTGTCAGGTGTAATTGAATAACAAAATACAGGTATCGCACAAACAAAGAACTACGTCACTTTCAGAAATGTAACCAGGTCTCCTGGAAGGAACTCGCTCTGGTTGGATACTTCACGAGACGTCCTATAATATGCATAACATCCCTCTTACTTTAGAAATTTCAACGCACACGTCTCTCTGTACAACACTCCCTGTCCCAGACTGCACTGCGTCCCTCTCCATTCGGATAGCCCTTGCACTATTACATGCCATAACCTCTCTGCGTGGCATTGCTGAGTGACACAAACCTCTAAATCAGGGTCACTGTAAGCTGACCAGTGAGGGTTAGACTGTCTTGCTCCCGTGTGAATTAGTGCACTGTGTAACAGGGCCTTCAGCTTCGGGCAGTAGACTTAAGCGCACCATACTGGATCAATGACACACACACAGAGCTATAGTGTGAGCCAGAAGACCTTGTGCGGTCTCTGTCCTTTTATTATATAGCCTCTTGCCATTCCTGGCCAGAGGATGCATTAGTTGCAGTTCCGGGGCATATCGCCACAACGGGGTCAGTGCTTGGTGGTTGTTACATTCAGTGGCGGCTCCTCCGCTATGGCATTCATGACCCCTTGAAGGCCAGACAGTGTCTCTCTGATAGCATCTTAGAAGATTTCCGCTGCGTGCGAGATCCAGAAATTCAGCCTTTTATATCTGCGTAAACCCAGATGCGTTGAGAAGGTGGTGATGTAGTGACTCTCCTCTGCTAGCAGCAGCCGGTGGTATCCTGCGTTGAGATCCAGCTTAGAGATCCACCTTGACCCATTCAGGTCAGCAATGATGTCATCCATTGACAGAGTGATATGTTGTTCCCGCTTTATGGCTTGGTTGGGAAGTTGCATATCAATGCAGAGCCGTATCTTGCCAGGCTCCTTTGGTTTTTCAGCGATGACCATCGGGGACACCCACGGGGTTGGACCGGGTACTTTCTTTGTCACCCCTAGGCTTTCCAGTTTGCTTAGCTCTTGCTACATCAGTGGTCTCAGATGGAAAGGCACATGCCTGTGGCGAAGAGCAATTGGCTTCACAGTTTTGTCGATGTGTAGCCTCACTGGCGGGGCCTTCAGGCACCGAGCGCTTGGAACAATTCGCGGAACTGACTGATGAGTTAGTCTACTTGGAATGCTTTCATGTTCCTTACGAAAGATTCTAATCCGAGGTCTTCCACAGTGTGGCTGCCGATGTGCGTGTCAGCCTCTTTGTCAACAACATGGACAGTTGCTGTGACTTCTGGTTCTTCAGATCTTATTTGTTCTGTCATTTTTCCTCTTAGCGGGAGCGGTGATTGGCTTCCATATGTGAATATTTTGGTATTCATACGGGAAACACCCTTTACCCCGCATGCGTTACTCCGCAGTGCCATCACCCTGCAGTTTTTACACCGCAAAATCTTTTACAAGCAGGGCTTTACACCGCAAACTATTACAACGCATTACCCAAAGTAACGCCACGGTGGAGTTAGAATAGTAAATTGGATTGTAATGGGGAATGCGTTGTAATAGTTTGCGGTGTAAAGCCCTGAGTTGTAAAAGATTTTGCGGTGTAAAAACTGCGGGGTGATGGCACACGGAGTAAAAGTGTGCGGGGTAAAGTGTCCTATTCATTCATACTAACGGCGGCCTTTGTTGCAGGCGCTGATATTGTTGGATTCCCGGTACATTTACCGAAGCGCCTGTGTCAATGAGGGCTTTGATGCTGGACCCTATGACGTCAACCAGACTGGTGGGCTGGGGCCGTTGGTGTCGTTTTAGTTAATTTGTGAAGGATATAAGGAATACTTCTTCCTCATCATTAGGTGAGGATTCCTCCAGCTGGTGTGGAGGTACCTTGGCGGCCCCTAAGAATGTATGGTAATCCGTGGACAGCTGTCAGACTCACTTTGGCCGGTTCTTGCCCCTTCTTGTGTCTCATCTTTTAAGGTCACTTCTACAGATGGAGGCAAAATGGTTTAGTTTACCACATCTAGAGCATATGCAACATTGTGCGGGACATTCGTCCAGTGGATGCTCTCTGCAGCGGCAGTGATCACAGCTCAAACCCACTGCACTGACGTCTTCATTTTCCTTGCCTTGCTGCCAGTGTGCCAGTGTTGCTGCCGTCAGCGTGTTCCACTTTCACCGTACGCATGCGTTCTGGCTGTTGCGTGATTGCGATATCCATTTCAGCAGCTCTTGCCATAGAGAGATCATGAGACCTGGCCAGAATCAGAATATCATCCATACTGATGTTTGGTTGCCTCAGCATAAGCCCTCTTAGTACTTTGCTCCTGCAGTCCTTGATGATTTGGGCCCGCACCTCTTTGGGTTGATCGTTAGCTGTACAAGTACCGGCTAGTTCATGCAGTTGGGCCTAGAAAGTGTCTATCAATTCACCCTCCCTCTGACGAGCTTGGCAGAGCTTGAAACGCTCAAAGTCTGGGTTTAATTCTGGGTCAAAATGCGCATTGAGTGCTTTTACTGCAGCCTCTTAGTCAGTCGCAGCACCTGTGTTAGGGAGGTGCCCAAATCATTTGTAGATTTCTTCGCCTGCATAATGAAGTAGGAGAGGATGCTTTATGGCCCCATCAGACTCACGGGTAGCTATGAAGTAGTTTTCTAACCTTCCAAGCAATGTCTTTCAACACAGTGAGGCTGTTGCTGGGTCCACTAACTCACGTAAGGGTGGCAGGGCACCAACTATTGCATGTGTTGGGGCAGGCAGGTGACACCCTTGGCTGAGGTGCTACATTAGCGTCATCTGGATGCAACATGGTATTATCTTCTGGCATGTCCCTACACTCTCTTTTACTTCGTTTTGTGTTTTTATTCATTATGATCCCCTTATCACGTGTTGCGTCTCTTATTGTAACTGGTTCTTTCTTTTTTTTTTTCTTTTAGGGTGCTGGTGTTTCACAGTATCAGATTGGTACGTGTTCCTCTGATAGGCGCCCTGGGCCAAGTGCGGCAGCGGTCAGCTGTAACGATGCAGAGGGAGATGTCAGGCCATCTCAACAGGGCGTCCGAGCTTGCGGAAGTGGGAAAGGAGGCGGGCCGCCGAGCGCTCCGTGCAGCTGAGCTGGGCCGGGCAGCTGTGAAGCCAACAGACGAGACTCGTTCTCTTGCGAGCCACGTGATGTGGTTGGAGTAGTGAGGAGGCTGGGAGCGGAGGCTTGCACAGCCAGCCACAGGGCAGAAGCAGCACAGAGGGTTGACAATGGTCGGGGGTGCAGTTCTCACCTCTGAAATCAGACAGGTACTTGGTCGGTGGCCCATCACAGCGGGTGCTGGATAATGTCTCTGCTATGTGTGTTCTGCACACCACTGACATAAGTTGACTAGACTGGAGTTGATGCAGGCCTCATGGACTCTACCGCTGAACAGGTTGATGATGGCTAGCGAGAGTCAGCAGTGTAGTGCCCATGGAGTCGCTGTAGGGACAGCAGTGTGGCCCTCGATGCAGGCGGGGCTGGACATCCCACCCTCATCGCCAGTGTAACAGGGCCACCCGCTTCGGGCTCTAGGCCTAAGCGTGCTTTGCTGGATCAATGACACACACACACACACAGAGCTATAGTGTGGGCCAGAAAACCATGTGCTGTATCTGCCCGTTTATTATATAGCCTCTGGCCACGCTTGGCCAGAGGATGCATTAGGAGCAGTTCCGGGGCATATCATCACCGCGGGGGCTGTGCCTGGTGGTATTTACACGCTGGACAAGGATAGGGTTGTGCTCTATTAGAGGAGGGGTATGCCTCAGTAATTGGCAGGTGTCTGTTTGCGTGTAACAACAGCTAAGTGAAAGTAGGCATGAGTGGCTGTCAGGCTGCGGGCAGTAGAAGCTCGCTTGGCACCTATCGTGTCCTCATTTTGGCGCCAAATTTGCTCCGGGGAGCGCACTGCAAGAAGTTCGGTCTCGCTCTGTACAGGCTCAGCTGCTGAATGCCATTAGCCTGGTCCGTTCCCCTGCTCAAACAAGGACGTGAACAGCTAATCCTCAGTTTCAGAGAGTGGTGCAAGGAAACCTCGGTCGGCGGAGTGCTCATCCGTCTTAATTGGTAACTGCTAGGCAGATTTAGAAAGTATGTGGAAGGTGACCATACAGCCAGCTCCCCTGTCTCTGACCAAACAAATAGGATTTCTTGCTAATTCGTATTTTCCCCTCGAAAGTAGTTACAGTAGTAAGCCTCCATCCTTGGGAACACGTCACCTGTTGTGTCCTGGGGACATATTAAGGACACCAGACACCAGTTACAATCTGCCGGAACTTACCTTGAGCCACCAGCTCTGGTCATATCATTATTAACTTTCCAACGTCACATGGGCTAAACCAAACCACAACCCAGTAATGGGGTCCCAATAGAAACTCCCCTCACATCAACATAATACCACACCTCCAATCGAGCATGCCAATGCTCCATTCCTACCCAAAACATAAACGTTCAACCTGACAGACTTCAGAACTCTTCAAATGCTCCACCTCCCTTATCCTACTGTTCCTAATCACAATACCTTTTTCATGGAGTAGGATGAGCCTGGATGTGGTACGGAGGATGCTCAGAGGCCCCAGATACATGCCTCCTCTCACATTCACTTCAGAGTCTGCCCCTGACTTAGACATTCCGTGAGGACTAGGCACTCTCATCTTCTCTGGAGGAGCCAGAGCGAGAGGCCATTCCACCCCGTCGCAGACAATACCACAGCCTCATCAGGTGAGGCTCGATCACATGCCTGAGAAAATTGGGGCAATTCTGCATCATATACTACTCAGTCAATTTCTTTGAGAATGACACATTACGGTAACTGTCTCAACCCCTCAGCGTGATGTCACCTTACTGTCCCAAACTCGCACTGTCCACCAGGGATTGGGAATGGGCCAATTCTTTAAATCAGCCCCTCAAACCCATCTAGGAGCCCTTTGAGTTCAATGGAATGCAAACTGGAAAAGCCGCAAATCCTCAGCAGTCCCACAGCTCAGCAGCATCTCGGTACTGCCTTGAGTGGTGGAGTATTCTTCAGAAATTGAAGTGGGGAACATGCCAGCCTGGGGTAGTGGACTCTGATGTGCATATGCACACACCCTAACTTTTGTGGGCCTCAATGGTAGTTGATTCTCCAGGATGTCGAACAGCTGCTTTGCCATTACATAGATCGAGGCACCGGTCTTGATGGTGTTATGTTATGTTATGTTGATTTGTATAGCCCACTAATCACCCAAAAGTGTATCCAGGCACTTGATTGTGACCATTTGTGGCCTCCTTCAGATTAGTACGTTTGTTTCAGGAGATAGTGACTTTGTGTAGTTTTGGTCTATGGCACGTACGATGTGTACTGTTTCTTTCCATTCATCATCATCCATGTCACCAACCTGTTGCTCACCTGCGTGAGGAGTGACGGCATGCATGATCTCCTCGGCGGGTTCCTTCTGGGGCCCTGAGATTCTGCTGGCGTTTGCAAAATTGTTTAGTTTTCTGCAGACAAAACACTGTTTCCCGCTGGCTGGGCAATTCCCTTAAGGGGAAACAGGCCTCTGCAGTGTCTGCAGGAATGGTGAGGCTCTGGTCATCCTTTTGTTTTCTTTTCAGGGTGCTCTCCCTAGGTGATCTGATTCACTGACTCACTCTTTATCAGTTTGTTCAAAGCAGATTCCATGTGAGAGGCTTGGGCCTTCCACAGTTCTTTGGAGCGCTCTAGTGCTTGGATGTCTTGAAGGGATTTGCCCGACTCTTGCAGTATCTACTATCTCAATTTAGAAGCGGTGTATCCCTGGATAAACTTGGCTCTGACCTCTTCTGTTTACCCTGGAACATGCATGCAGTGGCGGTTGGCATCTATGATGAGGTGAGGTGCGTGCCTGCTTAAAATAATATATATATATATATATATATATATATATATTTAAAAAAAACGTCCCTGAACTCGGTGACGTCCTCGCTCCAGGCCTCTTCTTTCGAAACAGGAACCGAATGCTGGAACTCGCCTTGGCCAATCCTGGCGCTGCTCTCCCCAGCATGAGAGCAGCGCTAGGATCGGTGGAAGCGGCCTCACTCGGCGCTCCACAGCACTCTGGAGGCTTTAGCTTTCTCTAACCCAGCATCTTAGAGATGTTTAAAGTGTGCATGTGTGGCTGGCCATCACAAGAGGGCCGGCCAAAAAGACATGCGCACTTTAAACAGTGCCATACCAGCACACCCTCCTACCTGCTGAGTGACATGCTTCTGTCACTCTGCAGCGGCCCCGCCCCCATCCTGACACTCGGCTCAAGACGGGGGATGAAAAATAAAATGGTAATTAATTACCATTTTCTTTTTCATCTTTGGGGGGATTTTTAAGTGGGGCTGGTGGTTCATCCAGTGACCTGCGTATCTACAGCTAAAGCAGTTTATTTTCTTGCAGTAGGCCCTGCCCGTTATCCATTCTGAACTTGTTCTTGGGGTGGGGCACAAACCCATTAATGAGCCTTGCCAGCGAAGAGCAGCTCTCCGTGTGCTGCATGGCGAGGGTCTTCTGGTGGTGTTGGGCTACAATGCAGCAGTCTCTGGGCCTAGACTGTCTTCTGGTACTCAGCTCTCTGCACGTCAAGTAAGTGCCCTCTCGGTGCAGGACCAAACCGTGGAAGTCTCTGGGGCTCAGCTTGCCTTCTGGATTGGAAACAATGCTCCGCTCTCACGTCCTCTGCCAACGGCAGTCTGACCTACCCACAGCACCACCCACAAGGCCAGGGACAACTTTGGCGATGTTCTAGCACCCCGCTATGCCGAAGTCAAAGTCAAAAAAGTTTTTATTGATTAAGACCCTGACAGGGATCAACAATATGAAATGAAATTTCTGGACTCAAACTATAAAACCAAGTGTACAGATAAGTAAAACGTTTAAAACAAAAAAAAAAAATATTAAAAAAATTGTATAGATGATTGTATACATGATAACACACATTCATTTGGGGAAGACCATATAAAATGTAACATTTCAGCTCTACTTGTTATCCTGAACTTAAAACATAATGGAGTTATAAAACGATGGCACGCTGCTGAGACAGTGGGGCAAATATTGATTATTTGTCTTAAGTCTTGGGTTCCTCCCTGACACAAATCATACACTTCAGTGGACTTGCACCAGCGGCTTTTGTAGAAATTGAGAGGAGGCATCCTTAACCTTAGCAGCGGCAGCTCCTCTGTTACGGCGCAGGAGCATCACCCCACTGCAAATTCAAGCATGAAAATACAATGATAATAAAACAATTTATTAGCATTTTATTTTTCGTCCTGCAGGCTGCTAGCCCAGTGTAGTAAACTACTACTCTACTATTCCCCACTGTACTGCTCTATTGGAATGCATCATGACATCATAGAATGTCTGAGTGCCTCTCTGTGATTAGAGTGTCAGTTGGTCTACTCAGGCTGAGCAGCTAGGAGCTTGCTACTGGTGGGGCTGCATCTGTACCTCCTATCTTCTCCTACTAACCTATCTTGGAACCAAGCTACAATAAAGGATTATTCTACCTATACTGCTGGACGTTGTATCTTCCTTTACAACACCCAGCCGACTGACCATCTGAGCCATTCTTCGGGCGGGCCATCCTGACGCCAGACAGCAGCTGCAAGCAGGGGTAGGAGGAGTGGTGGGCACTGCAAGTGTGCATGTCGGTTTGGCTGTCTGTCTTAGGATGGCCAAACTGACATGCGCACTTAGATCTCTTCAACCTGAGCTGTGTTGCACAGCCGGGTGGAGAAAAGACACAGGCTCTCAGTCTCTGTGTAAGCAAAACCAATGCCGGCGCCTCTCTGGGAGCATGTGTGGTGCACTAATGGTCTGCCGGGAGTCGGTCTCTCCTTGCACGGATCACTTCTGTCTGCAGAGAGTGAGAGGAAGGTTACTTGGAGCTGCTGCAGCACGAGGTGCTGGGCTGGCTTCAAGGCACACAGTATTCTGAGAATAGAGCAGTAAAGGTCAGGTCGTTCCTGCACAGAGGGTTGCACAGCCACCTCTGTACTCCTGCACTCACCTCAGATAAGTGCCATTAATTTCACTACCTACTGGACCAGGGGGAGTGGAGAAGCGTAAGGGGGGGGGGGTTCTGTTGTCTTTGGGGTCTGCATATAACACCTTCCAGCTGGCTATATGTGCTCGTTAGACCAATCGCAATGCATTTTGGTGAGGTTGTGTAGTCACGTGCCGTAGATTCCAGTCACCCCTGGCTTTGCCAGATTGTTCCTTGCTCAAAGAAAGTCTGTTAGTAAATATAAACTCATGAGTGAGCCAAGATCACACATGGTATGTGTTGCAAGCTGTGGGGTATGCATAGCTTTCTTGTTCTGTTAAAGGGGTCTGGTAGCTGTTGTTGTTTGTTAAATGGCCTCCAGTAGCTATTCTCATGTTAATGGCTTCTGACTCCGGACAGGAGGAGAAGAGCACTGGGTCGGCAGCCGGCAGCAGTGCTAGGTAGGATGAGCAACAGGCGAGAATGCTTTTTTTATTTAATTGCACTGCGTGCCAAAGATTCCCTTTGTCATGGCTACATTCATGGCTTTTTACCTGCCTTGTAAGAAGACGAGAATGCGTCAATCAGGATTGCTAAAGGCTGAACGTTATGTGCAAATTTTTCATTAACTTTAAAACAATGGTTGTCGAACAATAGCAGAGACCTGACATTTAACCACCCCCGTACGCCTCACCACTTTCAAATGTCATTAGCCGCCACTGAACCTAAGCAACAATATTGTCACTCTAACACCATGTCCTAGGTTGAATGATAATTACTTTTGTATCTATATTTCGTCTTGGGCAGCCAGCGATGATTTATATAATTTTAACTTTGTGCAGTGATTTATCCAGGTGGATAGATATTCCACTTTGCACTCGATCTTATTTAAAGCCAATTTTTCATTTAACGTATTATCTTTTACCGGTGTTATAAAGGTTTCCTGCCTCTAAATGTCCTTAAGTGTGCCTTCTGTTGCTTGACATAGGCCCAGTGCACAAGATGTGCCATTGCTGAGGCAGAGAAACTCGTAAGGTCAAATTTGAATGTATGAGGATATATCGCATGCCATTGCATTGCATGCAAATACAACGCGGTTGTTACAACGCAAGTGTTGTTACAACGCATTGCTATTACATCGCCAAATTTTACCACGCATGCCATTACAATTTAAAAGGCATGCGCGGTAAAGGCATACACTTGGTATAAGTGCTTAAGGTAAGTAAATATATATATATTATATTTTTTTATCCCCCTAAAACACTAAAATTACCCTTACTACCCCAATACCCATTCCCCCTAAAATAGTAAAATTACCCTTTCTACCCCAGTACCCATATCCCCCTAAAGCCCTAAACTTACCCTTACCACCCCAATACCCACACCCCTAAACCCTAAAATTACCCTTTCCACCCCAAAACCCAAACCCACCCTGAACCCCAAAATGACCCCTGGCTCCCCAAAACCCATACCCACCCTGAACCCTAAAATTACCTCTTGGCACCCCAAAACCCAAACCCACCCTGAACCCCAAAATTACCCCTGGCACCCCAAAACCCAAACCCACCCTGAACCCTAAAATTTCCCTTGGCACCCCAAAACCCAAACCCACCCTGAACCCTAAAATTACCTCTTGGCACCCCAAAACCCAAACCCACCCTGAACCCCATAATTACCCCTGGCACCCCAAAACCCATACCCACCCTGAACCCTAAAATTACTCTTAGCACCCCAAACCCACCCTGAACCCTAAAATTACCTTGCTACTCCAAAACCCTTACCCACCTTAAAACTTAAAATTACCCTTGGCATCCCAAAACCAAAATCCACCCTGAACCCTAAAATTAACATTTGCACCCCAAAACCTATACCCCTACACCCCAAAACCCAAACCCACCCTAAACCCTATACTTACCTTATACTTACATGTAAAACACATATGCCTTTATCATTCATGCCTTTACAACGAAATTTGTTGTAAAGGCATGCGTGGTAAAAGCATATGCATTGTAATGCCATGCGTTGTCATGGCATTGCGATGTAATGGTAGTTGCATTGTAACAACAGCGTTGTAATGGCAACGCGTTGTTACATCCGCGTTGTAATGGTTGTTTCCCAATTTATGTTGCAATGCCTGAATGGGGACTGATTGGCTTACTGAGGTAAATTTGCAAAGATTTTTCCCTTCATATTAGTCCAAAAATGACCATTGCCTTTTAAGCGGTATACTCAAGAGAATATATGAGGTTTGGAGGGAAATTTGCGGTATATAGTTCTAGTAAATGTTTAAAATGTCTCTTTTTTGAGGATTTATAGAATTAATTTAAAATAGCCATATGCCCCATGGCCTTATTTCCTGAAATGTGTAAAATGAGATTTACTATCGAGATTTTGACTAAATACTTTTCCTAAATATGTATATGATTTTACCATTTCCAAAGGTGTTCTATGCTAGCTAAATGCCCTGCATTTTTTCCTTCCATTAAAAGCCATTATTTTAGACTTTGTACTATTAATTTTTAAGTGATATTTTCCTGCATACTCATTTAAAACTTCTTAATTACATTGTAGACCTAGAGGAGTACAGTCAAATCAAATAACATTGTCTGCATACATTCCAAATATAAAAATTATAAAATGTGACACATGGAGGAAAATTGTGTACATTTGCAAAGTGGGCTGGCACGGAAATATATAGAAAAAGGTAACGGGGTCAACAGGCAGCCTTGTTTCAGTCCATTCTTCGTTTGTATCTTTTTGGTTAGGCTCTTACTTCCATTAACACTCTGCAACACGTGGAGGAATGTAATGCTATAAGTAGTCTCAGTAAATTCAGAGGAAAGCCCAGTGAGCTCAGTTTCATCCAGAGGGTTGGCCTGTCGACTTTATCGAATGCCGTCGAGAAATCAATGAAGGCACTATACAGGATTTGTGATTTTCTTACCACATATTTATTTATCTAGTTTAGTTTGGACCGTTGCAAGGTTGCCCATCACTGAGTGGTTTGTTCTGAAACCTATACTTAAGTTTTTCCCATTGGCTTGTTAAAATCCAAACTTTCGCTATATGGATGTTTAATTATCAACCTAAGAACACCAGTTATATAACTTCAATGTAAAAAAAAAACCAATTATGCTCCAATCACAATATTAAGAATCTAATAGATATTTAATAAAATACACCTAAAATACTAGTGACACTTGTTAATATAGTTTATCATCCATTGGGCCAGATACATCATCAAAAACATTTGGTCCAAAAATAACAGAGAAAACAACTGCATACAAAGTATTAAAAAAACGTATTTTGTTGACGTGGCGTTTCAGTAGCTCCTTGACCTTTATCCCACCTTCTTCAGGGCCAATAACTGAATTAAAACTGGGAGGAACCATAAAATATAAAATATATATCTCCATAAAAATAAATGTTAATCAAATTATCTAAATACATATGGTTGGGCATACAATGTTGTACTTATTATAATTATTTTACGCATACCACAGATTAAAACAAAAAGACATAATTATCAACATGGTGTATATTTATACATATCAAGCATCAATATACATGTTATTTTTTATATATTATTCTTTGCCATGCCTAATTTCATACACATTTAATTAATATTCTTAAGGTACATTGTTACCATGAGTATCAAATAAAAAATACTTAGGGACATCATTAATTTCCTTCCTTTATAATTTAAGTTGTTTTAACAGTGTTCTTACCCATTGATATTCTCCAAGATTTTATAGTGACATATATGAATTAATAATAACTTATTATTGTGATTATAAAAGAATGAAAAATCATTTTATTCCTACAGTTTCTTCTCTCATTGGGAAAGAAACAGACTCTTCGTACTATTAAGGGTGAAGGACAATAAAAGCAAGACACCTTCAATATACATGATATAAAATCCCAAAGAACGTTTATTAACTTGTCCATGTCAAACGGGCTAATACAAATCACACAAAGGTATTGGGGTCCCACTAGAAACATCCCTCATATCAACATTTTACCACCCCTCCAATCCAGCATGTGCAATGCAACAACATGTACTCCCCCGGCCTGGCACGGCGAGGGGATACATTTATGGGGCAAGACTGTTGAGGGTCTTGTTCTGGAACAGTACTATTATAGGAGTTATCTGTATGCCTGAGCACCTGCATACAAAGGTCTACTGCCATTTTTTTACACTCTTTACACTGCTGCAAAGTATGCGCTCGGATCATCTCCACCTGACCTTCGCTGAATGGACCTGATGTGGCACTGCGTGATGTCTCAACAGTGAAGGTATCGACAGCCTACCCCACATAACACCCTGGCCTGCAGCCCTCCACTCACGAGCAGTGTAGCGGGCTGGCTGTGCTCGACGACTTGGCCGACATGTCTGTTCCGACTGCAGCGCACTCATCCCTTGAGGTGCCTGAGGCAAGAGGACTCCTCAGGATTAGCGCACAGGTGCAGGACAGCAGTCCATCAGCTTCTCAGCTCGTCCTCACTGTGCCCTTCTGTAAATCCCTGAAGCGAGGTGCTGAGAAGGTGCTACCCTTACCAGGACACAGCCATAACATGCCCAGGACAAGCTTACAAGCCATGAAGCTAAGGTGGCACATGCATGATAAGGCCACAGGGTTGGGAAAGGTAGCAAAACAAGAATCATCCTCATGTTGACCACTATAACCTGATAACTGTGGCAGTCACAATAGATGACGAGGACTTAACACAGGACACACACCAGTCAGCAAAGGTCAAAAGTCAATCCAAGCAAACCTGCCCTCTAACAAACATTTTAAATGAAAGTCCATCTTATACTAGTGCAGGCAATGGCAGATAACCAGAAACAGGGAGAGGCTTCTCTAAAAAAAAACCTTTTGCAAAAGTTGCAGTGCCAGCATCTACACCACCAGCCCTGGGCATCCTGTCAATTGACTGTACTTCCGTCATTCAGCGAGGTCAGCGGTGTGCTCCCACATCCTGTTGTCTATTTAAAGTACTCCTGTGAGTCATTGAGCTGACGAGCTCGTGGATGAAGCACCTGCGCGCCAGTGAGAGGTACCGGACCTGATATAATGTTTGGCAGCCTACTCAGCAAACCCCAAAATACAAGACTGTATTCTCTACTGATGACGGTTAATAAACCAGAAACACGTGTCTAGAGATCAGCACTATCTGCGCCAACTCTGGCGGAACACTCGAAAATATTTTAGCAAAGCAAAGAAACAAGAGACTGCATTTACCACAATGCCTGGGGCGAACCTTGCCTGGGAGGTGAAGCGGTGTGCTCCCACCCCTGTTCCTGTTTAAAAGTACTACCGTGAGTCATTTGAGCTGACGAGCTCGTGGAAGAAGCACCCGCGCGCCAGTGAGAGGTACTTGACCTGATGTGATGTTTGGCAGCCTACCCAGCAAACCCCTAATTTGAAGACTGTAATCTCTACTGATGACGGTTAAAGAACCAGAAACACGTGTCTAGAGATCAGCACTATCTGCGCCAACCTTGGCGAAACACTTGAAAATATCGGAGCGAGTTACAAGAGACTACATTTACCAGAATGCCAGGGGCGAACCTTGCCTGAGAGGTCAGCGGTGTGCTCCCACATCCTGTTGTCTATTTAAAGTACTCCCGTGAGTCATTGAGCTGACAAGCTCGTGGATGAAGCACCTGCGCGCCAGTGAGAGGTACCGGACCTGATATAATGTTTGGCAGCCTACTCAGCAAACCCCAAAATACAAGACTGTATTCTCTACTGATGACGGTTAATAAACCAGAAACACGTGTCTAGAGATCAGCACTATCTGCGCCAACTCTGGCGGAACACTCGAAAATATTTTAGCAAAGCAAAGAAACAAGAGACTGCATTTACCACAATGCCTGGGGCGAACCTTGCCTGGGAGGTGAAGCGGTGTGCTCCCACCCCTGTTCCTGTTTAAAAGTACTACCGTGAGTCATTTGAGCTGACGAGCTCGTGGAAGAAGCACCCGCGCGCCAGTGAGAGGTACTTGACCTGATGTGATGTTTGGCAGCCTACCCAGCAAACCCCTAATTTGAAGACTGTAATCTCTACTGATGACGGTTAAAGAACCAGAAACACGTGTCTAGAGATCAGCACTATCTGCGCCAACCTTGGCGAAACACTTGAAAATATCGGAGCGAGTTACAAGAGACTACATTTACCAGAATGCCAGGGGCGAACCTTGCCTGAGAGGTCAGCGGTGTGCTCCCACATCCTGTTGTCTATTTAAAGTACTCCCGTGAGTCATTGAGCTGACAAGCTCGTGGATGAAGCACCTGCGCGCCAGTGAGAGGTACCGGACCTGATATAATGTTTGGCAGCCTACTCAGCAAACCCCAAAATACAAGACTGTATTCTCTACTGATGACGGTTAATAAACCAGAAACACGTGTCTAGAGATCAGCACTATCTGCGCCAACTCTGGCGGAACACTCGAAAATATTTTAGCAAAGCAAAGAAACAAGAGACTGCATTTACCACAATGCCTGGGGCGAACCTTGCCTGGGAGGTGAAGCGGTGTGCTGCCACCCCTGTTCCTGTTTAAAAGTACTCCCGTGAGTCATTTGAGCTGACGAGCTCGTGGAAGAAGCACCCGCGCGCCAGTGAGAGGTACTTGACCTGATGTGATGTTTGGCAGCCTACCCAGCAAACCCCTAATTTGAAGACTGTAATCTCTACTGATGACGGTTAAAGAACCAGAAACACGTTTCTAGAGATCAGCACTATCTGCGCCAACCTTGGCGAAACACTTGAAAATATCGGAGCGAGTTACAAGAGACTGCATTTACCAGAATGCCAGGGGCGAACCTTGCCTGAGAGGTCAGCGGTGTGCTCCCACATCCTGTTGTCTATTTAAAGTACTCCCGTGAGTCATTGAGCTGACGAGCTCGTGGATGAAGCACCTGCGCGCCAGTGAGAGGTACCGGACCTGATATAATGTTTGGCAGCCTACTCCGCAAACCCCAAAATACAAGACTGTATTCTCTACTGATGACGGTTAATAAACCAGAAACACGTGTCTAGAGATCAGCACTATCTGCGCCAACTCTGGCGGAACACTCGAAAATATTTTAGCAAAGCAAAGAAACAAGAGACTGCATTTACCACAATGCCTGGGGCGAACCTTGCCTGGGAGGTGAAGCGGTGTGCTCCCACCCCTGTTCCTGTTTAAGAATCATCCTCATGTTGACCACTATAACCTGATAACTGTGGCAGTCACAATAGATGACGAGGACTTAACACAGGAAACACACCGGTCATCAAAGGTCAAAAGTCAATCCAAGCAAACCTGCCCTCTAACAAACATTTTAAATGAAAGTCCATCTTATACTACTGCAGGCAATGGCAGATAACCAGAAACAGGGAGAGGCTTCTCTAAAAAAAAACCTTTTGCAAAAGTTGCAGTGCCAGCATCTACACCACCAGCCCTGGGCATCCTGTCAATTGACTGTACTTCCGTCATTCAGCGAACGGGTGGACCCTGCCACAGCAGTATCCCAATGGAAAACATGTCTCTGCAGGCTCGATAATTACTTCTGGGCCACCCATGAAACTGAAGGCACTGTGAAAATATCTCTACTGCTCCTCTTTGCAGGGGAAGAGGTGTACAAGCTGTTTGAAAAGCTCCCTAACCCCAGGGATGACCTTGATGCTGCTGCAGCTCCCCTTAGTGCATACTTTGACCCCCAACAAGAGGTTCAAGCTTAGACAAGCAAGGCAGTGGAAAGGGTTGTTGATAGACTTTTTCTATGTGCGGTTGCATGAGCTAGCAAGTATTTGCACTAGCAATGATCCGGCAAAGGAGGTTCAGGCACAAATAATACAGGGATGCAGCTCCTCAGCTAGTTCTACGGAGGTTGCAAGAACGTGGAATGAAGCTTGACGCCATATTTTGCTGGCCTCATTTAACGAACTCTCCAACAGCAGGGCCGAAGAGATGGACACTGCCCTTGCAAAGGTATCCAGTGCACCGAAACCAGACATCATGCCATGAACGAAAGAATAAAAAAGAAAGTTGAAGCAATATGGAGTAGGAGGTCCCCACAAACCCAACCTGCTGGCCTAAGACAGAGTATGGGTCAATGTGAGAGCTGCAGCATGGAACTCCAAGCACCACTTATTTGCCTACACAGAGCAAGACCTATTCTAAATGCAGAAAACCAAGTCCGTTTGACTGAGTCTGTTGCAGCGGGGAAGAGGTCGAAAATCAATGGAGAGAACATCAACACTGTTGTCACTACAGAAAATTGCCACAAGACCTGCACACCAAACCAAAACAACACACAATTTCACGACAGGCAGGGACTTCGATGATGAAGAATAGATGTTCCTCATCTGGGACGTCTATAATGGGAAAACTCAAAGAAGACCACAAATTATGTGTGAGGTACAGAAACATAGGACATTGATTAGAACACTCATTGACTCCATTGCTACTATATCCAGTGAGCAGATACATCAACATTTTTCAATACACTTGGGGCTCCCACGATACAAGCGGCTCAATTTTGGAATATATTCTGCTGCTGAAGTATTTCAATATGATCATAACCATCAATGAATCACTGGGACTCGAAGGAGACGTAAACATCGATTATGGCATCCTGATCTTCTCCAAGACTGGATTAACATCACAGTAGCCTACATGACACATTTAAAAAAACTGTCAGACCAAGGCCTCAATGTGCACGAAAAGAAATGGAAATTTTTCAAAAATCAGTTTCAATTCTTCGCATATGTCTTTCTGAAAGACAGGATCAAAGTATATCGGAAGATTCACCCCACGTCCCGGCCCAAACCTCAGCAACAGTTGTGAGGAGCATTCTAGGTATAGTAAACTATTATGGGTGCTTTAAACAAATTCTAGCTACATTGACAAAATCCTGAAGAGCCCTACCGTTCCAAAGCATCAAAAAATCTGTCCTACAAATGTCACAATGATGTACTTTAACCCACAGGAAAGCTTAGAACTTGCATTTACAAGCAGAGCCCTACCAGAAACAGAAACTAAATACTGTCAGAAAGAGAGGAGTTGGCAATTAAGTGGTGGTGCACACATTTTCACTTAAACCTCTATAGAAGTAAGTTCAGAATAATCACTGACCGCAAACTGTTGGTCAACCTCTTTACAGGAACCTCACAACTTCCACCACTGATGATAAGAGAATAGATAATGTAACTGCAAAGGTAGAACTTTACTGTGCATTATCAAACAGGAACTGATAATACCACTGATTATTTCTTGTGATACGCCCGTTCTTTCAACACTGACACCGGAAATCACTAGGGACTCCAGCAGATCACAAAGACAAATGGTAGATTTGCAAAAAAGTGTGGTTCCCAGGGATTGTTCGATGGTCGAGCAAGCTGTTTGAGGATACAGGTAATGCAAACTCACCAGTGGAGATGAACAGCCTAGTCCAGTCCTCACAGTGCCCAATACTGTGGATGATGGTGAGTAAAGGAACATCACTGTTGCGAGAGGGCTTCCTGGATGGAGGAAACCACAACGGTGTCGCCGTGCTGGGCTCCTCTTGATAGGGAGTTGCTCCCCCACTGCACTGTGAGTTGGGGCTTATCCGGCAAATCCCCCTGCCTCGATATTGTTCCATCAGCCGCAGCATGCTGGTCCCGACTGCAGGGGCATCAACGGCCCCCGGTCGGACCTGTGGATGCCGGGGAGCTTGGTGACACCGGACACACTTACCTCTCTGCTGATGGCTCTAGGGTCAGCCAGGGGCACCCCTTCACAAAGGTGCCTTCGCCACTCCTGCACCACAGGGGAGTGGGGGCTTGGCCCCCTACACTGTTTATCGAAGATCTTGCCATTGCTGACAGCGAAAACAGACTGCAACACTGGATGGCGCTGGCCATCTTTGTTCACACAATCTTTCCCCCTCCCTGCCCACTCCAGCCTATCATACCCCAACTAGGAGGAACTGGGGTAGGACTATGCACCATCTATCCAGCAACAGACAGCCATTTTGGAGGCTCTCCCTTCCAGTACGGGCACATAAAATGCTGAAGGTCTACTCCTTCTTGCTGGTCTATTGTATTGTGAGTCTGACGCAACCCAAATAATGTAGGCGTGCGAGGCACAGTCCCTGATGGCTGCAGATAAAAGGACTGCCATGTATGTAGGTCCACCATCTGTCTGAAAATGGATCATCATATACTTCCATTGTATCTCATTTCATATACTGTCCTTTGTCTACTCTCAGTTTATAAATGTTACCTTTGTTTATCATAATGCAATGCAATATAATATCATTATGCTATTTCTATATTCTTTGCGCTCACTCTCTGCCAATGCTCTTTGTGGGCCCTTCCCGCCAATATTGGCAGATTATATCTACATTTTTTGTGTGTAGACGCATGTATCTATTTCGTAACTTGTATGTAATCCAGGTTCTCTGATGTCCTTATGCAACGTAACTGGTTCTCTTGGAAAGCACTCTGAATCCTTCGGGTAAAGTGCACGCTATATAAAAATGCATAAATATGTTACATGCAGTTTTTTGCACCTTTCTGGATGCAAGACAAGCCCTCGTTGCCATTGGTTCATGCACTAAGTTCCCATCAATGGAACTCGTGAGGCCACATTGTTTGAACACATGAAACCCAAATCAGAAATAATTGTTGCCACTTATGGATTCCGCAGGAAATAAAAACTGACAACACGTCACCCTTACAAAGGAGTGGCTTTTAATGCTACCTGCAATAGCTTGTGGTGCACCAGGACAAAATCAACCCTCGATGAACCCAAGCCAATGGGGAGGTAGAACGCTATGAGGACCCAGAACAAAGCACTCAGGATCGAGGTTAAGCCCAACAAGGACGCGGAGTGGTCTCTGCACATTTTTCTAAGAATATGCAGCACTCACTGTGCTCCTGACACCCTCTTATTTGGGAGGCTGCTTAGGGACACCATCGTTGCCCCCAAGTGGCTAAACACTAGTGATTGTCAGCAGAAAATTAGGAAAACCAACGAGCAGGCGAAGACAAGCCAACCTGCGTGTGGGTGACCATGTTCTGGTCAAGGGTCGCCACCTGGGGTGGAAATTTCACACTACCTATGAGAAGGATCTACGAACAGTCATTGATGTAAATGGAGCAATAATAACAGCCCAGATGGGCCTATAGATAGTGAAACCAAACGCATCAATGTTTAAAAAAATACTCTAGCCTACTCATGCTGTCTAGGAGCCCACCCTCTGCCTGGAGGGTGAGAAATGGGAATGGACCCCTAGATCACCAGTCCCCGTCACCATGCTCAAAGGACAGCGCCGCCAGAGGGGCGCCGACCCCCAGGGACAAACCACACTCAGGCAGAAGCTCTACCAGAGTCCGGAGAAATCCCAGTTTGACTTGAGGCTAAGCGCAAGGCCATGCCAGAGGCTCCAGGACCAAGTCTGTAAAGCTGGCAAAAGTTTGAAAATGATTGTGTTTTGACTTAAGTGACTGAGTAGCACTCCAAAGTGGGAAGACATGTAGTGAGCCACCCGGCACTGCGTGGAATTAAGGTGCACATCACACGCACCTCAGGGGATGGGCGCAGCCACGGTATTAAATAAACGGGGCTCAGACCACTCGCGTTCTTGTTCCTTCACAATACTTTTTAGGTCGAGCCTGGGCAGCGCATGCGCTGCTCTGCGGGGCATGCTGTACTCAGGTACGGACTTGAAGCTCTGCTCACTCTCCGCCCATATTTTTCATTGGCTTGTGTCATTTCCCACTTTAAACTGGGGCTGTTCATTGGTCAGTAGGCTTAGTAGTCCCTCCTTAGTACCGCCTTCTCTCATTTTGTAACCTTCCATGGCGACACCCCCTGTTACGAGTATTGTTACCCGGTAGGCTTTAATTACAGCCTCCGAGCACTATTTTTTCAAATAGCATTTGCGACAGTTTAAGCTATTGGCATTGTAACTGACGATGCTTTTTATTTATCTGTTTTAAAAACAACACATAAATAAAAGGCATTGTCATTTATAATGGCAATAGCTCAAACTCGCGTAAATGCGAGACCTATTGCATTGCAAATGCTTGTTGTACCAGCCGTGTGTGTGTCTGGGAGCCTGCTTACACCCCGGCACAGATGGCTTGTTAGAGCTTCTACCTCAATAGAAAACCTTTTGCTCCTGACACTACGCTCAGCACCTGGAGGCATCAAAATACATTTATTACGGTAGATTGTAAGTCGTAAAGAGCTATTTTGTTACTGCGCTCCCGTAAATCATACCACTCGTCTCTATAAAAGAGATACCTCTGAGAGAGATATTAAGTTTATCAAGTGTAATACAGCTCAGTGGTTTAATCCATATCGAAGCAGGTGTCTAGGTGTGCATTGTACAGGTTTCATTACCGCTGATAAAGCTCAGTGGGTTATAGCATCGCTGCAGGGCTGTATGACTGTATGAGGTTCTGCAGGACACATATTCTAGTATCTTAAATAAAGCTCAGTGGGTTCACAGCGGCTTCTTGGCCTGTTGTTTGCAATCTGAAGGGAACAGGTCTACATCTGTCCTACAAGTTGCAGTTGCAGCTTCTTTGGTTACTTATCGTGCACAGACCGCTTTGCATGTCGAGGGGCAGAAGTTTCATTCTCAGAGGGGTAGCTCAGGGGGCTAAAGCACTAGCTGCAAATATCTGTGTCTGACCTGCAGGCACACCTCTTCCATGTCTGTGACTTCCGCCAGCATTTAATTATTCTTAAATTAATAGCTTGAGAAGTATTTAGTGGTTTGTTTCATAACACTGGGTGCTTAATGTGCCAAGAAAAAACTCTTACAGTTTGTTGATATCTAGATGTAGTGATGTGAACATGGTTGAGAGGGTGTGGTCCCTCTTTCTGGGTGGATACAATGATAATCCATCCCATATGGGAGTACAGTATAGGAGGAACCGTGTCTAGGTTTCCGCACATGGATATTTTATTGAAACCCATAATTACTTGGGCTAGTTTGTGTGCAACGTGAAGGGGAACCGGTATTTTTGCTGTAAAGCTGTTCATCAGGTCGGGCAGCAACTGAAATAGATCTCGTGCCATTCGCACCACGTGGCAGGTATCACCGACCCGCCAAACCGGCAGATGGCAGATCCTGTTATCGGTTGTTTCCTGTTTATGTTGTTGTGCCTATTGGCGCTTTCCTTTTACCAGTTTCTGTTCCAAGCATTGTCCTTATTTTACAGAGTGAAGTAGCTGAATACCGCGTATTAGACGCTTGTTTTCAAGCCCCTCCCCCTTTTTTTGCGTATTAAATTGTTTAACTGGAAAGCAGGCGTTTTTACACTTCGTGGTTTTTTGTTATTTGAGAAAACGCTCGACTGATTGAGAAAAAAAAAATACAAAATGTGAAAGTTTGCAAAAACTTAGACGGATTGTGGAATAGGCACTTTGGGAGTATATTGGGGCAGATTTACAAGCCCCTTGCGCCACTTTTGCGTCACTTTTAACATGGGGAAAGTGACGCAAAAGTGGCGCAAGGGCCTTGTAAATCTGCCCATTGTTTTTAAATCAGACGTTGCAGTGCTTAAAAAGTATGGGAACTATGATGATTGTAGTGATGGTGGGGTCAGCGAATTTGGGGGCAATGCAGCATGAGGTCTGATAACTGTTAGTGTAAAATTAACCAAGTTAGGGAACGGTGTTCCCAATAGATCCCACTCACTTCAACAAGGGATTTTTATGCCTGGGCCAGGCAGTGGACACGTTGGGGGTTCTAAGAAACAGCAGATTAAAAAAAAGTTTGCCGTTTGACCCCACTCCCCACTTGCTTCCCGCCATTGAAGAATATCTCCTCTCTACCCAAGATTTCAAGAAAAACTCCAGAACATCCGATTGAGTCCCTGCTGGCGCTCACCTTTCTCCCTGACTCAGCAGGTGAGGTACTAATCTGTATACAATTCACAGTCGTTGACACATCTCTCTTATTGATCTGTTTCTTCCTTAGAGTTGAGAAACCTTTGTTGCTTCAGATTCCGGGCAAAAGCTCATGAGGTGAATGCCTGGAATCTGGGCAGCGGACCAAAAAACAAAAACGGCATGCACACCGTTAATCACCTATACTATTTATGTCGGATAATGTTGTATATCCTTGTGTGCACTTCTCCGTATGCACCCCCTGCCCGAGGATGCCTCCCTTCCCAAGGGAATATAGAACAACAAAGCACAATCGGAGCTGCACCACAGAAAGGTGAACATGTAAATAGAAATAAACGTCAAAATTTCACAATCAAATATGACACTTCTATGTGAATAACAGTGTCTATACGGTCCATATGTTTTTCTCTTCCTTTATTGTGGTATATTCCATTCATAAAAAACCATTAGCCAACGCGTTTCATCCATTAAACGTTGGACTTCTTCAGGGCAGCTAAGATGTAAAGCATCTGTGCCAATACAATTTGTGCACCAATGGTCAAAGGGCACTCTCCAGTACGAGTGCCAGTATATGGCATCTGTATGGGACTAGAATGGCAGTCCAAGCAAGAAAACGAATCAGGGCGAATGTCCAAAAGGCGATATGTTGCAGGTGAGGTACTAATCTGTATACAATTCACAGTCGTTGACACTTCTCTCTTATTGATCTGTTTCTTCCTCAGAGTTAAGACACCTTTGTTGCTTCAGATTCCGGGCAAAAGCTCATGAGGTCATAAGGAATAGAGAACTTGCCTTAAAAAGCAAAACAGCCATGACGTTTTAAAGGTGAATACTAACAACGGAAGATTTAATCAAATCCAGTCCATTCTGTATTGACATGGACCACTTTCTACTTCCATTTTGCTCAGAACCCTTTGTTTTGGTTCGTAGAGAAAGTATCGCATTGTAGTCCTTAAAAGTACTTGCTTTTCTATAAGGTCTCCCCTGAGACAGCGCTTGCGATATCTTTTGTTAACCAATAAAAAACAAGCATTGGCAAAGCCAATAGGTCGCAATCCGAGAGCTGTAGGCCTTGGCAATGTTAATGCATTTGTGCACGGCTCTGGGTCTGGTTTTACTGATATCCCAGCAGTAGTATTCATTCATGGGCAATGCCCCCTATCCCTCCTCCCCCAGGCGCCCACATCATAACTTTTGTGCCTGAATGAAAATTTTAGTTGATGAATATATTGATTCAATCAATTTTGGGAGGTCTTTGTCATATTCTTGCATTCATTAATTCACATACCAATTTTATGTTCACTGTAAAGAAAAAACTTATGAGAGGTCGCATATGCATTTTTAAGCATACACTAAACTTCTAAATGTTATCCTTGTAAATGGAATCACTGGTCTTTGCTACATACCCGCAAAAAAAAAATGGGAACACGACTTGCACATTCCCCCCTTGAGCTTTCCCCACTTACTATTAGAGCTTATTCAAACTTATTTAAACTTTTGGATACAAACTTGCTTGGGGTACACGTAAAACTGTATGTGGTGATCTAGGAACAGAAGAGTGGGGTGGGAGCGATGATAGCCAAAAGCAGGGGAACTAGAGATCTCTGGGGCTGTCAAAGCCTATAAGAGCTAAACAACCAACGTCTTCATGCAAGTACCCTAATCAAATGCCATAAAGTACAACGAATCCTCAGAGGATTAAGAATCTCCTTAAAATCTACTCTATGTAAGAATAACACCAGGTTTACGGAAAAGTGGCAGGCAATCTTAAACAAATGTTCCTTGGATCTCATATTACTAATCATTGAAGAGTTATCGAAACTTTTGGAGGATTTAAATAAAGAAATACACCAGCTTAAGCAAGAATTGACTGAAACCATGTCTAAAGAGAACTGGGATGAAACATTGGAGGATTTCAATAAGCAATTGGAAACCTACACCAAAGAAATAAATGAAAGGAAAATCAGAAAATTTAAAAGAGACACTATCGATTATAAGCTGGGAGAGGTCTACAATTGGGCGGACATATACGCCCAGAGGAGACAACAAAGAACAAACGTAGGAAGATTTTCTGATACAGATGCTTCATCTTCTGATGATATGCAACAACGTGATGAACCACCCAGAGGACAGACAAACAAAGACCGGAAAAAGAAGTGCCTTCTACATCAGGAAATACCAATGGCAGTCGGCCTTTTTTAGAGAGAGACCAAAAACCACCAGACGAAGCAGGAGGAAAAACAAAACAACAACCAGTTGCAAAAGGCACACGAAGTCAGAGACTTTAGTTATTAATATCTCTCAACATCAATTCACTGATTTTCAAATCTTAACTTTACAAAAAGGATCATCTTATGTACCGACTTACCACTCTAACGTTTTGGAATCAGAAATCAGTTTATATAAATTTATGCGAACATTGAGTCTACGACACTTTTTCACCAATGTAGCAGAGGAAAACCCACGCACACAAACCAATACTCTATTAGGATTACGGAACAAAACTACGTTCATTGCTCCAATTAGTCATAAGGTGTTAGACACTGTGAGAAGTTGGCCTGGTATATGCTGTCCACTAATTATAGTGGGCACCTTGCACCAGTCCAAACAACCCCTTATTGGAGATAGGTTAAAGACAACCTTTATTGAAAGCTATCCTAGTGGTAGCTATGGAGAGCAGCCTTCAGGCTAAGTCTTGAAGGAATGTAAAGCAGCTTGTTTTACCAGTCTATAATCTCTTGAGTGACCAATTGAAAGAGCACCACACCAGGTATATATTCAAAATATATGTATTTATTACTAAACACACCCTCTAGTCTCTTTATGAGGCTAGAGTTCAAGTACATAAGTTATAAGTTATTTAAACACAGTAATAGCACAAATACACGTTTGGGCCCTAGGGGCGTACTCAAACCATATACCAATAAAGTGGTATAAGAACCACGACTGAGCTAGACACTAGGCCTAGAGCCTCTAGAAGTGCTTGGACCACAAGGAACCACCCAAGGTAGTGACACAGGGGACCCACGGGGACGCGTGCAGTGTAGTAACACAGCCGCGAATCGCCGTTAACTTCTATGGAGAAAGTGGCGGTTGGGAATTTAAAGAAAAGGGACACTTAAAGAAGGACTTGGAGCAAACCCTTTGAGAACTAGGTCGTTCTAGAGTCTCTACCCATGGGAGCACCGGAGTACTCTTGTTACCTCACCCAGGGAAGCCGGGTGCATAGGTGCCTTTCGGGGTCGGGTTTCGTCGTCGATTTGAATGGCGATCTGCTGCAAAGTGCTGCTGGCTACCAAGTGAAAAGTGTCCGGGTGGATCCAAAGGTGGATCGGAGATCTGAAGAACCTGAAAGCAGAGGGGACAGAGTCTGGGTCACTAGCCAGTGACCAGGAAGGCGATGAGCAGATGCCCACCGATGTCGAGTGCTTCAGGTAGGTTGACGGTCGTCTTGACTCTTCAGCCACGAGGTCCAGGAGGCGTTGTCGGCAACCAGGAGCAGGATTCGGGCTGGTACACGATGTCTGTCGAGTGCTGAGGTGTCGGCGACTGGATTGGACCCAACAAGCCTTGGCAACGGCAAGTCTCGATGAAGATGAAGATTGACGATTGTGCAGACCAGCAAGGTCTGAGGAACTCACCCAGCAAGGGTAAGTGAGGGCAAGCCTGGAGCAACCAGGGAGCCCAAGAAGAAAAGGATTGACCTTCGTGAAGGGCTACTAGCCAACGGGCTAGCGACCGCGAAGGAGCCTCAAGACGGTGCACGTGGAGCTGGCTCACAGGACACTCGTGGAGTGGAGGCCAGTGATCTTCGGTGCAGTTAGTGCTGGAGGCTAGGGCTACTCGGAGCCCAAAGCACGACTTCGTGGGAGACCCAGAAGAGGATGCACTAGCAAATGCGTGCGGTGTCCAGGGGTCACGGTTCCATGTTACCCACGACAGCTATGGGCCTCAGCTTTGCTGGGGACTCAGGGCAGCCTCGGGGAAGTCTGGAAATCCACCTCTGGTGATGCAAAGACTTCGGCGTCCGACGGGAGCTTAGGCGAGGCAGACCGGACAATTGCTTCTTTGGTGCCTGCCAAGCAGGGGAGTCACTCCTTGACCCCAAGGGAGATTCTTCTGTCCTCTAGTCTTGAGTAGAGCGTCGAAGGTCCAGGATTCTGTGTCAGAGTATCGTCCAGGGATAATCTAAAGTCCTAAGGACTGGGTTCCTATACTTATACTAAGTTTAGGGGTTGGACTACTCTGTGGCCCCACCTATGGGTGGGTCAGGGCAGAGGGGTGGCTACACCCCTTTCCCTTTGTCCAGTTCGCGCCAAAGCAGGGGCTGCGAGCCCCTGATCCGGTTTGAACTGGGGTATGCACAGGGACACCAAGTGTGCCCCCAGTGCAGGACTTCAAAGCACCCGAAAGTGCTCCCGCCCAGCCCCAATACACACTATCCTGTCTGGGGAGGTGGTCACACCTCCCTGGGACAGGAAACCTATTGTCCAGGCCTCCCTGCCGGAGTTTCGTCCAGCAGCAGGAGGCCAGACTTGTGTCTGTGGCAGCAGCATCCATTTTGTGATGCCAGGGCTTTAGAAAGAAGTTACCGGCCAGGCCAGGGTTAACATGTCTCTCCCTCTAGAAGGGTGGAATGATACCCCGCCGCCAGAATTGGTGGGGGGTAGTATTCCAAGATGTTTGACACCAAACACGACATGTTTCGGTGCAGCCATTCCAAAGTTAGCATTTAACGCGAGGTTATAATGCGCTTAAGAGTATATGGTCAGGTTGCACTACAAACAGCCTCAGAGAAGGGTCTCCGAACGCTGCAGAGGGGCCCTGCTCATGCAGGGCACCCTCTCACATAGGAACCACGCACTCTGCCTTCAGGATTGATAAGGCCTGCCATAGGAGTGACTTATAGGTTTATATGTGTGTATGTATATAGTGATATAGGTAACCTATATCACAGTAAGGGGTGCATGCACCACCTTACCCAGGCTGCAGTAGCAGACCTGTGGTGTCAGTTTGGATGGCCTTCCAGGGGTGGCATAATACATGCTGCAGCCCCTGGTAGGCCTCTGAGGTACCTATGCTCTGGGTACATAGTATACCATATACTAGGGACTTATAAGGGCACTCCAGATTCCAATCAGAGATGTGCCTAAGGCACATGGAAACCATTTTACAGAGAAAGCAGATAGACTGGGGCCCTGAATAGCAGGATCCCAGTCCAACTAAGTCATAAACCAGCAAAACACCATAAAAAAAGTGGGGGCAACCATATAGTCAGATTCCACCTTCCTACAGACACCTTTGAGATAGTGGTACAAAAGGATCTTTGCAATATTTTCAACAAACTAAATCCAAATCTTGTAATTTCACACAAAAAGAAAGACAAGCATTAACTCAAATTGCTTCCAACCCAGAGATAACCATCTGCCAGGCGGATAAGGGTGGCACTATGGTCATCATGGATACCTGTTTTTGCTTGGAAAATGTGGAGGGGCACGTACAAGACACCAACACCTACATGAAACTATCGTTTGATCCTACCAAAGAGTTCCTCAAAGTTCTTTCTAGGATCATTGAAGATGCATTGGATAAAGGCACTATAACAAGAGGGGACAAGAACTACCTCATTAAAAACAACCCTTCAATACCATACATTTACATGATTCCTAAAATTCATAAACACGCCACCAAACCTCCATTCAAACCCATTGTATCCACTGTCAACTCAATTCATGAACCCATTGGCAAATATTTGGACAGACACCTACAACCTCTTGTACAGCATATGACGACTTATATAAAAGATACGACTGATTTGTTGAACATTTTGGAAGCAATCAAGACTGAGGTCACTTCGGATACCATCTTGTGCACCATCGATGTCACATCATTATATACCTCCATTCCTCACAACTTAGGTATCTCAGCAGTTGAATCATTTCTCATAAACTCCGAAAAAGATGAGCAACTAAAAATTTTTTTGATGGAACTATTACATTTCACATTATTTCACAGTTATTTCAAATGGCAGGACAATTTTTACATTCAATCTTCAGGAACATCGATGAGCAATTGCGCCGCGCCAACGTATGCCAACCTTTTCATGCACAGATTTGAGTTAGATCATATATTGAATCAAGAAATATGGATGGAACATCTCATAATATACAAAAGGTATATCGACGATATATTTGTGCTATGGAAAGGGTCCCAAGCAAAGCTACTGGAAGCCATCGAAACCCTCAATAAGGTAGATGAAAGAATTAAATTTACCTCATCGATAAGCATTGAACAAATTACTTTCCTCGACACACGTATCATTAACAACAATGGACAATTGATTACAACCCACCGATCGCAATAATTTTTTACATTTTCACAGTTTCCATCAACCATCCTTAAAAAAATACCTTCCAAACTCTGTTACTCCGATTAAAAAGAATCTGATCCAATGACGACCTTTATAAGGAAAGTATGACAACTTGCATTAAAAAATTTAAAGAAAGAAGTTACCCGGATTCTATACTTCAAGAAGCCATTATCAAAGCTGAACAGAAGACGAAGGAAAGTCTATTAATAAGCACCAATCGCAAAGACAACGATAACAGAACGGTATTCGTGTCCAAGTTTTCAACCCGAAGTCATCAAATCAAAAAAACCATACTAAAATATTGGCCTATGCTAAGTATGGAACCTGATTTCAAGGGTATTTTTGAGTCACAACCAAGATTTGCTTACCTGAGGACAAAAAATTTGAAACAGATCGATTGACACTAAAGAAAAAAACTTCAAAGGCACAGTACCTTGCTTAAATTGTGGGAATTGTAATTCCATCATCAAAGGTAACACTGTATGACATCCGAACCGAGGTACTTTGATTAAATTAAGGGTGACAGCTACGTTCAATAGTCAAAATGTAATCTATGTGTTAAAATGCCCCTGCGGCTTAGCTTACGTGGGGAAGACCAAGCGTAAAATCAGAGTACGCCTCAATGAACATAAGAGTAACATACGTTGTAAGAACCCTAAATCCACGGTGGCTGCACACTTTAATTTGATGCATCATAATGTTAGCCAACTGAGATTCTTAATCCTTGAGCAGGTCTCCATTCAGCAGGGACGCGACAATCCTCAATGTCTTTTACAAAGAGAGACATACTGGATCAATTTCCTGGATTCTGTTAATCCGAAGGGATTAAATGAACGAATGGACCTGAGTTGCTTTCTGTGATTGCTTATATTTACTTATTGAACCTTCTTGAACATTTGTCCAGTGTTTATGCATTTTTTCAAGATATTTTGTTATATCAGATTTTGAATTCACTCATGTCCGGGAGTTGCACTATATACGCTTGATTGTTTTGAAATATTATGACTGTATATTATACTGTTATTTTTTACAGTTATTACTTGCTTATTCTATTATCCACCTTTATTCTATCATAATATTTTAGTGCTTTACACTGATTTCATATTTCGTAGGAAGACTGGATCACCTTCGAGTTGTATACTTCGGTGATATCTTGTTTCTATTTCTATTGCCGTAGGAAATCATGCAAACCGCATTTCCGACTTTTTTTATTTCATTACATTTATTGTACACATACGTTAGGATTTTGTTATATTTTGGTAACGGCTGAGCCCAGATTTACTTTTGTTGTATATTATTGCGTTTTTATTATCACATTAGTTCGCAATCACTTTTTTTACTTCCGGGTCTTCGGCCCTTTAAACCGCACACGTGGTATTCGTCTTTTACATCTGCGAACGGGGAACGGTCGTCTACGCTATGTTTATCTTCCGCGAATGAGGGAATGGCCGTCTCCGTTATGTTTATCTTCTAAATCTGGTAAGCTTCGCTTGTATCGAACGTTTCATATTTCGCTTATCTATATTTTTGTACGCACGTTAGAGGATGTTTAACCACTGTTCTCCGTATTCATGTTTATTTTCACAGTCTTTTTGGCATTTCGCTGAATAGCTGTTTTACGCAAATTTAATCGGCAAATTGTAGGCCCGGTAGCAACAGTAAATAGGGCCACAGGTGACTAAAACAAAACTGTAGATTTACAAAGCCCAACTTTGGTTTCTTCTGTGTTCCCCGTGCCTGTAACACTAGGGTATGTGAACCCGATGATCCTTTATGGACATTGACATTTGACAGTCATTTCAATGAATTGGTCACACTCTCAGCGTCCTCTTGTAACTCCCGGTCCCTTTTTCCTCAGACTTTGACAGTAACGCTCACTTTTTTCTTTGTTTGTTTACATTATTAATCCTTTTAAAAATATTTTGCTGTTGCCTAGTTTTAAAATTTCGTATCTTTATACCACTTTGGTTATTTTAATCATCTATTTTGTATATGTATGGCACGCATGTCCAGCTTTTATGATTATATTTTAATCAAATAAAGTTCTTCTTATCTCTTGAGTAAGTGAATCTCAGTCTTGGCTACGGGTATTTAACTTTACCTACATTCTAAGTTTCTTTTGTACTCTCCCGAGATTTTTTCTTAACACGCCACTCACTGGAGACTTTGATTCTTTTTGTACTCTGATTGGATGTGAGCTTTAAATTCACACCATTATTTCGGTAACTCACGGTTTTCTTTATCGAAGCACTTCGTTGTTTTAATTCACCAGTAACGACGTCAGTGCACCAACGTGCACTGTTTGAACCCGGTAACCGTCGTTCACTAATTTTCTACTGAAGATTCTATCTATCACTACTTCTTTTCAGGCATGCGTGCCGCTTTTGCACCATCTGTCACTTTTGGATGTTGTTACAGAGCATTTTCAATAATAACATTTATTTTTAAACAATTACATTATTATCTGTGACAATTGATTTGAAATTGTGCTGGTCTTTTCTATGATTGCAGAGTTAAGCACCTGATGAAGGGCAACGGCCCGAAATGCATTGGGCATATGTGAAAATGTAATCATGTTTCAAAAAGAAAAATATCATTATGAATGAATAATGAACGAAATTTCCTAACAATAACTAAAGATCTCAATAAAGTTTATTGAATACTACAGTGACGAACCTAAGTACTTTTCATTTTGAGTGCAAGTTGGAGACGCCCCTCACAGCGTGAGGCCAGCGCTTTTGGATCAAAGCCTATAAGAGGTCACCCACAATATGCCGAAAGCTGCTCAAAGCACACACAAGCAGGAGTAGTGTTGGGTGCTTTTTAATTGGATTTCAACTATCAATTAAAACCTTAGCTATTCAAATGACGGAACAAGAGACAATGGAAGAGGAGAGTTGGTAAAAGTCTCTATACGTTAAGTACATTATAACATTTTATTAACAAAAGAAGATCTTGGCTAACAGCAGACTTTAAAATCAGAAGTGCGGTATGAAGCATTATATGCAGAACAAGTTATTAGTATTCGAAGTGTTGGGGGAGGACATCTGACCGAGTCTGTATACAAAACAAGGTATTAGTCAAGTGTCGGGGGGCATGAAATTGAGTCTTTAACAGGGAGGAGGGATACCTGGAGAAAGAATGACTGGGTGGAGGGGGCGCTTATAGCCACATACACCCGTCTACACTATGTGGTACACAGTGTGACAAGTACAATGGGAATGGTACACAACACAGAAGGCGTGCCTGATGAAGGCCAGAGCGGGGATGGCGGGAGGGTGGGGATGCGTCAGCCATGCAAACTTTTAATGCAGTTCTGTGCTTAGGAGCAGTTTCAGAGATTATGGCCCCAGTAGCCTTACTGTGAGCAAAACCTAGAGCTGGCTGTGGAAACACTTCACCATTTTGTTTAGTCACCAGTAGCTGCATTGCATTCAAAATGGCTGGGCATGACGGAGTGTGGCTGGGGTGCACACTACAGTAGGTGTTAGCAGTGTGTCTGTGACTATCGATGTTGTTGACATGTTGCAGTTGCAGTACAGCTGCAGGGCTACATTTAACACTGAATGAATGTTTTCTTTGGTGGTCAGGCGTCAGGGCAGCGGGAAAAGAGGGCGCCCAGTGGGCGGGAGAGGTATATGTACTTAGCCCCCCCGCCCACCCTGCCCGGAAGTGACGCGCACGCGGACCCTAGAGGGTCGCAAACACTGGGAGGCTACCTCGTGTGCCATCATGTGGCACTAAGGGGGGGCCGCCCTCTTAGGAGGGTCCCCTTCATGGACCCGGGGCAGCCCGCACATGTCTAATAAACTCATAGTTCCATTATTGGCACAAGACCCCCACCCCCCACAATAGAGTAGGCATGCATAAATAAATACGCCACACACCTTTTGTTTGGAGAAAATAATGCTGCAGGTTTATTCCATACAAAAGTATGCAAAACATGGTGGGTTATCTTACGGGCGATCCAAGGGCAGGCAGCTAAACCAACCTATGCTGCCCGCCCGCCTGCTGAGCCAAGCACCGTGGAGAATCCAATCGGCGCTACTCCTTATGGGGGTGATCCCCTTACTGGATCACGTGACACATTGGTCCGACTACTCACGCCCCTTTCAGGGCGGAGCGTAGCAAGGCAAACCCCCGGTTGTTCAGGCCCACAACCGCCCGGGAGGACTAACGGGGCGCCGACGTAATTGTTCCAGGACCCTCCCATGAGGTTCCTGGGGTTTGGCTCTGGCACCCCTATTGTGCTCTTGCAGAGGTACCCTTCTGTACCCGTCCTGCGTCCAGATCGCCCTGTAACTCCGCCTGCAACGACAAAGAAAACATTACCACGTCCTCTGCAATTAGCCTGACAGCCCCCACGCCGGGTAAGAGGTAGGGTGGGAGACGGCGTGCCAGGCGTAAAGAGGGCACAAAATGGAGTGGGGAGGCCTAAATACCCTCCCCTCCCCAATCCAAGCCGGAAGTGACGTGCTTGGGACGTCATGTAAGGGGACTCCGCTAGGAGTCCCGCAATACCACAACGCAGGGGGTGGGGACGTGCCCAAATGCCACTAAAGGGGCCGCCCTTGAGGGTGGCCCCTGCGGGGCCGCGGGCAGCCTCATAGTTCCATTATTGGCACAAGACCCCCACCCCCACAATAGAGTAGGCATGCATAAATAAATACGCCACACACCTTTTGTTTGGAGAAAATAATGCTGCAGGTTTATTCCATACAAAAGTATGCAAAACATGGTGGGTTATCTTACGGGCGATCCAAGGGCAGGCAGCTAAACCAACCTATGCTGCCCGCCCGCCTGCTGAGCCAAGCACCGTGGAGAATCCAATCGGCGCTACCCTTATGGGGGTGATCCCCTTACTGGATCACGTGACACATTGGTCCGAACTACTCACGCCCCTTTCAGGGCGGAGCGTAGCAAGGCAAACCCCGGTTGTTCAGGCCCACAACCGCCCGGAGGACTAACGGGGCGCCGACGTAATTGTTCCAGGACCCTCCCATGAGGTTCCTGGGGTTTGGCTCTGGCACCCCTATTGTGCTCTTGCAGAGGTACCCTTCTGTACCCGTCCTGCGTCCAGATCGCCCTGTAACTCCGCCACAGCTCAGGAGGCGGCCCCCGTCGCCTAAAGAGCCCCCCACCAAAACAGTTCCTTTCTCACTGCACCTGCAATTTCCCGGGCCTCATTCATGTCCAGTAGGAACAGATCCTAGCCCACCTGTGCAAAGTGCACCCAACTTTGTCAAATTAACCTTTGGTGTTCGCCCGGCATAGCCCATGCCTGATGAAGCCAAAGCCCCTTCCTCTGCGACTTGCGCATGGAGCGGTTTATCCTTCTCTGGGAAAGTACCAGTGCCTCGCATTACCTGCAAGAATGTGATGGCCTCCCTGGAGGGAGCTCTACGTTTAAACATCGCTATATTACCCTTCAAGCTGATGTGGCTCCCACCTCCTGCAACCTGTAGTTGCAGACCTTCTGGCATTTCGTGCTCCCTAAGACCAGTTTCCCCAATTTATGGAACAGCAGCACACTTGCTTCGAAGACCGCTTCCCCAACCAGGCTAAACACTATGGCTATGCGGACGGGGCATTTCATGCATCACTGAAGCAACCCGTGACCTGCCCAGGGAGCAGAGTGCACCTACTTTGTTGAAGTTGACCAGACATGTGCACCGACCTTTGTGATTAATAAACCATGGCGAACAGGACTGATCGCATAGCGCACACTACTGCCGTCACAGCAACCATTTTGAGTGACAACTTTCGCAGCCTACCAGGCTTGCTTAACTAAAGCACGATGACAGATACACACATACCTGCTAACCAGCTGTGACCCTTGATGTTCAACCCAGCTAATGACCTAGTACCTTGTTATACCAGGGAATATAGCCCTCCACAAGATCAAGCCGCACATGAGCCTATGGCCTTCACCTACTGGGCCGAGGTGCATTGTGTGCTCTGGAATTGTCAGTGATGGTCCTCCAAACACATTACAAGCCGCTATTGGAGCCACAGCACACATTCTGGCCTCCAACCAGCTGGCGCATGCCACCTGGCTACCTTGCCGCTGCGAGGTTTTGCTCTTAGCGCCAACCTCTTGCGGCTACTGGTGCACATAGTCTGTAGGTCTTGCCCCACTCTATTTATGCTGAATACCTGCAATGTACCCTTCTGCCCCTGTATGGGCGGGGAAAATACCCAAAACATTGCAAACCCCCTGCATTCACATTCTCGGGTAGTCCGGTGGGGGAGAGAGGTCCTAGAATTGGTTCTGCTATCTTGCCTGGCCACCTAGCCGGCAAGCACCCTCTTCTGACCGCACACTAATTGCTGTGTCGCCCGTGCAATGTCCGCACCCTGGTGCAGGACGTCCCGATCGACACCTCTTCTAACAGACTGCCTTCAGGGAGCTGGGGTGAACGGTTGTATGTTGTGCATCTGACCATAAAACCTTGGTTTGCTTTTGGAGGGATCAATTTGTTGCACTCAAAATAGTGGCAACGTGCAGTTCTTTAGCATACTACCCTGCAGGGTGTGCCTGGAAGATCCTAGACACCCCTGTGAGCCAACCCGCTTTGACCCAAGATGCAAGGCACTACACCCGGTACACTTGGTTAACCGGACTAATTGCCCTCCACCGAAATCCATGTGTAAAGGTACCTGGTCCCTGATTTACTTCCTAATAGTCTATGTGTCATGCCATGCTCCTTATTATTGCTTATTCAAAGCAGTAAACCCGCTCAACCACGAGACCTGCTAGCAGCAAGTTTAGTATAGCCTGTACATGGAATTAAATCCCCCGCCAACTGCACAGAGGGCAAGCCACCCTCACTGCTACAGGTGTTTCACTGATTGGCCCTTGGAGGCCGTGGCAATACTGCGGTCAGCAAGTACGCCCACGGTACAGTTGTAACTTAGTAACTCCTGGCGCTGACAACTGCAGGGGCCTAATACCGGGCTGTGTGTATGTGGCCCAGGAAGCCTAAGGGCAGGCTTGGGGTGGATGGGTTGTAAGCAGTGCCTGGCAATAAGTATAATGCCTTTGACAAACCTCTCCTGACTGGCATCTATGTCATTCTTAAACATATTCACGGTTATGCCACATGGCACCCTACTGGTTGGTGACATGGAACCTCCTACCCAGCATAAGCGGACAGTCTCGCGTTGCCGTCACACCGCCTGTGTGTCTCGAATAACCCTCCTTGGTCACCTAACCTCTGTTCTAGAGTGCACTTAATCCGCGCCGTTGACCAGACAATTTCACAGGCCTCTTTGATTGCTAGACCCTGGTGAACACAATGATTGAGTCAATTCTGGTTTGAAACAATATATGCATTGTGCCCTCTATTGGAGACAACTCACCCCTCATGTGTAGTTGTGGAGTGACGACTACACCTGTGCCTACACAAGTCACCCAACAGACAAGTGGCCCTGACTACTTTGTGTTCTGGTGCCAGATTTGGGAAGAACCTTGCCTTCACTTGCTGCTCCTGGGAAACACACAATGCCCGTGCTCTGGCTTCAACTCAGTGATGCCCTCGTGTAGCAAAGAACCCCTTGTCAAATAAGAGTGCCACTCCAACTAATTAAACCTACACCTTGACCACGGGTGGAGTCTAGCTCTCCCCAAACTTCTGCTGTTGAAACCCACGGTCACGCCTCCTGTCAGTTCAAAGTAGTAATTCCTGGCACTGACCACCACAAGGGCTCCTACTGGGCTGTGTAAGTGCGGCCCAGGGTGACCATAACGATCGGCATGGTGTGGATGTGTTTCATGTTAGCTGCAGTACACATTCAGTGGATCTCCTGGGAGATACCACAAACCGCATTGGTCATGAGAACCTTAAGCACCCAATTTTCACCTGGGCGTACCTCAAAGAGACTTGCTTCAAACAGCTGTAAGGCCAGAGACACACATCTTAAACCAATTTACTGTATTTTTTGCCACTTGGCACCCTTCTGGTTGCAGCTCTGTTTTGTGAAGCGCGCGTGACCCCGGGGCACGATGTCGCTGAATAGCCGGTGTATGTTACCCACTCGCTGATACTTATCTATCGCTAACTGCCCTTGCTAGGATTGAAGGAATGCTGGATGCTTCCTAAGGACTTTATACTAATGCTCCAACCTAGTTTGACCCCAAAAACTTAGGATCAACCCAAGTAGTAATCATGCCCTACATGGTACATCTACCCCAGCGTTGACTATCAACGTATATGGGACACCGGTCACAGAAGATGCCCCTTCCAGTCTCAGGTTCTAGCCCATAGAAGGGTAACCCAGGGTGCAGACAAGTCTGTGGGAACCAGAGGGGAACATTCTGTGCAACTGCCTGCCCTTTCCTGAATCTTGGGAATGCCAGATGGTCTATAATACCCTGTCGCCATTTGGCTCTAACGCAGTGTTTACCAAACTGTTTTGCACCACAGCACACTTGTTAGATGACAACCACCACCACCCGCCTGCTGCCCTGGCAAAAGCGCGGGTGAATATGTCTTAACTGAAGCAACCTGAAACCTGCCCTTGGTTGCAGAGGAATGCCCACCCAGTGTACCTGTTCCTATATGGTGCCAGCAGATGTTTCTCATAAAGGCCCTCGTAGCCCATTGCCCAATGCAGTCTCAGCCTTTCGCAGTGCCTCTCTTTGTGCATATCATTCTGGGGAGACTAAGCCCTAATGTGCCCCCTTACCTGGATGATCCCCAGTATGAGGGTACAGACTGATGACCAAGCGGTGCACCAGCCAATAAAATTGTAGACATGGCGTGAATTTACACTATCTCATGCCCTACAAGGCGGCTCTGTGTGCCACTTCACCTAAACCAAGGCATGGGAGGATCACCATGTCCTTATAGCCTGCAAACTCCTCCGTCATCTGCACTGACGGATGCAGTGTCTGCACCTCCTGGATGCATGGTCAATGCATATGTGTGTGGGTGACCCATATGCTTGCATTTTGTATAAGCTTAGTGTGCCGCCGGCTGGCATTTCGCGGCTTCTGTCATTGCCTCCAGCTGTATACTGCAAAACCACACTATACCTGCAATGTGTCACTACCATTGGCTTAGACAATGCTTGTTTAGTTGTATAAGGTACATTAAGCCCTAATTTAAGCTTCGTTGCATAGCGTATTGAGAATGCTTCATTCTTAAATGGTGGGTCTGTCACTCTTAATGTGTTGACCATTGAATAAAATGTCTCAATTCACTCGAAAGCAAGTTTACCGCAAATGAGACCATTACCACTAAGCAACATCACATCCCGAATCAACTGAGATCCTGTACCGCCCCATGAAGCAGGTAAATGTGGGTAAAACCCATCCGTAGCCAAACGAAACCTCTAGAAGCAGTTTATCAGGGAATCGTAGAGACCACCGGAGTCCCTCAGCGCCCCCGTACTTCGGCAACAGCCAGACAGGTCACATGCGCGCATGCCATGTGCCGAAACCAGAAAGCGGCAGCAGTTTTGAAATGAAATGGCGGTGCACGATGCTCATGTTGGAGACAAACTTGGCTCGTGCCGGCATCCGCCCCACACTGGGCTAGCTATTTTATTGAACCATGGTGCTTTCAGCGGACTGCCCTTTTCCAGGAACTGGAAAGCATGGAGGAAGCTGCATCTATCATCAACCTGGCAATTCTCACCAGCACCACGCAGCTCAGTACCCGTGAACTGCGTCAACCACAATGCCGGAGTCAACAACCCTGGTGTCCAAGGCCCAAAACTGGTAAAACAAGGCACACAACCAGAGCACCGTACCTGCACTGTTAGCCTGTAGCGAAGACGCCCAGAACTATAATGCGTTTCTTGTAAGTTACCTCCCATTCCAACATTCCACAAAACTACTGCTTTAGTGCCGTGCTGTCTGAATATTGGCAACCTATCCAAGCACCACAAAATGTAACTAAGAAATTGAGTCTCAACCTTGAAAAGTAACAATCACTGGCCCTGAAACGAGGCAGACAATGCTTGAGCAACTCAGCAGCCTCACTTTCCAAAATTACCTGCAGGTTATTTGCTCACACCACTGGGCAGCTAAAGCTAAATGACCAGAAATATTGATTATCTTTATATGCTCGTACCTACTCTTTGTCCGCAAGGAGAACCGGGTCCATTTCATGGTGCACCGACAAATCCCATTTTGGACTGAGTCACCGCAAGCAGACAGCAAAATGGTGCGCTGGCCAGGCTCAGTGCTCCATAATCAGGTTGCCTATCTTGGAACAGGCCTGGGTTGAGGATGCTGAACGTGCATGCTAGCTCGGCCCCTCCAAGCTGCCATTGTCGCAGATTGCTATGTAAGACGTTTGCATAATTCCAGAGCATCTGTGAGTGACATCAAGACTATGCCTGACATCTTCTAGCACTACACCTACAACAAGCCCATCCATTGGCTTAGTCAATGCTTATTAGTTGCTCGCACAACTAACCTCGCCACTCCTATGAGTGCGACAACTCAGACTGCGAGGTAACTTAAGTGATTTGCACAGCTTCACAGGATGCTTGAGCCTACCGCCAGACGCGAAGAATGATTTTGGAGCGGGCACTAGTTGTCTCCAATGCACATTAAACAACAAACAACTGCTGTGCTCATCTTTAACCACACAACAAACCACACAAACAGCGCCACCATGTGGCAGCGACCACAAGGGCCGGCGGCCGATGCCAAGCTCCAGAAAACCACCGGCTCAAACCAAGCTCTGCGAAAATACCGGCGAGGGAAACGCCGACACCCCTCTATCCGATGGCCACAGCGAGCAGCACCGTGCTTCCGCGCGTAGGCGCTTGACACTGGACTACCTCCAAAAGTAAATTTACAACAAATTCAAGACATGGTGAAGGTGGGTGAGTGCCCGGGCTAGAGGCCTACCGACACGCAATTCTGTGCCCCCGACCAGACTCCAATCAGTTGTGCCACCAAGTGGCCTTAACACCTTATGACTACATATGAAATGCGGCGCCATTCTCTTTCCTGGACACCTCCACATTATTATGCTGCATTACTTTTAAATACAGAACTCCTGAAAGAAGTCACTGCCGGCCCGAAGCTGTAAATGTGGGGCGAAGAATGTACTGAGGCTTAGCTAAGTGCCCATGCCTCCCCCAAGGCCAAATGATACTGTTGCCCAGTGCCTGTGTTACACAGTTGTTTTATAGTTGTGCTGCGTCGTGAAAGACTCTAGATTCGGCCAAGCACGTAGCACATCAAAAACTGTCTGCAGCGTGGTTCTAAATTATTGCCAGCAATCTAAACTTGGACCAATTTCCAAGAGTAGCCTGTAATTGTATATTGCTCAAATTTCCTTCAAAAGCACAACCAATGAAACTTTTTTTTTTTTTTTTTTTACACATAACTTTTGTGGGTAAGAGCAAGGAACCTTAACTACTGGGCCACCATGGGCAAGGACAATATTAAGGGGGGGAGCGGATAGGAGTTAGCCAGCCCGCGTTATGTCCGCCCCGCCTCACCGCACTGGCCTCCAGGGCGGCAGATTCAATAACTGTGCTTGGACTAGTGTGCCGCCCGACCTGTCTGTGGCCGCTTCGCTCATCAGACGGCAGAAACGGAAGGTATTGCACCTCGGCCCCCCCCTGCATGCTCCGTCACCATGCCGCGCAGAGACCAGAACGGAGCTGCCCCATAGCGACTAACCCGTGTGCCTTGTGCTGCGACTCAAATGATAATTAAAGGCCCTAGGCCGGAGATGCTGCACGTAATACTGATGGCTGGGCACATTCATGGTGGGTACCGCGAGTGGAGCCCGTGGCCAGCCCGCCCCCCAGCTGGCCCCCACGGTCCGAGAAAACATTACACTGGCCCCGCAGAGTGGACCCATTCGCCTGCGGTAAAGCGGGGACCAGCACAGCGAGAGCAGCCACAACCCCCACGGATGCGGCCCTGTAATCCGGCCGTGTCTCACGTGGCGGGCCGCACCGAGGCGACCTCGGCCCTAGCGCTTCCATTCCCCGATGCTCCTCCCCGAGCGAGCCCCTGCCCAGCAGCCGGGAAAAGCGTAGGCAGCCCCTAAGGCCAAGGACCGCTACCTCCGCTCAGTCCAAGCCATCAGCTCTCCCGCTGCCCCGGCAGGGACGGGACAAAGCCCCGAGGCATGCACGCAAGGCAGGGGAGATGCAGTGGCTACCTCGGCGCGGACGGGCACAATGAAATCCTGGAAGAGGGGGGGCGCAGCGAGGCTCCCTACTTCCCCCTCTCCTCCCATAGCTCACCGAGCGTCCCAGGCCCTGGTAAACCCCGACCCGGGCCTGTCTCTGATCTACCCTCACCGGGGACCCATCGGCACTGGTGCCGAGGGTCGGCTGTTCTCTCCCACATTGGGAATACCCGCCGAGGGATCCAGCTCGCCTGCTAGCAAGGCCTCATCGACTGACCCACGTGGGGCCCCGCGGTCAGGACTACTCCCGCTGCACGGCCCAAAAGCCCTCGGCTCCCCCGCCCGCTGCCCAGGCAGGTAAGGGATGCAGCTCCCGGTGGGAGACGGGAAATATTGCTGCAATTTCTCGGTAAGAACCCTGTAAAGAGGGGGTGGCCAAGATGCACGCTTCTTCGCGGTACATGCGAATGCGACAGCTGCAGAGCCGGTCAATGCCGGTGAGAGGAGTGGGGGGCTGCGCATAGAGCCACCGTGGGGCCTATCGTGAAAATCGAACCCAAGAACTTGGGTTCAGTGTACCATGAGATCACTTAACTGAGCTAACAGCTCGGTGCTCCTAAACGCTACGCCATGGCCTCCTCCGACTGCTGAGCGCTGCAGCACAGCACAGCCCAACACCCCCCCCCCCCGAGATGCCAGTCCTGCGAGAAGCGCAGCTGGCCACCTGGGAAGGTCCGACAGGGTAAGGGCATTAGGGAGCCCTGTTGGTTGGGTTGGGTTGTGCCCCGCATGGGTCTCTTCCCCAGGCCAGCAACGCCAGGCCCCAGGACAAGCGGCTGCCCCGACGCACTGCAATCCGTGCAGGGGAGGGCCCGCGATCCTAGCGCCGGGGCCGCTGGCATAAGGGAGACAAGTGACCAGGCCCAAGCCCCGCCACCCGGGAAGAGCCGCGCCGGCTCACCGCATGGCCTGGCTGCTTCAGGTTGCGGGTCATCCCTCGCGGTCGAGCTCGCGATGCTGCGGGCTGCCCCCACCACCCACCTGATGCGTAAACAGGGGGGGAGGGGGCGTGTATGGCGGACATCAGGGGAGCCAGACACGCTCCTCAGCCTGCGGCCGACCGCGCAGGCCAGCGCAGCATGCGGCCGGGAGTCAGACCCCTGTTTGCCCTGCCCCCGTCCCCTGCCATAACCCAACCTGCATGTCCCGGCAAGGCGGGCCGCCTGCGGGGGCCAGGCAACTTACACTGGGGCAGGGTCCCACACGCACCATGGCCCGCATGGTGGGACCCGGGGGAGGGTGGGGATCCGGGTGAGGCTCATCTCGCTTCCAGCTCGCCCGACCACCATAAACGATTCCCGCAGCAAGACGGCGTGCCAGGCGTAAAAGAGGGCACAAAATGGAGTGGGGAGGCCTAAATACCCTCCCCTCCCCAATCCAAGCCGGAAGTGACGTGCTTGGGACGTCATGTAAGGGGACTCCGCTAGGAGTCCCGCAATACCACAACGAAGGGGGTGGGGACGTGCCCAAATGCCACTAAAGGGGCCGCCCTTTGAGGGTGGCCCCCTGCGGGGGCCGCGGGCAGCCTCAGATTGCGGACACTTGGAGTCGTGAGGAAGCGAGGTCTCTTGTTCATCTCACAGCACTGTGCCCGCTCCCAGGAGATCCATATAGTGGTTAGCGGAGCTAGACTACCAGGGATGTTATGCGACGCTGAGAAAGCACGAGGCTGTGGATGTGTTCCTCTTTTAAGGAGAAGAGTATTACATAGGGAGTACAGTATGTGACTCTGAGGGTTTACAGCAGAGTGTGGAGGCTGCAAGTGAGTGTTACAAAGCTCGAAGAGTGCTCGCCAAAGCACTACTCTCTGTGTAGGGTGCAGGTGGTACAGCTGCACGGTAGAAGAAGAGCGTGCGGCTGAGGGTACGTGAGACCGAGGAAACGTGGGATTGCTCACAAGGTTGATGTGGAGACAACAGGGCAGAAGGTGCATAAACAGACCGGTGGAAGTGACTTCGGTGTGATGCACGGTAAAGCCAGGTATGCGGGAGCTTGGAGGTGGAAATGTCATGAAGGAAAAACAAATTAAACAAGGGGCAAGCAATGGAGGGAGTGGGGCGAGGCTGTACATGTTGTAGGTAGACTATATCACCAGAAAAAAAGAGCGGGATCGACGAGAGAGCGCGACTGCCCTCACCGGGAAGCAGATCCCCCCCGTCGCAACATCTCCAATCGGAGAACAACAGGGGCCATATTATACAAAGTGCACCGGGGTCGCAATGGGCATTTGCACCCGCTTTGCGCACCATCGGGGCACTAGGGGCCACAGACGCTTGTGCTGCCCTTTCTGTAATACCGATAGCGCTGGCGCACATATAGCGCCAGCGCTATCACTAGAATGTGTTCCCTCATTTGTATGGGGGCGTGGCCCCATGCAAATGAGGGAACCCCTTTGCCTCTGCGCCCGCGCAGTATTATAGACACGGGGGCAGAGGCAAAGAAGCTGTCAAGAGATGCAATGGTGGCGCACTGTCAGTGCACCTCCTGATGCCAGCCTTCTGGAGGGGGGGCAAGAGGGTTCTCTAGACCCCTCAGACATCCCCTTGCTGGGAGGTGCATTTCTCACTGCCTACAAGGGGATCTCTAATCCCCCTGAAAAGTGCAGGCAGGTTGCCGCCTGCACAGTGAAACACGGAGTGGCTGCTTCATAGCCGCTCCGTTTTTCACTTGAATGCGCTGCCCCCAGGACAGAGCGAGTTCACAGCTGCCCTTGGGGCAATGTATTCAATGTAATAGGGTGCACTTTCTCTGTTTGCAACCGGCGCACTGGTTTTAGGTGTAGAAAGAACGCCCTATCTGTAATAGGACCCCAGTTGTTTTTTTCCGGTAACGACCGAAGAGGAAATTAAAGGGGACAGAGTTAAAGGTGAAGCGGAGCACGGGGCACGAGGATTGTTAAAGGGGCAGGCACCGGCCATTCAGAGGAGAAGGCCGGGAGCAAAATGCAGAGACTCAAACCCATTTTAGAGCATGTTTTGCTCAACCTAGAAACACGTTCTATTTCTTCACATTTGCCCTGGGTGCACGTTTTAAAGATAATTGTTTCTTTGCTGGTACTACATTGCGCTTCACAGCCTTCAATTATTAAAAAAAGAATCGCAAGCACACGTTGATTTTATAACAGTAAAGGACGAGGAACACAAAAAAATAGGCAACAGTAAACACAGGCAGGAAAGGAAGAAAAACATAGTCCCACAAAACGAACACACAAACAACCAAAGCGTAAAGATACAGTAGTTGTGCTGTGCTCAGTGGGAGTTAACAAAACATAAAAAGGAGGATCAAAGAAGAAGGATTCACCACTAGCAAGTAAGCATTTTTAAAGGACAATGGAAGGAACGAATAAAAAGGCAATTGGTGGGCTGTATACCCACAAAGTATACACAACAAGTCTCGAAGAGACAGCGCAAGCGCTGTGTAGCTGAGACCTAAAAAGATACAACCCGCCCATTCCTAACCATTTGCTGGCTTCATGTCACACTCATTTCCTTGATTCTCATTGGCCGGCGCATGCCGTTTCACTTTCTTCTTCTGTGCTTGTCCCGTTGATGGAGCATAGACAAAGTACTGATTAATTAGTTTATTAGTGGCCTCCTTTTGCTGCCCCAACTGGCATTCATGTACTTTTTGTTTCTTCTCCTCCTTGTTAGGTCTCGCCTATCAGTACTCATGCGCTGTTGCTGTGAGGGGTACTGTATGCAGTAAAGGGCTTGGAGTCCCACCATCACTTACCATTTGCAGGCTCGATTGCCACTATATGTAGTTGCCTCTTAATTGGCCGCCATATCCCTGAAATCACTTCTTTATATTTTTCCAACGCATGGACAAAGTACTAATTAATTTCGCTTAATTTGTGCCCTTTCACAATTTGTGCTGTGCTTCCGAGAACTTTTTTTTTTTTTACATTTATTTCGGATCGCTATTTTTATTTTTTGATGTTTCACTTTTTTTGGACAACAATTTTTTTCAGATCGCCATTTTTGTGTTAAATCTTTCACTTTGTTGGACATCACTTTTTTTTAACGTCACCAACTATTAAAGCAGCACATGTGACTGCATGTCAATAGGTCTTGCCTTAAAGTTTACCAGAGCTTTTTCTCTTTGCCTTTTTTGAGGTTTTTTTGAGTGAGAGAATGTGCTTCAGGGATTCGGTGCAACCGGCACCCATATTGCTCTCTCTCTCTCTCTCTCTCTCTCTCTCACCTCTCTTGATATGCCTCCTCCTTCTTATCCATGCCTTTTTTGTTTCTTTTTGTTTGCAATCTTGTATAGCGACAACTCGACCTAAAAGTATTGGAGCACTCTATATGAGCAACAGTTACATTACACAAGGTCACATTCCTCTTTTTTAGGCACAGGGAGATCAAGTGATTAAACCTTGCACACGGTCACTTCCATTGCAATGAAGCACGACAACACTTGTATATGTTTGGGAGTATTTGGCCAAAGATTTACAGCATGTGCCCCCATTTGCTTTATTTGGTGCCATAAATCATTCTGCCTGCTTGTGGGTCATAAATCAATCATTGTCAAGGTAATTGTCAGAACTCCATTAAAGTCCTCTAAGAAGTTCATCCAGGTTTTGAGGTCCTGTTTCACCCCCATCCCTAATCTTGTATGGTGGTGCTTCTTTTGCAGCCCCCTAGACTGTAGGGTGAGGCACCGCGCAAATACTCTCCCCGCCGGGATCACCCTCACCCAAAATTCAGCTTCCCTTTGAGCTCCTGCAGCTCCCCCAGTGTGGCCTTCTCCTTGCTTCCCAGCACCTTGATCCCTTTCGTTATGTCCTGCACCTCGTCCTCTGGTATGTGGGCTGTACCAGTGGAGGAGTCCAGCTCTATGCCCAGAAACACCAGCTTTGTGGGGCTCACTGTTTTGTCCATGGCCAGTGGGACACTTAGCTCGGCCACCAGTTGATGGAAGCTTCCAAACTCCGCCGCTCGGTCTACCTACGAACAAGAAATCATCCAAGTAGTGGAGCTTGTCTCTCTCAGGATGCCTCTTGTGCAGGGTTCATTCGAAGAGTGTAGTGAAGTGTTCAAAATATGCGCATGATATGGAGCACCCCATGGGCAGGACTTGTCAAAATAGGTGTTTCCTTCAAACCTGAAACCCAGGAGGTGGTATTTTTCTGGGTGCACTGGAAGGAGTTTGAAAGCAGATTCAATATCCACCTTTGCCATCGAGGCACCCCGCCCTGCTGTGCATACTAACTCAATTGTGTCATCAATAGAGGCATACATTACCGAGCAGTCTCCTGGGTTGATCCTGTCATTCACTGAACCCCCCTCAGAAAACGATAGGTCGTGTATCAATCTGAATTGGCGGGGTTCCTTCTTGGATACCACTCCCAAAGGAGAAATCACCAGGCCAGGTGGGCGCGGGTAATGAGGTAGGCCCCCTACTCTCCCTAAATCCTTCTTTTTCTCGATCTTTTATTGTACTATCTCGGGGTGTTAGAGAGCTTTTTTGTGTCTCTCAACCTGATGGGCCCTGTGAAAAGGGTTTTAAAATCTCCCTCAAACCCTTGGCACAATAGTCGTGCATCTGCCTTTTTGTTGTATTGGTTGGCCAGCTGCCCCAGCCTGTAGGTATTGATGGTGGAACAAGCTAGCTGGAAGTTCCATCATGCCCATGTGTTGCGCCTTCTTCTTTGCTACATCTTTCTCACTTTCTCTTTCTTGTCCCGACAGTAAGGCCATGGCAGCACCTGTAAAGCGCTTCCACTGCTCACAGGGCCACTGGGCAATTTTGAATCAAGCTCTGCCCCCCTCCTGCCCCCCACTAGCCCCCGGGGTTTGCACCCTTTTCTTTCCTTTTGGTACTGCCGCTCATCATTGCCTCCCCCCACTCTCTTTTGGGGTGGGGTGCAACTTCTGACCTCTCTTGTTTGTCACTTTGGGACCCCCACTATAGGTCCGGGCCTCTGCGTGGTTTACTCCACCGTCCCCTCTAGGCACACTTTGGGTGACGGCTTCTGCCCTTGCCCAGAATCCGACAGCTTTTACCATTATGCCACAGCTTCTCTCATTTATTATTCGGTATGATTTTAGGTTTGAATTTAGAGTAACAGTAAGCGTGATGTTTTATTTGAAAGGTTGGATGAGCGTCCATTCGATGAGGTGGGAACATGAACGTATTTCTATTTTTTTTACGACATAATTTTGGAATTTGAATCGGGTCTTTTTCCTGCCGCCTTCCCTTCCCTGACAGCCATTTGTCTGTGGTGTTCACAGCAGCCAGTTGACAGTGGTTGATTGATGTAGAGGCTGGAATCAAACAGCTGCTTATTTGATGATTACTAATGCAAACTGAAGTTGCTAGTAGCTGCGCTCTTTAGACTTCTCTTTTTATATGGTTAAATTTGAAAATGCGCATGTGTGAGCGTAGCTGGAAGATTATCTGTGACGCCAACACTCCCCAGTCATTTCACGTGCACAGGGCTGTTGCCAGGGCACGAGTCAGGGGTACACGTGGGTACACGGCGTCCACCCACTATTTTAACCGGGTGGACGCCGTCCACCCTGCCAAGAAGGTGGGCCCCACAGAAATATGTTGAACTTGTCCCGGTGTAATTTTCAGACACCAGGACATGTTCAGCAGCTCCTGCACGTTGTCTGCCTTTCATTCCCAGCAGCAACGTGCAGGCGGTGAGGGGGCTTTTTTAGGTCTCGCCTAGCGTTGCAGCGCATGCGCTGCTCGCTCGGCGAGATTTATTGTTAACAAGGACTTTCAGAAGAGGGCTTGAAGCCCCGCCCCTCATTTCCATTGGCTGGCGTCACCGTTTATGCTAAACAGTGGCCTGCCATTGGAAATAAGGGTTTTTGATTCACGCCCTTTGGCTTCCGATCCGGACTCGGTCGCCTGCTTTGCTGCTCTCGCAAAGCACTTTCTTATCTTTATGGGGCCATGTGTTTCTAATTAGAAACACATGGCCTCATGAAGACAAGAGATCGATGCTTGTTCACCATGTGGGTGGGAGTGGTGAAGGTGTGTGTGAACTGCCGTTTCCAAAGAGACGTACAAATCCACGGAGAGGGAGAACCGAGCCAGATCACAAGATTTGGCATGTAAATCACGCAACTATTGCCACGGGCATATTAAGATAGCATTTTAAAATTTAAAAAAGTGTATATCTTTAACATTTGTGTTTCAGTTTAATGCGGTGCATGAGTGACGCAGACTCATCCCATTAGACGCTGTGACCGCCCCCCCCCTCCCTTATGTGTACATAAATGAGCTGTAAACATGCCCGCCAGACAGCTGACCGCCATCTCACAACATGCTGGTCATGGGCGCTCTCCTCCACCTTCCTGCACGGCTCTGCTCTGACGCTTCCGGTGAGTTTTGGGGTCACTTCCCTCGAGACTGCTCATGCGACACCCCTCTTTCTCCCCTGCTGTTCTAAGCATTGCCTGTCACTTCTTTGTTTCGCCGGGGGACTCCTCCATCCCTGGCACTGTCCGTCGCTCCTTTCTTCCCCACGAGGACCCCTCCAGCCCTGGACTGCCTGCCACTACTTTCTTCCCCTCGAGGACACCTCTGTCCTGGCACTGTCCGTCGCTGGCACTGTCCGTCACTTCTTTCTTCCCCGGGGATTGCAGCATCCATGGCACTGCCCGTCACTCCTTTCTTCCCCTCGAGGATATCTCCGTTCCTGGTACTGTCCGTCCCAGGCACTGCCTGTCACTCCTTTCGTCCCCTTGAGGACACCCTATCCCTGACACTGTTCGTCACTCCTTTCTTCCCCTCGATGTCACTCCCGTCCCTGGCACTGTCCGTCACTCCCTTCTTCCTCCTCGAGGACACCCCGTCCCTGGCACTGTGCGTCACTCTTTTCTTCCTCCTCGAGGACACCCCGTCCCTGGCACTGTGCGTCACTCCTTTCGTCCCCTCGATGTCACTCCCGCCCCGGGCACTGTCTGTCACTCCTTTCTTTACCCGGAGATCATTCCACCCCTGCTAGTCTAACACACTCGCTCCTGTCGGTTCCTTTTGCAGATTCCTGCCGGGGGTCTCTCATACACCACAGAGGCTGTCAGCCCCGCCGGTAAGTGTCTCATCTGGGGGGGGGGGAAGAGAGACGGGAGTGAAATAGAGAGAAAGAAACAAACAGAGAGCAAGCGAGTGAAAGAGCGAGGGGAGGGACAGAGAGGGGGAGAGACGAAGGGTGAAGACGAGGTTGGAGGTTCGAGTGTGCTACTGCACAGGGATCTCAGTGAGTGAGTGTTCTCGGCTGAGCAGTGCTGCTGTGAGGGAGCTGCAGGAAGACCTCATGTGCTCACCCACCCCCTGCTCGAAGTGAGGGGACCTCTCTCGGTGCTCCCAGGGGCGGAGCGCCTTCCAGCTGCTTGAGGCCCGGACAGACACAAGTGATGGAGCTAAACTGGGCAGCCTTCTGAGACCCTCCAGCGCCTGGAGGGTCTCAGAAGTACGGAAAAAGGCACTTGTTGTTATGCTGACTAATTTACACATTTTATCTGTGCTAAGGTTGCATCCCCCGCTCAGTAGTTTGTATTTGTGATTTCTGTTTTATATACGGCTCTGGTACATCACAATTTACTAAAAGCTTTGCCCCTACAATACATGCAGTGTGCAACAAACCACGTGCACGCCGTTTACACCAAACAGTCCGTCTATCGGGCACTACGCTATGCAGCGCGCCTGCATAAGAGGCAGCAAAGCACACGTGAGCAATGGGTCCTGCTAAGTGCCAACACTGTACTAATATGCAATAGATCATGCGCGGGCTTTAGCTTTATCATTTTTGCTGCTAAAGCTTCTTTAATTTATTAGAAGGCGTGTGAGAGGCTTCTTTGTTCTTCCCTGTTTGGTGTCTGATATCACTTTGTTGATACTCACAACACCACTGATCATTATGCAGCATGCACCTGCAACCACCGGTTCAAATTAAGCACAGGGTGGAATGGTGTATTTTCTAACCATGCCGGAGCGGAGCAGGCTAAATCCCTACTACCCCTTTTCTGCCACCACGCTTCTACAGAATATTAACAAGCATTTGCAATGCAATAGGTCTCGCATTTACGCGAGTTTAAGCTATTGCCATTGTAAATGACAATGTCGTTTATTTATGTTTTAAAAACCAAAAGCAAAATAAAAGGCATAGCCATTTACAATGCCAATAGCTCAAACTTGCGTAACTGCGAGACCTATTGCATTGCAAATGCTTGTTTTCACCTCCAGCTGGGCCGAAGTTAAGGGGCCATCAAGCCTCCTTTTGATCGAGTATGGGACTGGAGGCGGCCTGGAACCTCACACTTACATGCAAATGCAGCGGATAGGAACCAAAAGCACACAGTCTATCTCTTCACAGGTACTGAAGAGATGCATGCTTTTTAATTTCTTCAGTCCCTGTATATAAGTGCATGCGCTGTAAGAATGTCAGATGGGTTTGTCTGTCCCAGTATTTACACAAATAACAATTTAAATAGTACTCTTTTATTTCATTTATAGCGCTTGTAGGAGAGTAGGATCTGCCTCTTATGTTGCCCCCACTTTTTTTCTGATGTTTACACTGGTTTCTGGCTATAGTCTGGCTGGGCCCCTGCTAATCAGGGCCCCAGCCTCTCTGTTTTCTCTAAACGATTTGGAGTGCACTCTAGGTGCACTAGTGATTGGATACTGTGGTACCTTATGAGTCCCTAGTATATGGTACCTTAGGTACCAAGGGCATAGGTACTTCACAGGCCTACCAGGGGCTGCAGCATGTATTATGCCACCCCTGGGAAGCAGACTAAATCTGACACCACAGGCCTGCTACTGCAGCCTGAGTGAGGAAGTGCTAGCACCTTCACTGAGATATAGGTTCCCTATATCTTCTCCAACACACACATATAACCCTATCAGTCACCCCTAAGGCAGGCCCTATCAATCCTGAGGGCAGGGTGCTTGGCTTCTATGTGAGGGGGTGCCTCTGCCTGAGCAGGGCCCCTCTGCAGCTCTCAGAGTCCATTCTCTGGTGCTGTTTGTGGATGCGGTTAAACCATATACTTTTAAGTGCATTATATCCTCGCGGTAAAATGCTAACTTTGGAATGGCTGCATCGAAACATGTCGTGTTTGGTGTCAAACATCTTGGAATACTACTCCCCCGCCAGTCCTGGCGGCGGGGTAGCATTCCACCCTTCTAGAGGGATAGACATGTACCTACTGTGGAAACGCGGTAGAATCCTGCAGAGCCTTGGCATCACAAAATGGATGCCACCAGTCACAGACACTGGGCTGCCCTCATGCTGATGACCAACACTCGCAGTGGAGGAAGCCCAACAATAGATATCCTGTCCCAAGTGGGTGTGACCACCTCCCAGACAGGGTTTAGTGTATTGGGGCTGGGTGGGTGCACTCTTAGAGTGCTTTGAAGTCCTGCACTGGGGGAGCAGAAGGCTCCTCTGTGCATATGCCAGTTCAAACCGGCTCAGGGGCTACCTGTCCCTGCTCTGGCGTGAAACTGACAAAGGGAAGTGGGTGTAGCCACCACTCCCCTGACCCTCCCATAGGTAGGGTCATAGAGCTAGTCCCTCCCCTCCTTTTAGTATAAGAGGGGAACCTGTGCATTGCACCCTAGATTTCCCTGGACGACGCTCTACAAGAAGAATCCCGGACCTTCGACGTTCCACTACCTTTGGAAGACGGAAGAATCTCCCTTGGAGTCAAGGAGTGACTCCCCTGCTTGGCAGGCACCAAAAACTACAAACGACGGTCGCAAACTACGCCGCTCCCGCCAGAGTCCGAAGTCCCTGCAGCCCAAGAAGTAGATTTCCTGACTTCTCAAAGGCCATCGTGAGTTCCCAGCGAAGCTGAGGCCAGTGGACCCCAAGAGTAACGAGGAACCGCGACCCCTGGGTACCGTGCACTATTGTCGAGTGCAACCCCTTCACAACGTTCCACGAACTTGTGCTTTGGACCACGTGTGGTTCCAGCCTCCAGCAGGAATCCCTCCTAAGATCAGAGGCCTACCACGTCCCGAGTGACCGTGGGCCCCTGTGAGTGGATCCTCCCGAGGCGTCTTTGCGATCCCTTGCCAGCCGGCTTGTGGGTCCCCAGAAGACTTTCTAAAGAAACCGAAGGGCTCCCCTGGTTGCTCCAGGCCTGCCCTGACTTACGCTCGCGATACAAAAGGGGATGATGGACGGAACGCTTGAGCCAATCAAACACTCACCCCCAGTCAACTGATCTGGGTTTAATCCATCATCATTCTTTAGCTCACTCCACCACCCCAGTTCAGACATGGCCATATGCAAATCAGTCTGACCCTGTGCCTCATGGGAACAGTCCAGCCCGAACTGCCAAGCCATGTCTTCCCTGGACCGGAAACAAGCATCCTAGGACCGGTTTCTGGCATTTCAGCCGTCATCAGCCAGGCTTGCTTGAATCCAGTGGCAAAGTGAGCAAGGGACCCACGTCTGGGCATACCCCCGCCAACTTAGGGCGACCAAAGCGATACAAAAGGGGATGATGGACGGAACGCTTGAGCCAATCAAACACTCACCCCCAGTCAACTGATCTGGGTTTAATCCATCATCATTCTTTAGCTCACTCCACCACCCCAGTTCAGACATGGCCATATGCAAATCAGTCTGACCCTGTGCCTCATGGGAACAGTCCAGCCCGAACTGCCAAGCCATGTCTTCCCTGGACCGGAAACAAGCATCCCAGGACCGGTTTCTGGCATTTCAGCCGTCATCAGCCAGGCTTGCTTGAATCCAGTGGCAAAGTGAGCAAGGGACCCACGTCTGGGCATACCCCCGCCAACTTAGGGCGACCAAAGCGATACAAAAGGGGATGATGGACGGAACGCTTGAGCCAATCAAACACTCACCCCCAGTCAACTGATCTGGGTTTAATCCATCATCATTCTTTAGCTCACTCCACCACCCCAGTTCAGACATGGCCATATGCAAATCAGTCTGACCCTGTGCCTCATGGGAACAGTCCAGCCCGAACTGCCAAGCCATGTCTTCCCTGGACCGGAAACAAGCATCCTAGGACCGGCTTCCGGCATTTCAGCCGCCATCAGCCAGGCTTGCTTGAATCCAGTGGCAAAGTGAGCAAGGGACCCACGTCTGGGCATACCCCCGCCAACTTAGGGCGACCAAAGCGATACAAAAGGGGATGATGGACGGAACGCTTGAGCCAATCAAACACTCACCCCCAGTCAACTGATCTGGGTTTAATCCATCATCATTCTTTAGCTCACTCCACCACCCCAGTTCAGACATGGCCATATGCAAATCAGTCTGACCCTGTGCCTCATGGGAACAGTCCAGCCCGAACTGCCAAGCCATGTCTTCCCTGTTCCGGAAACAAGCATCCCAGGACCGGTTTCTGGCATTTCAGCCGTCATCAGCCAGGCTTGCTTGAATCCAGTGGCAAAGTGAGCAAGGGACCCACGTCTGGGCATACCCCCGCCAACTTAGGGCGACCAAAGCGATACAAAAGGGGATGATGGACGGAACGCTTGAGCCAATCAAACACTCACCCCCAGTCAACTGATCTGGGTTTAATCCATCATCATTCTTTAGCTCACTCCACTCACCCCAGTTCAGACATGGCCATATGCAAATCAGTCTGACCCTGTGCCTCATGGGAACAGTCCAGCCCGAACTGCCAAGCCATGTCTTCCCTGGACCGGAAACAAGCATCCTAGGACCGGTTTCTGGCATTTCAGCCGTCATCAGCCAGGCTTGCTTGAATCCAGTGGCAAAGTGAGCAAGGGACCCACGTCTGGGCATACCCCGCCAACTTAGGGCGACCAAAGCGATACAAAAGGGGATGATGGACGGAACGCTTGAGCCAATCAAACACTCACCCCCAGTCAACTGATCTGGGTTTAATCCATCATCATTCTTTAGCTTACTCCACCACCCCAGTTCAGACATGGCCATATGCAAATCAGTCTGACCCTGTGCCTCATGGGAACAGTCCAGCCCGAACTGCCAAGCCATGTCTTCCCTGGACCGGAAACAAGCATCCTAGGACCGGTTTCTGGCATTTCAGCCGTCATCAGCCAGGCTTGCTTGAATCCAGTGGCAAAGTGAGCAAGGGACCCACGTCTGGGCATACCCCTCGCTGGGTGAGTCCCACAGACCTTGCTGGTCTGTGCCATTGTCTCTTCACACTTTCCCTGAGACTTGCTGTTACCAAGGCTTGGTGGCTCCAATCGAGTCACCGACACCGCCGTAAGCTGCAGACATCGTGGGACACGCCGAATCCAGCTCCTGGTTGTCGACAACGCCCCCTGGACCTCGTGGCTGAAGAGTCAAGGCAACCGCGAACGACCTGAATCTTGCGACGACGGTGGGCATCCATCTTCCTTGCCCCGAGTCACTGCCCAGTGACTGTGAACACTGTCCCCTCTGCTTTCAGGTCTTCCATCTTCTGAATCCAGGCTTGGATTCCTCCGGACACTTCTCCTGTCGCCGCAAGCAGCAAGTCTTCACTGGCTCCCATTGAAAACGACGCCGCGACCCGACACCAAAGAACACCTATGCACCCGGCTCCCCTGGGTGAGGTAACTTCAGCACTACGGTGCTCCTGTGGGTGTGGGCCCTAGAACAACTTACCCTGTAAGTGGCTTGCTTGTAGCTTCCCTAGAAGTGTCCTAAAACTCTAACTTTCTAAGTGCGACAATTGCACTGACTCGTACAGGGTTCGCGTCTGTGTTAGACACACCGCGTCCATCTCCTTTGCAACACTAGCTAGAACTGTATCCTTCGACTCGTACTGAGTCCGATCGGTGTTCGCCTCGAACACACAAAGGGCCTGTAACTCTGAGATCTACATTGCACTGACTCGCACAAGGTTCGCGTCTGTGTTAGACACAGCGCGTCCATCTCCCTTGCATCTCTATCTGAAACCGCGTCCTTCGACTCGTACAAGGACCGATCGGTGTGTTCGCCTCGAACACGCAAGGGACCTTTAACATTGATATCCCAATCGCGTCTGAGCGCATAGACTCGCACAGGACTCGCACCGGTGCCAGGTCACCGGGTCCGTCCCCTGTGGGTCTCCTACAACTACCTGGGGTGGTTCTTGGGGTCCCTCGATTCTAGATGCCCTAGACCTAGGTCTAGCAAACTAAGATTGTGATATTCGATTGTGCTAAACTTATTGTGATAACATTTGACTTGTACATATGTTCCTGACCTCTAATCTCATAAAGAGATTAGTAGAGAGTGTTTATTAATAAATACATTTATATTTGATATATATACCTGTGTGGTGTCTTTTCATTTGGTGATTCAAGAGATTGTGTGGTAAAACAAGCTGCTTTACATTCCTTCAAGACTTAGCCTGAAGGCTGCTCTCCACAGCTACCACTAGGATAGCTTTCTATAAAGGTTGTCTTAAACCTATCTACCATAAGAGTCGAATTGTTCTGGTGCAAGGTGTCCACTTTAATTAGTGAACAGCATATACCAGGCCAACTTCTCACATTGGTGGCAGCGGTGGGATTCCAGCTTGCTATGGTTTTACCAGAAAATCTCTATTTTGAATTACTAACTGAGAACCACTATAGGTACTTAAGGTACATATAAAGTCAAGCTTAGTATCAATAAGTTCTACTGAACTTAGAGCTGTGTGCCAAGGGATAGCACACCCTTTCTACAGCTCAAGCTAGTATCAGTAGGCCACAAACTAGTGTAGGTAGTACAACACTGCACAACACTAGAATGTCCTTAAAGGGTGGAACCAGTGGATCCACTCAGCCTCAGTATAAGGACATGGCTTTCTCTGACTTGAGAGCCATGTGTGTTGAAAGACACCTGAGGCTAGGACAGAGTCCCTCAACCCTGCACCTGATAGATCTGCTGACAGCAGATGATCTTAGATTGGCTCTAGGAGCTAATGGGTCTGAATCAGGGGGTGGGTCAATTACAGTATCTGGGTCAGATGATGAACATCAGAATGACCAGGACTCTGTGATTGAAGGGCCAGGCCTCAAGGGGCCTGAAAAGGACAGAGGAATTCTCCCTAAGAGAACTGACAGAGTGGACGAGAGGCATAGGTCCCCTTCCAGGGAATCTGAGCACTCTTATCACTCTGGCAGAGAATTTGTCCATCAGAGGAACTCATACTTTCCCATAAGAGAGACCTCCTCTGAAAGAATGTGCAAACTGCTGCAGTATGAGGAAGCAAGAGTTGCCCTCAGAACCAAGCAGTTGGCACTGGATAGAGAAGCCCTGGAGATCCAGAGAGCTTCCAGAAGAGAGGGGTTAGAACCCCTTGGTGGCAGCAACAGTGTCCCTAGAGGCAGAGAATCTATTCCAGACCATAGGAACCTGAGCAAGGTTGTTCCTCCCTACCAGAGTGGGGATGATATCCACAAGTGGATAACTGCTATGGAGAGGGCCTGTAGAGTACAGCAGGTCCCCCAAAAGCAGTGGGCAGCAATCTTGTGGCTCTCCTTTTCAGATAAAGGTAGAGACAAGCTCCTCACTGTTAGAGAAGAGGATGCTGATGATTATGAAGTCCTGAAGAGTGCACTGATAGATGGGTTTGGCTTAACCACTGAGCAGTACAGGTTGAAGTTCAGAGACACCCAGAAGGCACAGACTCAGGACTGGACTGACTTTGTTGATTGTGCAACCAAGGCTCTGGAGGGTTGGCTGGTTGGCAGTAGGGTTACTGATTTCAAGGGATTGTATAATCTAATGATGAGAGAACAGATCCTTAATAATTGCCAGAACCAGTTGTTGCATCAGTACCTGGTGGACTCAGATCTGACCTCTCCCCAAGAATTGGGAAAGAAGGCAGACAAATGGGTCAGAACCAGGGTGAGGCAGAAACCCCAGAACCAAGGGAGTGACACTAAGAAGCAAGATCCTAAGGGCTCTGAGAAAGGTGGGGATAAGTCAAAAGACCAGAAGTCTTCACAAGGGCCCCAAAAATCTGCATCTGGTGGGGAGTCACAATCCAACAAGGGAAAAGGCCAAAAGAAGCCCTGGTGCAAATTCTGTAAACAGAAAGGGCACTGGACTTCTGACTGTAACAAGTCCAAAGACCAAACCACCACCACTCATGCCCCTAAGGCAACTGTTCCCCCTAGTTCAGCTTCTGGTGGAGGTGGTACTCAGAATAAGGGTGTAGTAGGATTGACCCTGGGTTCTGAAGTGGACTCTGACCTAGTCAGAGTGCCCACTCAGGCAATGCTGATTTGTGAGGGAGACCTTAATATGTCCTTCCTAGTGAGTCCCTGTAATCTGGGCAAATACAAACAGCAGCCTGTAATAAATGGCAAACAGGCTTTGGCATTTAGGGACACAGGTGCTAGTGTCACCATGGTGGCAGAGGATCTTGTGGACCCTGGACAGATCATCCTGGGCGAACTGTACCAGGTGACCAATGCAAGCAACGTCAGGACCAACCATAGTCTGGCAGTTGTGAATTTCTCCTGGGGAGGGGTAACTGGCCTCAAGAAGGTTGTAGTCAGTGCAGACCTCCCTGTCGAATGTCTATTGGGCAATGATCTAGAGACTTCAGCCTGGTCTGAAGTAGAGTTATGGACTCATGCTGAGATGTTGGGCATCCCTGCAGAGGTATTTGCTGTGACCAGGTCACAGGCAAGAATGCATGACACTGAACCAGCTCTGGATCCTGGAACAATGGACCAGATGCTTCCCAAGAGGAGGAGCAGTAGGGTAAAGGCAGTGCCTTCCCCTCTGTCTCAGATCACAGATTCACCCCCAGAGGGAGGTGAAGCAGATCCTGAAGAAGGAACTGCCCCAGAGGGACTTGAGCCTGATCAGGTTGAGTTCTTGGGGGCAGGGGGCCCTTCCAGGGAAGATCTGAGGAAGGAGCAACAGTGCTGCCCCTCTCTTGAACCCCTCAGACAGCAGGCTGCTGCTGAGGCTGCTGGGAGTGCTAGTGGGTCCCATAAAGTTTATTGGGATGAGGGACTCCTATATTCTGAAGGTAGAGACCCAGCCCCTGGAGCCACCAGGAGGTTGGTAATACCTCAGAAGTTTAGGGGTTCCTCTTGACCCTAGCACATGACATCCCTTTAGCAGGACACTTGGGCCAAAACAAGACCTGGGACAGGCTTGTTCCACATTTTCATTGGCCACATATGTCAGAGGACACAAAGGAGTTTTGTCGCTCCTGTGTCACATGCCAAGCCAGTGGTAAGGCAGGTGGCACAACAAAGGCCCCCTCATACCACTACCTGTGGTGGGGGTACCCTTTGAAAGGGTAGGGATTGACATTGTTGGTCCCCTTGACCCTCAAACTGCATCTGGGCACAGGTTTATCCTGGTGGTAGTGGATCATGCCACCAGGTACCCAGAAGCAATTCCCTGAGGACCACCACAGCCCCTGTGGTGGCAAGAGCCCTCATTGGAGTCTTCTCCAGAGTGGGTTTTCCAAAGGAGGTCATTTCTGACAGAGGTACCAACTTCATGTCAGGATATCTAAGAGCAATGTGGAAGGAGTGTGGTGTAACTTACAAGTTCACCACCCCCTATCACCCACAATGCAATGGTTTAGTTGAACGCTTCAACAAAACCTTGAAAGGAATGATTAAAGGACTCCCAGAGAAGCTTAGGCGGAAATGGGACCTTTCTTCCTTGCCTGTTGTTTGCATACAGAGAGGTTCCACAGAAGGGGGTTGGTTACAGCCCATTTGAGCTTCTGTTTGGGCATCCTGTGAGAGGTCCACTGTGTTTGGTAAAGAGGGCTGGGAGTTACCTCTCAAACCCCCCCAAACAAGATGTGATGGACTATGTACTTGGTCTCCGCTCCCGGATGGCTGAGTACATGAAAAAGGCAACCAAAAACCTAGAGGCAAGCCAAGAATTACAAAAAGCTTGGCATGACCAAAAGGCTGTACTTACTGTATACCAGCCAGGACAGAAAGTGTGGGTGTTGGAGCCTGTGGCCCCAGCAGCCCTCCAGGACAAGTGGAGTGGCCCCCATACAATAGTTGAACAGAAGGGAGAAGTCACCTACCTGGTGAATCTTGGAACTCCAAGGAGCTCCCTAAGGGTGCTTCATGTCAACAGATTAAAGCCATATGTTGACAGGGCTGACATGGGCTTGCTCATGGCAACTGATGAGGACCAGGAGGAGGAGAGTGACCCTCTCCCTGACCTGCTCTCTCAGAACCCTGATGATGGGTCAGTAGATGGTGTTGCTTTGGCAAGCAGCCTCACTGACCATCAGCAAACTGAGTGCAGACAAGTTCTGCAACAGTTTAGACATATGTTTAGCCTGACCCCTAGTCAGACTTCCTGGTGCACCCACGAGGTGGACACTGGAGACAGTCTGCCTGTCAAGAATAACATCTACAGGCAACCTGACCATGTCAGGGACTGTATCAGGACTGAAGTCCAGAAAATGTTGGAGCTAGTTGTAATTGAGCCTTCAGATAGCCCTTGGGCTAGTCCAGTAGTCCTGGTACCCAAGCCTCATACCCAGGGTGGTAAGAAAGAAATGAGGTTTTGTGTAGACTACAGAGGCCTCAATGCAGTCACTAGGACTGATGCCTATCCCATACCAAGGGCAGATGAGCTGATTGATACTTTGGCCTCAGCCAAGTATCTAAGCACGTTTGACCTGACAGCTGGCTACTGGCAGATCAGGTTAGCTGATGATGCAAAAGCCAAAACAGCATTTTCGACCCCTGGTGGGCACTACCACTTTGCGGTGATGCCCTTTGGATTGAAAAATGCACCTGCCACTTTTCAGAGGTTGGTGAATAAAGTTCTGACAGGGATGGAAACTTATTGCTCAGCTTATCTAGATGATATTGCTGTCTTTAGTTCCTCCTGGCAGGATCACCTGGTCCACCTCAGGAATGTTTTGGAGGCCCTGCAGAAAGCAGGCCTCACTATCAAGGCCACTAAGTGCCAGATAGGGCAGAGTCAGGTTGTATACCTGGGCCACCTTGTAGGTGGAGGCCAGGTTCAGCCTTTACAGAGCAAAATCCAAACCATAATGGAATGGGTTGCTCCAACCACCCAGACACAGGTGAGAGCCTTCTTAGGCCTGTCTGGGTACTATAGGAGGTTTGTCAAGGGATATGGATCTATAGTGACCCCCTTGAATGATCTGACCTCAAAGAAAATGCCAAAAAAAGTTCAGTGGACAGCTAGCTGTCAAAAGGCATTTGAAGACCTAAAGCAGGCCATGTGCACTGCCCCCATCTTACAGAGTCCAGACTACACCAAAAAGTTCATTGTCCAAACAGATGCTTCTGAGCTGGGTGTGGGAGCTGTACTGTCTCAACTGAATGATGAAGGTCAAGACCAGCCAGTAGCTTTTATTAGCAGAAGGCTGACCCCTAGAGAGAAACGTTGGTCAGCTATAGGGAGGGAGGCCTTTGCTGTGGTATGGGCCCTGAAGAAGCTGAGGCCATACTTGTTTGGTACTCACTTCATAGTTCAGACCGACCACAAGCCCCTCCTATGGCTTAAACAAATGAAAGGAGAAAACCCAAAACTTTTGAGGTGGTCCATTTCCCTACAGGGGATGGACTATACAGTGGAACATAGACCTGGGACCCAACATGCCAATGCAGATGGACTCTCAAGGTATTTCCACTTTGAACACGAAGACTCAACTGGTCAAAGTTAGTTTAGTGTCCCTGCGTTTGGGGGGTTGTGTAGGAGAGTAGGATCTGCCTCTTATGTTGCCCCCACTTTTTTTCTGATGTTTACACTGGTTTCTGGCTATAGTCTGGCGGGGCCCCTGCTAATCAGGGCCCCAGCCTCTCTGTTCTCTCTAAACGATTTGGAGTGCACTCTAGGTGCACTAGTGATTGGATACTGTGGTACCTTATGAGTCCCTAGTATATGGTACCTTAGGAGCTGCAGCATGTATTATGCCACCCCTGGGAAGCAGACTAAATCAGACACCACAGGCCTGCTACTGCAGCCTGAGTGAGGAAGTGCTAGCACCCCTCACTGAGATATAGGTTCCCTATATCTCTCCAACACACACATATAACCCTATCAGTCACCCCTAAGGCAGGCCCTATCAATCCTGAGGGCAGGGTGCTTGGCTTCTATGTGAGGGGGTGCCTCTGCCTGAGCAGGGCCCCTCTGCAGCTCTCAGAGTCCATTCTCTGGTGCTCTTTGTGGATGCGGTTAAACCATATACTTTTAAGTGCATTATATCCTCGCGGTAAAATGCTAACTTTGGAATGGCTGCATCGAAACATGTCGTGTTTGGTGTCAAACATCTTGGAATACTACCCCCCGCCAGTCCTGGCGGCGGGGGTAGCATTCCACCCTTCTAGAGGGATAGACATGTACCTACTGTGGAAACGCGGTAGAATCCTGCAGAGCCCTGGCATCACAAAATGGATGCCACCAGTCACAGACACTGGGCTGCCCTCCTGCTGATGACCAAAACTCGCAGTGGAGGAAGCCCAACAATAGATATCCTGTCCCAAGTGGGTGTGACCACCTCCCAGACAGGGTTTAGTGTATTGGGGCTGGGTGGGTGCACTCTTAGAGTGCTTTGAAGTCCTGCACTGGGGGAGCAGAAGGCTCCTCTGTGCATATGCCAGTTCAAACCGGCTCAGGGGCTACCTGTCCCTGCTCTGGCGCGAAACTGGACAAAGGGAAGTGGGTGTAGCCACCCACTCCCTGACCCTCCCATAGGTAGGGTCATAGAGCTAGTCCCTCCCCTCCTTTTAGTATAAGAGGGGGAACCTGTGCATTGCACCCTAGATTTCCCTGGACGACGCTCTACAAGAAGAATCCCGGACCTTCGACGTTCCACTACCTTTGGAAGACGGAAGAATCTCCCTTGGAGTCAAGGAGTGACTCCCCTGCTTGGCAGGCACCAAAAACTACAAACGACGGTCGCAAACTACGCCGCTCCCGCCGGAGTCCGAAGTCCCTGCAGCCCAAGAACTGGATTTCCTGACTTCTCAAAGGCCATTGTGAGTCCCCAGCGAAGTTGAGGCCAGTGGACCCCAAGAGTAACGAGGAACCGCGACCCCTGGGTACCGTGCACTATTGTCGAGTGCAACCTCTTCACAACGTTCCACGAACTTGTGCTTTGGACCACGTGTGGTCCCAGCCTCCAGCAGGAATCCCTCCTAAGATCAGAGGCCTACCACGTCCCGAGTGACCGTGGGCCCCTGTGAGCGGATCCTCCCGAGGCGTCTTCGCGATCCCTTGCCAGCCGGCTTGTGGGTCCCCAGAAGACTTTCTAAAGAAACCGAAGGGCTCCCCTGGTTGCTCCAGGCCTGCCCTGACTTACCCTCGCTGGGTGAGTCCCACAGACCTTGCTGGTCTGTGCCATTGTCTCTTCACACTTTCCCTAAGACTTGCTGTTACCAAGGCTTGGTGGCTCCAATCGAGTCACCGACACCGCCGTAAGCTGCAGACATCGTGGGACACGCCGAATCCAGCTCCTGATCGTCGACGACGCCCCCTGGACCTCGTGGCTGAAGAGTCAAGGCAACCGCGAACGACCTGAATCTTGCGACGACGGTGGGCATCCATCTTCCTTGCCCCGAGTCACTGCCCAGTGACTGTGAACACTGTCCCCTCTGCTTTCAGGTCTTCCATCTTCTGAATCCAGGCTTGGATTCCTCCGGACACTTCTCCTGTCGCCGCAAGCAGCAAGTCTTCACTGGCTCCCATTGAAAACGACGCCGCGACCCGACACCAAAGAACACCTATGCACCCGGCTCCCCTGGGTGAGGTAACTTCAGCACTACGGTGCTCCTGTGGGTGTGGGCCCTAGAACAACTTACCCTGTAAGTGGCTTGCTTGTAGCTTCCCTAGAAGTGTCCTAAAACTCTAACTTTCTAAGTGCGACAATTGCACTGACTCGTACAGGGTTCGCGTCTGTGTTAGACACACCGCGTCCATCTCCTTTGCAACACTAGCTAGAACTGTATCCTTCGACTCGTACTGAGTCCGATCGGTGTTCGCCTTGAACACACAAAGGGCCTGTAACTCTGAGATCTACATTGCACTGACTCGCACAAGGTTCGCGTCTGTGTTAGACACAGCGCGTCCATCTCCCTTGCATCTCTATCTGAAACCGCGTCCTTCGACTCGTACAAGGACCGATCGGTGTGTTCGCCTCGAACACGCAAGGGACCTTTAACATTGATATCCCAATCGCGTCTGAGCGCATAGACTCGCACAGGACTCGCACCGGTGCCAGGTCACCGCGTCCGTCCCCTGTGGGTCTCCTACAACTACCTGGGGTGGTTCTTGGGGGTCCCTCGATTCTAGATGCCCTAGACCTAGGTCTAGCAAACTAAGATTGTGATATTCGATTGTGCTAAACTTATTGTGATAACATTTGACTTGTACATATGTTCTTGACCTCTAATCTCATAAAGAGATTAGTAGAGAGTGTTTATTAATAAATACATATATATTTGATATATATACCTGTGTGGTGTCTTTTCATTTGGTGATTCAAGAGATTGTGTGGTAAAACAAGCTGCTTTACATTCCTTCAAGACTTAGCCTGAAGGCTGCTCTCCACAGCTACCACTAGGATAGCTTTCTATAAAGGTTGTCTTAAACCTATCTACCATAAGAGTCGAATTGTTCTGGTGCAAGGTGTCCACTTTAATTAGTGAACAGCATATACCAGGCCAACTTCTCACAGCGCTACTCATCCCAATGCAGAGTGTTAGAGCGCTTTACATAACATACACATTATTCATTTAAAATAAATCATGTAAGTGTGCAAATCAATGTACAAGATGTGTTACATGAGACAGTCAGGCTTACAAGGTGTAGGAGTCAAATGCCTTTCATAGCTCACTGTGGTCTACTAGAAGGATTACAATTTATGAACTGCAAGTAACAAAAGGATCTCTGTGTTCAAAGCAGCAATCCACCTATCTATCTACATAAAATAAAAATCTGTCATCTGCATGTTACATGATGTGCTTTGCAGGAGACAACTTTAAAAAAAAAAACATATTTCATTGCATTTTCAGTTGGCTCATGTTTTAACATCCACATATCAGAGCACTATTGCATAATTAAGTGGTACATTTATGCTCACGACATTGTATAAGATGCACACCATGTGTGTTGCAATATCATAAATAACAAACCCAAAGAATATAAACAATCCCCAAATGCCACGTCCCCCCCTCCCCTCCCCCAAGAACAGTGGGTGATTATGTTTTGCAGGCGACAGCTTAATCTTCTATATTACTTTGATTCAAATTTGGGACTACACAAAACACAGATCTCTCCAACAAATGCGTTGACCTCCAGAGTTATTTCACCTTATTATTATTCCCTGAGATTTACTGGGCACCTCTGCAGTAGATGCCTTAACCCCATAAAATATTTTAAAATGCAGACTTTGCAACCAATTAAGCAGAACAGATCTACTACCATGTGTTTCCTTGTTGCCAATTTCTTGTGTTTGCTTTGTTCGCCCTAAGTTGGCAGGGTATGCCCAGATGGGCGTCCCTTGCTCACTTTGCCACTGGATTTAAGCTAGCCTGGCTGATGAGGGGTGTTACCCTGAAACCGGTCCCAGGATGCATTTTCAGATCCAGCGAAGACCTGGCTTGGCAGTTCTGTCTGGACTGTTACCATGAGGCATAGGGTCAAGACTGATATGCATATGGGGTGGCGAAGTGAGCTGAAGAAGATGATGGAATCAACCGAGATCTGTGACTGGGGGTGAGTGTCTGAAAGTTTCAGCACTCCGTCCATCATCTCCTTGTGTTTGCCAACTTCTTTGTGGCAGGGTTTTTAAAAAAAGTGTTAGTTGAGGCCCAGATTTTGCGTCAGGATTGCACCACTTTTTTGGCGCAGCCCGACTCCAAATCTCATTTGTTAAATATCATAATGCACTTAAATGTAGTCATGATACACCTGATAAACATATGTGTGAGATCTTAGTATCTGATGTCACTTCTTGTGATGTCACTTCCAGTTAGGTCACTTACTGTGATGCCACGTGGAATGCAATGCGTTGTGACGACATGTGCTGTGATGGCACGCGTCATGATGTCACTTGCATACTGCCTTACTTCGTCAGTCCCCCCCACTTCTTTTTATAGGACTTGGGCCCTGGCTGTTGCCACAGCTATGACACTTGATGAAGACATCATTTGTGGGGCATAGTAATTCGCAATGTTTGTTGATCGGCTCGCACATCCCTGGCACGTTTGTCTTTTTTCAGTTTATTTTCTTGGTGTGTGCTTCAATTAATTGAGATTGTCGACTTAGCTTTTGCGCAGTGGCTTCTTTGCTTGTGCTTTATTTTCCAAACATCTTGTTTCAAATCAAATTGACTTTTCTTTTCCTTAAAACATGCACGGTGTTCTTTTTTTCACACAGTAAGCAATCGAAAGCTGCATGAACCATGGTTTCTGGCAGGTGGGTTGCATAGTATTAAATTAAACTAAACCCTTTATCCAGTCCCAAGGTTCCTCTTATGTGCAGGTGATGAAGTGCCTGGCATTTTACACACCTTTCTGGATTGCACCAGATTTATCATTGAAAATGTATTTGCTTTGTTACAGTGGATCATGGTGAGCTGCTGAACACTTTCTCGCCATCAATGAAGTAGATGCAGCAGTTCTGGCAGGTCACAATTTACAAACATTTAATCACGCATGTGGACATTTTGAAGTTCTCCCCAGTTTTATGCGCCAGACAGATAGGCCCTATTGTACATATACCATTTGATAATTGCTGTACAACTGATTATTGGCAATGTTATTTCATTCACCCGCTACAGAAACAAACATTGGCAAAGCCAATAGGTCTTGCCTTCAAGTTTGCCAGGGCTTTTTGCCAATGCTGTTCAACATCAGCAAAAGGAAACAAATTGTTACTGCAGAGGTTGAACATCATCAGCAAAAAAAACATTGATGAAGCCAATAGGTCTTGCCAATGTGAGAGCTAGTGGATATGTCAATGTTTTATAGCCATGAGGCACAGCTGCTGTACAGTACGGCTAAAAGTAAAAAAAAAAAAAAGAAGCTATGACCAATGTTCCCTCTAATATTTTTCCACTGTATACAGCAATGAAGGGTTTCTGTGCACTGTAGCCAAGGCTGTGTGCACTGAAGACTAGTGAAAATTCACTATGCATGTGAGTGTGGTGCGTGAGCTTCTAAAATTAGTTGTGTTCACTCCGATAAAGGTTTATTTGAAAATTAATTCAAAATGTTTCATTTTGATTTAGTTTATCAACATGTGAAAGCAGCAGCGGCTGGTGTTTTTTTAATGTGGTGGGGCAGAAATTTTATACTGGAGTACAATGTGCGAGTGTTGCGAGAGAGGACTGAAAAAGGAAGGTGTGTTGGATCCTCCCACCGCAAGAACCTATTTTTAAAATAAAATTTGTTTAAATAGTGGATATTACGGTGGGTTACAGTCAGTCATTGAAAACTTTGCAGTTCAGTGTAAGTAAACGAACAACAGCACAGTGTGCAGTCTTTTAACCGAGACATAACCGCACACATAAGAATGCACAGACAAAATGAGACCCCTTTCCTGGCTTTGTACAAAGCAAAACCAGAAAATCTGGATAAATTGTGGCTTCCCTGCTTAAATTATGTGATCTTAAGCAAATTCTTTATTTCACCAAAACTAACTCTTTTCTTGATTATCATGTATGAAAGTACTTTCAAATTTGTGAATTCAGACTGCCAGCTGTACAAAACTATCGCTTTTGATAAGTACTTCTTAATGCAGTGCTATAATGTGCCTTATTAATGTTAAAGCTTCCACATGGTAAATAAATAATTGAATTTTGAAATACCATATTTTACACAATTTTGTTGCATGAATTGCATAGCAAATATTTCCAGGAATCGGCTCGTGCATGGTCTCTAAGGTCCAAGTCAGACCCTTGAATCGGCCCCGCCTGGTAATTTGTTGGCTCGCCCACCTCTACAAATTTATCGCCAGCACTGAAGCCCCATGAAATCAGTCTTTCGTGAGTATCTCTACTTCTACCATTGCAGCCTGTGGCTTGCTTGTGGACTGAACACTAGTATGAGAGGGATGAAAGTAATGTGAGAGGGAGCGTTTTTGGATACGCAGAACAGCCCACTCCAAGAAGCCGCCATATTATGATTTCTTACTCATTCTCTGTGGACCTCCTTCTGAATAAATTAAACTAAGGAGACCCTGAAAAGCATGAAGAAAGCACACACTACACAACAAACACAACATTTCCTTTCCTTCTCTCACCTTCCACTCCTCGCACCCTACCCTCTCTCCCCCAGCTCTTCTTTCGCTGTACTTTGATTCCATGACTTTACTGTCGCTGTAGCTTACTCTCACAACTTGGCTGGCCTCCAGGGGGCCTGTAATCTGCCAGGGTCAGGAGCCGCCAGGTCAGGTAAGAGCGGTGGGTCGGGGTGGGGGGGACTCGACAGACGACAAGGGAAAATTAAATAAATAATAAATTTGCTCTTGTCATGGTCAGTCGAGTCCCCCCACGCCCCCTGCCACCCCGCCCACCGCTCTTACCTGCACGGGCCGCTCCTGGTCAGGGTCGCAGCAGACAGACCAAATCTGTGCATGCTCACTGTACAATCGGACTGTGGCTGCTTGGGAAAGTTTATCTGCTGTGTGATGCTGAGGACTCTTAGACGCACGCACGCACGCACGCATGCGCAATTGTACTGTTATCAGTCCACGCCTCTCTCTCTCCCAAAAACCAGACGTGCTGCTAAACAGGAGCACACACATATTTCCACTGCTCCCCGTCACCTCATAACAGCAAAGATTGTTTTAAATTGTTTGTCCCACCCTGGGCCCCCAGGCGAGTATTCGATTTGCAGAGCAGAAAGGTGAAAAGCACTGTTTTAAACATAAAGTGGTTTCTTCAGGGGATGATTACAAAGTCATCGGTGTGAATGCCTGTTAACGATGCGCTTTGTTACACCCTGCCCTCGTGTTTGGGAGGGGGCAGAGGTTGGTCTAACCCACACTTAAAAGGGAGAACATGACAGACTCTGCAAGAGTGTTTCAAACATTCCGAATTGAACTGAAATGCGTGGTGGCGTATGAAGAGTTGTGCTGCCACTCAGGCGCGCACCTTGGAGGGAGCATAGGCTATGACGTGGTCAATGCTGGCCGCATAATAGTTTTTCTTTCTTTACTTTCCATCATACTGCACAGCAACCACGCTGTTGTACAACGTGGCGTAAAAAACACTGACAAAACCTTAAAAAACAACTATTTGGCTTTGTCATTTGTTGTCATGATGTCCAGCATTGCTGCCGCTGTGCGCATGGTTCTAAGCAAAAAGAAACAAGCATTGGCATAGCCAATAGGTCTCGCCTTTGGGACCTTGTAAGTGTTTAGTTATCCAGCACAATATCCTTGGTGCAACAACATCAACTGCTGCATGGCTAAACACTTATAAGGTCCCAAAGGCGAGACCTATTGGCTATGCAGAAAATGGAAGGGAAGGACGGGGCAATTTGGAAAAAAAGGAGACTCAACAATAAGTTTTGATTAAAGGTTGTTTTTCATGCCAGATGTTGGGGATAGAGAGGATCATTATTTTGGTGGCATGCCTTTTAAGGATGCAATATTTTTAAAAAACAAGAGCGTATACGTCCTTTGCGAGCTGGGTTTGCATTCAAGCAAAAAAACACAATGTTCACAAGGAACTCATTTATCAAAGCAATACAGTATGTGCAAGCTAAGGTAACTTGCTCAGATTTAATCTAAATCATAAATATCCAATTCCGACCTTCCTAATTAGGTCACGGTAGAAATACCTGAGAGTATCTATACATTACACACTATTTTATGAGAATTCTTAAAAAAGCCCAACACAACAATTACACCTTCTAGAGGAGTATAATATTCATCCATCACAATATTAGATACATGCAAATGAGGCGTGCTCTCTCCACACGTTTGGTGAGAACTGGGTGGAAAATTCAGGACAAAAGTCCCTAAGAGAGAAGAATTTTAGGTGAAAAGTTGGGCATGCCCACAGATTTATAAAACGCTTATTAATAATATCCCTGATAACTCACAACACCTAATGGAGAGAAGGCAGGGATCTAGGGGACCTAGAGGACGCAGACTGTGGTGATGCCCTCAGACACCCGAGAGAGGTAGCAATTAGATCAGACTTCAAGTTTATCCAACTTAAGATATTACACTCAACATATTTTCACAACGCTCGTATCTACTAGATGGGCCTTTCTACAACAAACTTTTGTCTCAATTGTAAAGTAGAAGAGGGAACATGTAAGCAAGGACTATGGAAATGCAGACAGATACAAATGTTTTGAATCAAAATACAGAGGGAAATGTCAGAAGTCGCAGGAGAAGAAATACTAATCACGCCCAACAGGCTAGACTGGGGATTCGGGGAGACAACAGGCAGGCTAGATACAAAACACTGTTTTGCTGCTCAGGGTATATGGTGGCAAAAAGAGATATTATGAGGGCCCCCAAACAATGCCCACGGTGGATCAATGGGGAAAAAAAGGGATGGACATCTGTACTGAGGCTGAAATTACGATGCATGAAGGAAAAGTTACCTGTGAAAGTTCAATAAAATATGGAGTCTGTGGTGCGAACACATGGGACTGGCAGAAGAGGTGTAACCAAAGAGGGGAAGGGAGTTCTGTAGATGGGAACCATGGGAACCATGGAAGAGGGAAGGTGATGCGGAGGATAAAACAACTAAACTGCTGCAAAAGACCCGGGGCCTTGGAAATTATAGAAGAGGTGACCTGAGAGTGCGATAACTTGTAAGGGATATTGAAAAGCTATGCTTCTGATTTAAATAAGAAAATCAATAAAAATATATTTTAAAAAATAATATCAAATGATATGTTGAAGTCCTGTTTCTTGCAGCGTTCTGTGATGCCCCGTACAGTACATGAGAATTGTGCTGAGGGGAGAACCATGGCGTCTCTTTACATTTTACGGAGACTGCAGTAATGCTGGGATGGCATATTTATTGAAGCGCTATATGCCACCTAAGTGAGTGTTCACGGTGCTTTAGAAACTTGCTGGAGAATTTACACAGCTTTCAAGACAACTAGACAGTTCCAGTTGCAATGAAATAAAGTATAAAAGGGATTAAAACGAGAAGGATGAATAAATTAAAACAGGTAAATAAATTTCAGTACACAGTGCTGCTCTAACAGCTCTCTAGTATCTAGGCTTCTAACAGTGTTTTGAAATAGACCAATGACTTCACGTGTTTATGTTTGTCACACAAGTTACTGAACAATACTGTGTCTCTGTCTTTAAGTCTAATAAAAGTACAACAATCTATAAACAAGCATTGGCATAGCCAATAGGTCTCGCCTTTGGGACCTTATAAGTGTGTAGCGTTGCGGCTTTCCGATGACGGTGCTAAATACAAGATGTGACTGACGTGCGACAGGAGGTATGTCAACAGCAGAGAGGGAGCAGTGGCAAGATAAAACAGTAGTTTTTGGGGAGATACTGTTGCGTTTTGGTATCACTCATTGGTATCAATGCAATAGTTCTCGCATTTACGCAAGTTTAAGCCAGGAAAATGTGCTGCATGGCTAAACACTTATAAGGTCCCAAAGGCGAGACCTATTGGCTATGCTTACGAACAAAGCACGAACACATATTGTTCACCATTTAACACAATTTATGTGTGTGTAGCGGGATTCTAATTCATACGTCTGTACTACTTCTACATGTCACGCTTATCATACGACTCAGTTCTCATGAATTGTTATTCTGTGATCGTCGGGGTATTAGAGGGGACAGCAGGGACAATGAGAGGTTCAAACAGAAAGGGGAAAGTGACAGGTTCAGGCAGAAAAGTGACAGTGATAGGTTCGAGCAGAACGGGGGCAATCAGAGGTTCGGGCAGAAATAGGACAGTGACAGGTTAGGGGACAGCGGGGACAATGAGAGGTTCAAACAGAAAGGGGAAAGTGACAGGTTCAGGCAGAAAAGTGACAGTGTGAGATTCGGGCAGAACTGGGGCAATGAGAGGTTCGAGCAGAAATAGGACAGTGAGAGATTCGGGCAGAGCGGGGACAGTGAGAGGTTCAAGCAGAAAGGGGAAAGGGACAGGTTCAGGCAGAAAAGTGACAGTGTGAGATTCGGGCAGAGCGGGGGGCAATGAGAGGTTCAGGCAGAAAGGGGACAGTGAGAGGTTCGGGCAGAACGTTGGCATTGGGAGGTTCAGGCAGAAACGGACTGTGGTCTGGGTGGAGCTGCACACAGAGGGGTCATGGGGCGCAACCACTGGTGCAAGCAGGGGGAGCAGAGGGCAATGACAAACAGAGGGACACAGACAGTGAGGGGCAATGGGCACATGGGCATTCCAGAGCGTGTGCACAGTGAGGGGTACAAGCCGTGAGAATAGTGGGCATGCGGCCATGGGAGCTGGGAGAGGGCACACACACAGCGGCATAGCCAGAGAGCGGATGCTATAGGCAGTGTGAACATAAGAGGCAAAGGCGACCATTATAAGCACGTGGAGGGGCAGGGAGAGGCACAGGCGGGCATGGGCGAGGGGCAAAGAGAGGCTTCCAAACACTATGAGGCAAGGCAATGCGAGTTAACAGGCGCACAAATGATGCAGGTAGAATTGTATGTAACAGGACAGTGACAGGTTCGGGCAGAGCAGAGACAGGAAGAAGTTCAGGCCAAAAGGAGGGAGTGACAGGTTTGGGCAGACAAGGGACAGTGATAGGTTCGGGCAGAACGGGGGCAATCAGAGGTTCGGGCAGAAATAGGACAGTGACAGGTTAGGGGACAGCGGGGACAATGAGAGGTTCAAACAGAAAGGGGAAAGTGACAGGTTCAGGCAGAAAAGTGACAGTGTGAGATTCGGGCAGAACGGGGGCAATGAGAGGTTCGAGCAGAAATAGGACAGTGAGAGATTTGGGCAGAGCGGGGACAGTGAGAGGTTCAAGCAGAAAGGGGAAAGGGACAGGTTCAGGCAGAAAAGTGACAGTGTGAGATTCGGGCAGAGCGGGGGGCAATGAGAGGTTCAGGCAGAAATGGGACAGTGAGAGGTACGGGCAGAATGGAGACTGTGAGAGGGTCAGGCAGAAAGGGGACAGTGAGAGGTTCGGGCAGAACGTTGGCATTGGGAGGTTCAGGCAGAAACGGACTGTGGTCTGGGTGGAGCTGCACACAGAGGGGTCATGGGGCGTAACCACTGGTGCAAGCAGGGGGAGCAGGGGGCAATGACAAACAGAGGGACACAGACAGTGAGGGGAAATGGGCACGTGGGCATTCCAGAGCGTGTGCACAGTGAGGGGTACAAGCCGTGAGAACAGTGGGCATGCAGCCGTGGGAGCTGGGAGAGGGCACACACACGGCGGCATAGCCAAAGAGCGGATGCTATAGGCAGTTTGAACATAAGAGGCAAAGGCGACCATTATAAGCACGTGGAGGGGCAGGGAGAGGCACAGGAGGGCATGGGCGAGGGGCAAAGAGAGGCTTCCAAACACTATGAGGCGAGGCAATGCGAGTTAACAGGCGCACAAATGATGCAGGTAGAATTGTATGTAACAGGACAGTGACAGGTTCGGGCAGAGCAGAGACAGGAAGAAGTTCAGGCCGAAAGGAGGGAGTGACAGGTTCGGGCAGACAAGGGACAGTGATAGGTTCGGGCAGAAGGGGGGCAATCAGAGGTTCGGGCAGAAATAGGACAGTGACAGGTTAGGGGACAGTGGGGACAATGAGGTTCAAACAGAAAGGGGAAAGTGACAGTTTCAGGCAGAAAAGTGACAGTGTGAGATTCGGGCAGAACGGGGGCAATGAGAGGTTCGAGCAGAAATAGGACAGTGAGAGATTCGGGCAGAGCGGGGACAGTGAGAGGTTCAAGCAGAAAGGGGAAAGGGACAGGTTCAGGCAGAAAAGTGACAGTGTGAGATTCGGGCAGAGCGGGGGGCAATGAGAGGTTCAGGCAGAAAGGGGACAGTGAGAGGTTCGGGCAGAACGTTGGCATTGGGAGGTTCAGGCAGAAACGGACTGTGGTCTGGGTGGAGCTGCACACAGAGGGGTCATGGGGCGTAACCATTGGTACAAGCAGGGGGAGCAGAGGGCAATGACAAACAGAGGGACACAGACAGTGAGGGGCAATGGGCACGTGGGCATTCCAGAGCGTGTGCACAGTGAGGGGTACAAGCCGTGAGAACAGTGGGCATGCGGCCGTGGGAGCTGGGAGAGGGCACACACACGGCGGCATAGCCAGAGAGCGGATGCTATAGGCAGTGTGAACATAAGAGGCAAAGGCGACCATTATAAGCACGTGGAGGGGCAGGGAGAGGCACAGGAGGGCATGGGCAAGGGGCAAAGAGAGGCTTCCAAACACTATGAGGCGAGGCAATGCGAGTTAACAGGCGCACAAATGATGCAGGTAGAATTGTATGTAACAGGACAGTGACAGGTTCGGGCAGAGCAGAGACAGGAAGAAGTTCAGGCCGAAAGGAGGGAGTGACAGGTTCGGGCAGACAAGGGACAGTGATAGGTTCGGGCAGAACGGGGGCAATCAGAGGTTCGGGCAGAAATAGGACAGTGACAGGTTAGGGGACAGTGGGGACAATGAGAGGTTCAAACAGAAAGGGGAAAGTGACAGTTTCAGGCAGAAAAGTGACAGTGTGAGATTCGGGCAGAACGGGGGCAATGAGAGGTTCGAGCAGAAATAGGACAGTGAGAGATTCGGGCAGAGCGGGGACAGTGAGAGGTTCAAGCAGAAAGGGGAAAGGGACAGGTTCAGGCAGAAAAGTGACAGTGTGAGATTCGGGCAGAGCGGGGGGCAATGACAGGTTCAGGCAGAAATGGGACAGTGAGAGGTACGGGCAGAACGGAGACTGTGAGAGGGTCAGGCAGAAAGGGGACAGTGAGAGGTCCGGGCAGAACGTTGGCATTGGGAGGTTCAGGCAGAAACGGACTGGGGTCTGGGTGGAGCTGCACACAGAGGGGTGGTCATGGGGCGCAACCACTGGTGCAAGCAGGGGGAGCAGAGGGCAATGACAAACAGAGGGACACAGACAGTGAGGGGCATTGGCCACGTGGGCATTCCAGAGCGTGTGCACAGTGAGGGGTACAAGCCGTGAGAACAGTGGGCATGCAGCCGTGGGAGCTGGGAGAGGGCCCACACACGGCGGCATAGCCAGAGAGCGGATGCTATAGGCAGTGTGAACATAAGAGGCAAAGGCGACCATTATAAGCACGTGGAGGGGCAGGGAGAGGCACAGGAGGGCATGGGCGAGGGGCAAAGAGAGGCTTCCAAACACTATGAGGCGAGGCAATGCGAGTTAACAGACGCACAAATGATGCAGGTAGAATTGTATGTAACAGGACAGTGACAGGTTCGGGCAGTGCAGAGACAGGAAGAAGTTCAGGCCAAAAGGAGGGAGTGACAGGTTCGGGCAGACAAGGGACAGTGATAGGTTCGGGCAGAACGGGGGCAATCAGAGGTTCGGGCAGAAATAGGACTGTGACAGGTTAGGGGACAGTGGGGACAATGAGAGTTTCAAACAGAAAGAGGAAAGTGACAGGTTCAGGCAGAAAAGTGACAGTGTGAGATTCGGGCAGAACGGGGGCAATGAGAGGTTCGAGCAGAAATAGCACAGTGAGAGATTCGGGCAGAGCGGGGACAGTGAGAGGTTCAAGCAGAAAGGGGAAAGGGACAGGTTCAGGCAGAAAAGTGACAGTGTGAGATTCGGGCAGAGCGGGGGGGCAATGAGAGGTTCAGGCAGAAATGGGACAGTGAGAGGTACGGGCAGAACAGAGACTGTGAGAGGGTCAGGCAGAAAGGGGACAGTGAGAGGTTCGGGCAGAACGTTGGCATTGGGAGGTTCAGGCAGAAACGGACTGTGGTCTGGGTAGAGCTGCACACAGAGGGGTCATGGGGCGCAACCACTGGTGCAAGCAGGGGGAGCAGAGGGCAATGACAAACAGAGGGACACAGACAGTGAGGGGCAATGGGCACGTGTGCACAGTGAGGGGTACAAGCCGTGAGAACAGTGGGCATGCGGCCGTGGGAGCTGGGAGAGGGCACACACACGGCGGCATAGCCAGAGAGCGGATGCTATAGGCAGTGTGAACATAAGAGGCAAAGGCGACCATTATAAGCACGTGGAAAGCTGATACCTCCCCGCAGCTTAAAAAGACACAGATCCCTTTTATTCCACATTCCCAGGCTTAAATAAACTCCCATGTCATGCTGCAACTTAAACAGAGTGCGCACGAGGTGATAAAGAGGCGCATTCCAAGCCGATGAAACAAGTAACCTGAAGCTGGAATGCAGCCAGCCCACCATCTGGCACACTGCGCGCCAATGCCCTGCTAATTAAACACAGATGGCACACGGCAGGGCTGCTGCTACGCGCTCATGAGCACCCTAGGCCACAACAAAGAGAAGGCAGGACATGCCCCCGCCTTTGGCCAATTGCGTGCTGTCTTTATTAAAAAGACGCATGCAAAGGCCAATAGCAGGTAGAAAAAAGAAAAGCACACGCACGAGCGTGTGTTCCAAACTCTAAAGCCCTTACTAAATGTCTCGCTTAGCAGCGCATGAGCGCTGGCTCAGGCGAGACCTAAAAATAAAATGGCGCTGTTGTTTCCTATTTCGAAGCACTGGCTATTCTGACTGGAATGGAAGTGGGACCACTGGGATTCGGTGCCACCATGTGATTGGCTCTCGTACAGCTGTGACGTTAAGACCACCTCCCAAACAGCCGAGGCTCCAGACGAGGCAGAAAACAGGAGATTTGGCTCAATATTAAAAGGAGCAAGTTCTCGAGGCAGCTTTTGCTATTTTTACCCCAGCCTTTGAGTCGGTCTAAAAGCTGCTGAATATAACGTGTTTTCATTAGGCGAGACTGTGCTGTAAATAACCATCATTGAGTGCGCTTCATCCACCCAGAAACCAATGTACAATTTACAGCGCCTGCATTAAAGGGCTGACTGCTTTTCAGGCGGTAACTCGTCAATTAATCTAACGCAACACTCTCACGACACCCTCTCTCTCTGGAGGTGCCCGACGGAACCGTGAACTCATTCCATCAGCATTAAAGACTACAAGAACAAAAGCATAAGAAAAGTTTTGTGTTACAACTCCTGGCTAAAACAGCATCTGCAAAATACATTAACAAGCAAACACAAATCTGTAACCAAAAGAAACAAGCATTGAAAATGCAATAGGTTTCGCCTTTGATTAAGTTAAAGCCATTTGCTTTGCTAATGGTATTGTATAGCAAAGCAAATGGCTTTAACTTAATGAAAGGCGAGACCTATTGCATTTTTAATGCTTGTTTCCGGACTGCAGTGACAGCAGGCACATCATGTGCACGCTCACACTGCTCACTTCTCACTAGAGGAGAAGTTATGGCATGATCTCATGCCAGGTGAGCGTTGTAGGGGGAAGGGAAATCCTTTAAAGAGAGTCATTTTCTCTCTGGGTTTCCCTTCTCTTTTTGAAACTGATGCAGCGCGTACAATAAAAACTATTCTCCTCCCAGGTTACTTATAGGTCATCCAGGGGCAAACTATATTTCTCATATCCACATGACGATGGGGCCCATAAACATTGCCTAATACACACACACACACACTCCTGGATTTCCTTTACACCTTTATGAAATTCTGTACTCCTAGGAGAAGCATGAGAACTAAATGGAGAACACCATTTTATGTACCGCTGGAAGAGCCAGGATATCTTATTACCTTAATTTGTCACTTTCTTTTAGTTATTTCTTAAGATATTCCTGCTCATTGTTTTGTCGATGAATCATTCATTTAAGAAATTAGTTCATAGTGATTAAGACCAGCTGAATCACAATAACCAATTACTGATGTCACAATCATTTAGGAAAATAACCACTGAGTCATTTTGGGTTTAAAGAATCTTAAATTTTATATAATTTTAAAAGCATGAAAAAGAATTTAATACTTTATTCAATTATTCAATTTTAAATTCAAATATTTATTAAGCATAATCATTTTATTGCAGAAAGGAAATTTTGTCATGAAGCCAAAACCCTAATTACCTGCCTAGCTTCCTAATTTAGCCTAATGATTTCTAACCTAAGTTAGGAATTAGAAATAGCCTGATTCTCATACTCAACTGGAAAATTAAGACAGCAAACAGCAACTTCAGCTCGTCAGCATCAGCTACCTGCAACCCGTCTCATCTAACAGTCTTTCAGCATCTCCCGCTCAGCAAGGGATCGATCAGGACCACCCAGCACTGGAAGCCACCAACACGACTCTTCAACTCCTCTCCTGACTGTGACTGCAACCGCGACTGACCCCCTCCCACTAAGAGTAGGCCCTCTTATACCCTAATTCTAACTTTGCTAACTAACTGTTGCAACATTAATATCACGCTTTTCTTTCATTGGTCCATGCATGTCAGCTTATTCATTCTTTTAATCAAGTTCTCTTGGATTCAAGGGTCCTTGGATCATTTCCTTTCCCATACGCTTAAACATTTTCATCCGTTTCGATCAGTTCATTTGTAACTTCTTTCGACACATTTGAGAACTCCGCAGTCATTGTCCTTTCTCTTAAACTTGTTTCCCACGGGCCTTCTGCTGATCATCATGGCACACTATCAGTTCAATTAGGTCACACCAGCCTTGACCATTTCTTGCATCCAAGCGTCTCAGTAACCTCACGAGGTTTTTAGCTTTTTTCTCCGTTTTCATCCCATATCACGTGTCCCCTTTGCGCCTGCGCACATCTTCCCACTGGCGGCCATTTTACATCGCCACTCGGTTATACTTTTAGAAGCACTAATTTGAGGCAAACAAAACATAATTAAAATAGAGAAAAATATCCCTTTCGTTTCCCTCCCGTCGTCTACGTACCCCAATTAGTTGTTACCTAGCAGAAAGCAACATTTAAGCTGTTCCTTACTTACCATCACTATTGTTTTTGCAACGACACGTTTTATTTCTATGAAGCACAAACATGCATTTATTTTTAATTTAGTACGCATTTATTTTTACGTTATAATTAGGCACACGGACATCCATTAATAGATTATTTAGCACATACATTGGCATATTACCATTCCCACACATACAGTGTTGATTAATACATTTAAACGAACATTTTATTTAATTAATTATAAAATTTGTTAGGGGTTAAATTTTTTATTTTCCCTGCTCCATCAACTCCCCCTTTGGTGATTTTTAAATCACCACATAAAACCCAAGTCATACTTCTTTTCAGGCAGCATGTCTTTCATCCTTTGCTTTCGGTTATTTATACATCAGTTTCTTCTTCATCTTGCCTTTTAGTCTCTTTATACATGCTTTCTTTCATTTTCTCCAACTCAATTTCACCCATTTCTCTCTCTCTTTCTCTCATTATTCTGTTATTTCTTTTTATCTTATTTTGTCTTACTTTTCTCTTTATACATGTTATTACTATTTTCAATACCATGGCTAACAGTATTACTATAGTTGCTACTATTATAACTTTCCCTATCACTAGTCTACTCATCCTAGTTAACCAATTCGCTACTGAAGAAAACCCTCTACCAAGTTTTCCCAAAACACTTTCAACCTCCAGTGGAACTAGTTCTTTGTGCAAACTTGTAATATTTGTAATATACTTCTGTATATTTTCACTGTTATCAGGAATGTAAGTACAACAATGTTGGACTTTCAACATTCCACAGACTCCACCCTCTTTTGCCAAAAGAATATCAAGGGCAAGCCGATTTTGCATCACCATAGCTCTCATGGCAACCATTTCGGTATTTACCATTAAGAACCCTCCCGCAGTATCTGTAGACAAACGATCTACTACTGTGGATAACTTCCGAATTTTAAATGCATTCAAAGATATTCCCACTGCTGGTATCAATGCTCCAAAAATATCACCTACAATTTCTGAAAAACTTTCCCTCTTTCTACGTGTAAATCTATTAATCATCTTGTATGTTCCCTTTTCTTCTCTGTCCATGTGAACATTTTTTGGAAAGACCAGGCCTACATAGCAAGTTCCATACCAATGGTCCGGTAACCTGTAATAAGCTCTATTCCCACAAATATAATAGATACCTGGAAATATTGGATCTTTTCCACCTTTGAATCCCCAACCTCCCAGAATTTGATAATTGTCATGGCAGATACTGGAACCTACAAAGTAATTGTCATAGACTGTCTTATTTCTCCTAATACACAACTTTCCTGTTTGCGGCCAATCTAATGTCATTGCGGCATTTATCTTTTTCCCTTCATGATTTCCTTCCTCAAACGTCCATAAGCGTTTTCCTTCCTCTTTTATTGCTTCTTTTTGAAATTTCATTCTTCTTTCTTCAACCATTTCTAAAAATACTTTTTCTTCTTTCTTTAACTCACAGGTAAGGTTGTTACTAACTATTTCTTCTAACGTTAATTTTCTATGTTCTAAAAAGAATTCTCCTAAAACTTTTGCTGGTTTTACTTTGTTAAGTTCGGGTACTACTGGAATGTTTGCAAAAATCTTATCTATATCAGTATAATAAGATTCTAATCTACCTGTTTTATAAAATAAACTTGCTATTATACTACATGTTATTCCATAAGTCAGAGGTAGGTGATGATAAGTCACACCTTCTGATACTGATGCAGGCAACTGCATACAAACATAACAATCTCTCACGTCCATTGTCTCTACGTACTCATACAACAATTTTGTAAAAACATTCTTTGAAAAATCTGTTACTGACTTATCCTTATGCAACTCTGCACTACTTCTTAAAATAACTGGTTCTTTAATATTAGTTTCTTTTCCTGGTTTAGTATCATTTTTTGCTTCTATCACAGCTACACTAATAGGAATTGTGATTGCTAAAACTATCCATATGGTCATTAATAACCCTGTACAAAAGCAGCACATTTTGCACCATCTCTTTATAAATTCACATTTATCTCTTCTATCCCTATTATTTTCCATTTTTCTTTTTCTATTTGTTAAGTTTCAGAAAATTGTGTCACTACACCTCAGAAATGACTTAGATGCCACTCTGCTTTCAAAAGTCTTTGCTTGGTACTTTCTTTAATTCTCTCCAGAATTCTTTCGTTGTCACATCCGGTGATTTGTCACATCCAGTAAATTGTCATGTCCGGCAGAAGCACTATAAGTCTTCACTTCAGGTTTGTTGCATCTCACCTTTTCCCATCCGACTTCTCAGTCTCTGGTTCCCGTGAGTGTTTTCTTCTTCTTCTTTGTAATCTGTTAGTGCAATATACAGCCACTCAGGTGACTTATACTTTGCATTCACTTTCTTTGTCCTTTTGGACTTTTGTAATCTTTTTCCACTTGGTTTTTCTTGTCCCTTTTGACTTGTTACCTCATTTACTTGTTCAGCACTTTCGTCTTCCGCTCTTATTATTCTATATCTCAATTTTCTTACATAGCTATTGGGCCAATTATCTCCTTTTCTTGGCCTTTTTGCTTCACCTTCTCTTTCTTCTCTTTCTGATTTCCAATTTCTTTTTCTTGATTCAGTCTTTGCTTTTTCCTCTCCTCCACTTTCTTCTGTTTCTGTTTCAACTGTTTCACTATTGTCTCTTATTTTGAAACTTATAATCTCGTCATCTCCTACTGGTGGATCTGTCTTCTCCTTTTTGTTTTCCCTTATTACTGTCCCTCCTCGGTGTTCTTCCGATTTGGTGTTTTTCTCCTTTTCTGTTTCTAAATTTCCCTGTTCTTCTGTTTCTCTATCTGTCCCTATTGCTCCTCGGGGTTCTTCTCGATTTTCTAACTTTTTGTGTACTTCTTTCCCTACTTCATCTATTAATATTGTTTCTGAAGGAGTTCCACCATAACTTGTACCTGGTTGTTCATCTAACTCAATTTCTTGCTCAGTTTCTTCTCTAATTGGTTTATAACCCCAAGTTTTCCTTAGGAATTCTTCACGGTTTTCAACTGAATCATCAGAGTCTGAAGTTGTGTCAGATATTTCCAGATGTCGACTTACAGGTCGATCTTCAGGTTCTGGAATTTCTGAATTTCTTTCTTCTTCTTCTTCTTCCTCTTCTTCTCTAGAGGTTTTTGTCGTTGGGGTTTCCAGATGTCGACTTTCAGGTCGATCTTCAAGTTCTGGCACCCTTTCTTTTATCTTTGTTGTCCCAGCCGTTAAACTTTTATCCCACACTTCCAGACGCTGACTCACATGTCGATCTGTAGGTTCTGGAACTCTGATTGTGTGGCTGGCATGAACCCAGTTTTTCACTCCTGCACACTTGACGGCAGTCGTTGTCACTAGGATTACCTGTCGTGGCTCGTCCCAACGAGGAACTAGACAGTTTCTTCTCCTGTGGACTTTTATGCGGACCCAGTCTCCTGGATTCAAGTCGTGGGCTGGTTTTCTTTCAAGAGTGGTCGCATCCGGTCCAACCTGATGAAACACAGAACGCACCACATCAGCCAGTCCCTTGCAATAATCCAGTACTAGATCATCAGTTATAGTTAATAACTTGTTGACAGGTACGTGTGCTTGTCTCATTGCTCATCCCATAATCATCTCGTGGGGACTGAGTCCAGTTTTCTTTTCAGGGATGCTTCTGATTGTCATCAGAACAAGAGGCAGTGCATCTGGCCATTTGAGTCCTGTAGCTTGACACATTTTTCCTAACCTGTTTTTAATTGTTCCATTTATCTGCTCTACTACCCCAGAAGCCTCTGGTCTGTAAGCACAATGTAGTTTTTGTTTAATACTCAATGCTTCACAAATCAATTGGATCAACTCATTTTGAAAATGTGTTCCTCTATCTGTCTCAACCGTGACTGGAAAACCATACCTTGGAATGAACTCTCGCAGCATAAGTTTTGCCACTGTTGTTCCATCATTCCTTCTTGTGGGGTATGCCTCCACCCAACGAGAGAACAAACAGACGACCACCAGAACATATCTTAGTCTGTTACTAGGGGGCATCTCGATAAAGTCTAACTGCATTCTTGTGAATGGACCTCCTTCTCGTCCTATTGTTCCTAGACTCACTACTGTTTTTCTTCCTGGGTTAAATTGTTGACAAATAAGACATCTTTGACAAAGACTTTCAGCAATGGCTCTGAATTTTGGGTTATACCAGGTTTGTCTAAAAAGTCTGATCATTGCATCTCTCCCAATATGAGCTTGTCCATGGTACATCCGTGCCATGTCTGCAATCATGCTATCAGGCATAACTGGTCTTTCATCTCTGTATACCCACACACCATTATTTTCCTGTCTTCTACATCCTGCTTTTATCCAGTAATCTTTTTCCTCATCTCTTGCTGTTTCTTGTAACTGCCTTACTTCATCCCATGTTTCGACAGTATTAGTGAAAAGCAAAGGACAAGAGACATGCTCCCTTTCTCTATTTTTGTTCAGGGACGCCATGTTTTCCGCACAATATCTAGCGATCTCATCAGCATAATTATTGCCGACCGCTATGTAGTCTTCGTTTTTCTTATGCGCCTTGCACTTCACTACAGCTATTTGTTTAGGCAACTGTATCGCCTCAAGCAGTTTTTTAACATAATCTCCATTTCTGATAGGTGTTCCTGCAGATGTCAAAAATCCTCTTTGTGACCAAATCTGTCCGAAATCGTGTACGATGCCGAAACCATATTGGCTATCGGTCACAATCGTGATTCGTACATTTTTCCCCAATTTACATGCTTGAATCAAAGCAATTAGTTCCGCAACTTGGGCAGACCTAACTCCTTTCAGACAAGACGCTTCCATCACAGTTGCCACTGTGCATACTGCGTAAGCTGCGCTTAACACTCCTTCTTTTGTACGCAAGCATGAACCATCCACAAACATGACATAATCAGATTCCTTTAACGGTTCATCTTTTATGTCAGCTCTTGGTTTTGTGCAATATTCCAGCACGTTCAGACAATCATGATCTACTTCGTCTTGTTCAATTATGCTTTCTTCATCTGGTAATGATGTAGAAGGATTTACATTCATGCATCTATCTATGGTCACATTTTCAGCACTCAAGATGACTTTTTCGTACTTAGTCAGCCGACTATGTGTCATGTACTGTGTTTTTGTTCTTGTCAAAAGAATTTCTACTGAATGGGGAACATATACTCTCAATGGATACCCCATCACTATACCTTCACTTTGTTCCAGACTTACACAAGTAGCAGCAACTGCTTTCAGACATCCAGGCAATGCTTTTGCTATAGGATCTAAAACAGCTGAAAAATAAGCGATTGGTCTTTTCATGGTCCCGTGTTTTTGTACCAGTACTGAAAATGCACATCCATCTCTTTCACTACAGTACAACTCAAAATCCTTCTCATAATCAGGCATGCCTAAAGCAGGGGCCTCACACAGTTTCTTTTTCAATTCTTTGAAAGATTTCATTTCTTCTTTGTTTAACTCAAAAGGGTCTTTTACATCTTTCTTTGTCAATTTTTGTAAGGGTTTTGCAATCAAAGAGAAACCACTTATCCACTGTCGACAATATCCAACCATTCCCAAAAACATTCTTACCTCTCTCTGAGTCATTGGTGCTCTCATTCCTTGAATCATTCTTACTCTCTCTGTCGCTATTTTCCGCACTCCTTTCTCAATTTTATGCCCTAAATACTGGACTTCCTTCTGACAAAACTGTAATTTTGAAGGGGACACTTTATGTCCTCTTTTCTCCAAATGGTTCAGTAAAGCAATTGTGTCACTTACACATGCTTCTTTGGTTTTCGATGCCACCAATAGGTCATCGATATACTGCACCATCACTGATTTTTCTGGCATTTTTAAGTCTTCCAGAGATTTCTTTAGAATCTGATTAAAAATTGAGGGGCTTTCTGTATACCCCTGAGGAATTCGGCACCATGCCAAAATACGCTCTCCGAACCGGAATGCAAATAATGGCTGGCTATCTGGATGCAAAGGAATAGAGAAAAATGCGTGACATAAATCTATCACAGTGTACCACTCAGCTTCATGTGGAATTTGATATAGAATTACTGCAGGGTTTGGCACTATTGGACAACATGGTACAACTATTTTGTTGATCTTTCTCAAATCCTGTACTATTCTATATGTTCCATTTGGCTTTTTCAGTCCCATTATAGGTGAATTACATGGACTGCTCATGATTTCTTTCAGAATTCCCTGTTCAATCATCTTATTTATCACAGGAGTTATTCCTTCAATTATTTCTGGAGTTAATTTGTACTGTGGCGTGTTTGGATAAGTTATCCCTTCTTTCACTGTCACTTTTACGGGATCAACTTCTCTCATTAATCCAATGTCTTCTCCTGTAAAATCCCACACACTTTCTTTTACTGCACTTTTTAGTTCTTCTGGAAGTTTTTCTGCATCAAATGCAGGAAACAAACCATTCGTTTCAGGTTCTTGATTCATCAAAGTTACTTTATACAAAACATCTTCATCTGAAGTCTGAAATCCTATTCCATCTGGCGTACAATAAATTGTGCAATTCATCTTGCATAAAAGGTCACGACCTAAAAGATTTACAGGACTACAATCGCACACTACAAATTTATGCATTTTGCTAAAAGAACCAATTTTTACTTCCACCAATTCAGTAAGTGGGGTTTTAATCTGCTGATTGGCTACTCCTACCACTTGGATGTATTCACCTGAGAGAGGAAGGTTTGGAATTTCCACTGATCTAACAGTAGAACGGGTAGCTCCAGTATCGACAAGGAATGTTACATTTGCACCATTCACTTCTCCATCCACAAAGGGACCAGACTGATCTACCTCTAGAGTTGCGCCAAGCACGCACTCTTTCCCCTCTCCTGCGCACCGTCAGAATCTTTCATCCGGGTCATCCTCACTCTGTCGCAACCAATACTGAGAAATGTTAGCTGCTCGCGGCAACTGTGTTACCTGCTCTCCTCCGTAGAATCCTGTTTCTGTACTGTATCTTTGCTGGTTAACAGTGTTGGGAAGTGGTGGTTGTGGCACCTGACTTTGTTGAACAACTACCTCATTCTGCACCTGTGGAGTTAATGATTGATGTTCCGGATTAGGTTTAGGTGGGAACTTACACTCGTTTCTCCAATGCCCTAATTTTCCGCAATTATGACATGGCCATTTCTTCTTTGCCTCTTCTAGACTCACTTGACCTTTTCCTTTACCTATGTTTGGTCGCATTTTATTCTGTCCTGATTCGTTTCCATTATTATTGTCCAATTGAGCTTCTTGTTTTTCTGCCACTTTCACTTGTGCCCACATTGCCTTTTCTTTCAACTTACGCTGTTTACTCTCTATTTCATCACTACAATACTTAGCATATCTCAGTACCTTATCTACACTTCCATTCTGCCAGTTTATCATGTGTTGCTTAATCATATCACTTATTTCTGGTTTCAGGCCAAACACAAATCGGTATACAAAATGACTCATGTCCTTTTCACTCAACTCCTCATAACCACTATACTGCTTGAAAACCAATAACAATCGCTCATAATATGCATGTACAGACTCCTTACTTTCCTGTGTAGTTCTATCAATCTTAACCCAATCTGTCTCTTTGGGAGGAATTTTATTCTTCAAAAAGGTAATCACCTTATCGTACTTCTTCATCACATCAGGACCTGGAGCTCCTGTCTTAGGATCTCTTGGATATTCTGTAGTTGGCCAGTCAACTGTAATCTTACATTCGGACCATAAATCTGTTGGTACCACTATGTCAAACAATCCATCTAAATCTATCCACAACACTTTTGAGACTTTTACAAACCTTTCTACTTGTCGGTACCACTCAACTGGCTTCTCTCTTAACTTTGGAAAGTCATTGGTAAATGACAGTATGTCCTGCCTAGTCCAGGGAACATGCACGTAACTACCACCTGGAGTTTCTCTCATGGGGTATTCTTTGACAACAGATTCTTTTTCAGTTATCATAAAAGCCAATGAACCTTTGTCTGTACTTTTCTCATTCTTCTTTGTCCATCTAACCTTCCATCTGTCCACATCACCCCATTTTCTCAACAACACAATTAACTCCTTTATCTGTGTCAGCCTTCCTGCCGTGTTCAAATTTTCAATATCTTTTTCACAAAAGTCTACTCTGTATGGTTTCTGCAACGTTTTCACTTTTGCAAAATCTATTCCAATCTCACTAGCCACTTCTTCTAGTTTGTCATGTAAATTCTTTGCCCTCCATGTTATACTTTTGCACAGAAACATTATTTCATCATCCTGATAATTTTTTATCTTTTCAGTACCAATCGTTCCTAAAATTAATTCTTCCATATCTATTTTTAATCTGATCACATCTAATGGTTTTTCTTCTGTTTCTTTTATTTTAAAAGCTTTCATCCACTCATTCAACTCATCAGGAGTCGGACCTATGGGTGTATTATTTAGTTCTATCCAGTTACCACTCTTTTCGGGCGTTTCTGTTGCAGATTCTGTTACCATATGCATTTTCTTACCATTGCATTCATTCACCGTTAAATTTGTAGGTGGACTTGGTCTGTAAGTACTAGCCAAATTACTTGTACTTGCACTTTGTTCCATCCTTTCCTTTTCTCTCTGAAATTGTGAACTCAAGGGAATCACCAAAGATCGTTCATCAATTTTCTGATTCTCAAAAACTGGTATTACTGGACCTATTGTTACAGGCACAGTAACTGCTTCCATATTTTTCGTTAATTCTCTAATTTTCTCAGTTAGTTCTTTTGTTGTCCTTGCCAATTCGCTTGCATTGTCGCTTTCTATTCCTTCATTTTGAGAAGTTCTCATTTGTTCTTGTGACCTATTTACTTCAATTCTCCTTTCCGGACTTTTATTTCGCATAGTCTCTATTAGTGGCGCATTTGGTGTCACCACTGTAGAACTCTGCTGATACGGAGGTGGATTTCTATTTAATATATCTTCCAGCAACTCGTCATCCGTTTCGCTCTCATGCATATACTTTTCTCTCTCCATATGTTTCTTTTTCTCAGTCCGTTTTTTCTTAGTCCCTTCCTCAACTGTAAAAGCTGGAAACAAACCTCCTGTCATGTTAGCACATCTCCATCGTTTTATTCTGTCCTCATGATTTACTCCCCACAATCTTCCAGGCATAAATTCATGATCTCTCATTCCTCTGAATCTCTCTCGTTCATACATCTCATCTTCCCATTCCGTCAAAGCCTCAAACTGTGTTGGTCTAGGTCTAGGTTCCAACTTACACATTTTTTCTCGCAAGTTTCGCAAAACCGCTACACTAAACGATCCATTCTCAGGGAAAGCCAAAGCACCATCATTCTTTGTATATTTAGCCCAATTTTCCAACCATATGCACGTATGATATCCATATTTCAGCATCATATGTGAAGCTGCTGATTTCGGCGGAGGAATTACTTGTCCCTCTCTAGTCACAACCTTTTTGTCTTTCTTAAAGAAATTCTTCAATTTCGTCGTCCATGACGTTCTCTCCCTTTCATACTCGTAATACGGCATGTTTTCTATTTGTTTTCTCTTTACTCTAACGCTGTTCTGTGTACGGAACTTCAACCAATTACAGCGCGACTCACACTAACGTACCAATCAGAACAATTCCCACCGTCCGTGAACCAACCAATCCTAGCGCGGCACTTTTCTACGTCACTCCTGCTCTGTGTTCACGTGACTAGCGCACTATCCAATCCTAGCGCGGCACTTTTCCACGTCACTTCTACTCTTTACCCCTCCTTTACAAAATTTATCGGCAATTTTTCTCTTTGCTGTTTTCTTCGTTAGTTACAACAATAAAAACAATTCCATAGTCTGATTCGCTAAACAAAAGTGACAGCTTTGTCCTTTTACACAAGAATCCTGTTTTTCCAGTAGGCAGCGCTTACCTCTACCCTACCACAGAATTATTTACTCTCGCCGATAAAGTAGCACTTCCCTCTACCTTACCCTTCTTTTAAACAAACAATTTACTCGTTTCTCTGGGGATAAGACACATGTGGAGACTAGGCTCCTGAGAATTAAGGCCAAAGTTTCACAAGTAAACGTGATTTGCTATTTCAATTACACACTTTTCGCACAGAAATCCCTAACATAACACAACCTGCGTTATTACCAAAATGAATTCAGACCATGTACCAAATTCCATGTGACTTCTCTTGCCACACGTGTTCCACTTCCTACATCCCAGAAGCGTGAAAACTTACATATAACATAACGTGACTCAACATATAGTGTTAGTCATCAAAAAATAATCAATAATCAATAAACAATAATCACTAAACTAATCTATAGAAAACCATAACTCTGCTACCAAGAAATCTGATGCAGCGCGTACAATAAAAACTATTCTCCTCCCAGGTTACTTATAGGTCATCCAGGGGCAAACTATATTTCTCATATCCACATGACGATGGGGCCCATAAACATCGCCTAATACACACACACACACACTCCTGGATTTCCTTTACACCTTTATGAAATTCTGTACTCCTAGGAGAAGCATGAGAACTAAATGGAGAACACCATTTTATGTACCGCTGGAAGAGCCAGGATATCTTATTACCTTAATTTGTCACTTTCTTTTAGTTATTTCTTAAGATATTCCTGCTCATTGTTTTGTCGATGAATCATTCATTTAAGAAATTAGTTCATAGTGATTAAGACCAGCTGAATCACAATAACCAATTACTGATGTCACAATCATTTAGGAAAATAACCACTGAGTCATTTTGGGTTTAAAGAATCTTAAATTTTATATAATTTTAAAAGCATGAAAAAGAATTTAATACTTTATTCAATTATTCAATTTTAAATTCAAATATTTATTAAGCATAATCATTTTATTGCAGAAAGGAAATTTTGTCATGAAGCCAAAACCCTAATTACCTGCCTAGCTTCCTAATTTAGCCTAATGATTTCTAACCTAAGTTAGGAATTAGAAATAGCCTGATTCTCATACTCAACTGGAAAATTAAGACAGCAAACAGCAACTTCAGCTCGTCAGCATCAGCTACCTGCAACCCGTCTCATCTAACAGTCTTTCAGCATCTCCCGCTCAGCAAGGGATCGATCAGGACCACCCAGCACTGGAAGCCACCAACACGACTCTTCAACTCCTCTCCTGACTGTGACTGCAACCGCGACTGACCCCCTCCCACTAAGAGTAGGCCCTCTTATACCCTAATTCTAACTTTGCTAACTAACTGTTGCAACATTAATATCACGCTTTTCTTTCATTGGTCCATGCATGTCAGCTTATTCATTCTTTTAATCAAGTTCTCTTGGATTCAAGGGTCCTTGGATCATTTCCTTTCCCATACGCTTAAACATTTTCATCCGTTTCGATCAGTTCATTTGTAACTTCTTTCGACACATTTGAGAACTCCGCAGTCATTGTCCTTTCTCTTAAACTTGTTTCCCACGGGCCTTCTGCTGATCATCATGGCACACTATCAGTTCAATTAGGTCACACCAGCCTTGACCATTTCTTGCATCCAAGCGTCTCAGTAACCTCACGAGGTTTTTAGCTTTTTTCTCCGTTTTCATCCCATATCACGTGTCCCCTTTGCGCCTGCGCACATCTTCCCACTGGCGGCCATTTTACATCGCCACTCGGTTATACTTTTAGAAGCACTAATTTGAGGCAAACAAAACATAATTAAAATAGAGAAAAATATCCCTTTCGTTTCCCTCCCGTCGTCTACGTACCCCAATTAGTTGTTACCTAGCAGAAAGCAACATTTAAGCTGTTCCTTACTTACCATCACTATTGTTTTTGCAACGACACGTTTTATTTCTATGAAGCACAAACATGCATTTATTTTAATTTAGTACGCATTTATTTTTACGTTATAATTAGGCACACGGACATCCATTAATAGATTATTTAGCACATACATTGGCATATTACCATTCCCACACATACAGTGTTGATTAATACATTTAAACGAACATTTTATTTAATTAATTATAAAATTTGTTAGGGGTTAAATTTTTTTATTTTCCCTGCTCCATCAAAACTCAGGAGCAGCAACATTGTCGTGGTGTCACCAGGGCTTTAAGTGGAAGCTTTTTCAATCTTATATACAAGCCATTGTTGCTGCTTATTTATCTTATGCAACTAACAACCATTGACAAAGCCAATAGTCCTGACTTCTTGTAGGTATGATGTTGCTTGTTGTATCATATCTGGATGCAATGACAAACAGCCAAATACAAGTCGGGCGGCACACTATGCTAAGCACAGATTTTTAGCTTACATGTTTTTAAGCCATGCCCTTAATTACATTGGCCACGCCCCTTTGAGAGACCCCCCCAGTTAATTCATCCCACTTAAAGCCCTGCCCACAGCGCTATAGATACACACATGAATACATCCATGTTTGGTCCTGTTGTGTGTGGTGAAAGCTTTCAAACACATACTGGGAGAGAACAAGAACCCAACAGTTCCTGTGTTTATCGGGCACGCAAGTTAAGCACGAAAAACGTAGCTAAGCGGAGGTGTACGCAACCAATAAACAAATTTGTCAATTAAACAGTCGCAAGTGCTGGTGATGTCCGCATGACAACTGCACAAAAGAATGTACCATCAAGGCCGCAGCTCAGTGAACAGGACAGTAAAGAGGCGGTATCAGAGGTAACTCTATTGCTTTCTCTCCTTCCGCCGAGGACATGACTAACAGCCGCGATTCAGCGTCTGTAGCGCCACCCCAACGAGTGCAGGAGCTAGAAAGCTGAACTATCAGCAGTGACAAAGGCTATTCAAGCCACTGCCACGTGCACGTTTGAAAATTAAAGTTTTTGACACCAAAAAAAGCAAAGCAGCAAACAAAAAGTGACCTATGACCTGCAGCGCTTCAACAAAGCGTTAAACTACGATTACAGACCGAGGAAGCCAAACTAAGGTCATTTACAAAGCTCTTGCAGTTGAGTAGTATTCGGTGTGTACATTTACACTCCACGCAGAAAAGCACTAAGGGATCTGACCGAAGGCTAACCACGTCAGCTGCCTAACATCTCAGTTAGAAAGTGCATGCCGGCATCAGCCAGGCCTTGCGGGATGAACAGCACAACTGCTGCACGGCGCTGGAAGGCGAGCCCTCTCCAAACAACAATTGTCAACACGTGTGTGCTTTGCTTATTACAAGATGTACTGTTAGCAGCGCCGTGGTAATAGACATGGCATGTCCGATGGAAGACTCGCATTCAGCTTAAGAATTCACTTCTTCTCCATTAAAGTACAGCGCGGTACTTTGACTTGAAATATTCTGCCAGTTGGAAGCACACAGCACAGAGCTCAGGTCATGAACCAACTGAGCAGGACGTTCGGACCGTGACGCACCGGCCGAGGCCAGTTCTGCCCCGGCTGTGCACAGCGAGATCGTATCATGGGGAGCGGTGTGCTGCTTTTCGTGGTCACCATTTGGCGGCCTTTGAGCAGCAGGAGTGAAGTATTAACTCTGTGCGCCAGTGACTTATCACTGAACTTTAATGAATTCACCGGGTGGCCGTAAGCAGCTAAAAAGATGAAGGTAATGCAATTTTAATACACACAAGTCATTTTCAACTGTAATCCACTCAGCTATATTGTGATCACGCAAACGTCATTAAAATGCTAGTTATTTAGACACAAAGACGATAAAGACGCAAGTGACATAAGTGGTTTCCAACACTGATAACAAGATGTGCGGCGTCAATATTTATTATGTAAATAAAAAAAACAACGAGTTGGCCGAGTCGCGTGGGATAAGACTTGCGGCCGCCATTATTTAACAAGTAAAAAAACAAGCCTCGATCTCTTAGCTTTATGGGGCCATGTGTTTCTAATTAGCGTGGAACACATGGCCCCATAAAGATAAGAAAGTGCTTTGCGACAGCAGCAAAGCAGGCGACCCAGTCCGGATCGGAGGCCAAAGGGCGTCAACGAAAAACCCTCATTTCCAATGGCAGGCCACCGTTTAGCATAAACGGTGACGCCAGCCAATGGAAATGAGGGGCGGGGCTTCAAGCCCCCTTCTGAAATCCCTCTCTCACAAAATCTCTCGCCGAGGCGAGCAGCGCTTTGCGCTGCAACGCCACGCAAGACCTAAAAATGGGTGACAATGATACAGCCAGAAAATCCAAACATTAAGGGGGCTTGGTGTGCTATTGGCGAGCGGGGGCTGCAGTTCTGATTTCTGTGCTAATTGCCCAGGACCACCTTTCTCCATGAAAATACGATACATGTCAACAACGGCCCCAGTGTTGTGGCGAGACGTTAAGCCTGCCTGGTTTTGCACTCTTCAGCTCCAAGCATGGTGGGGCTTGTAGTTTCACTCTATCCAATGCGCGTGTGGCCTACAAGTCCTAGGTTGCAAATGTAGTGGGTTCAAAAGCCCAGACAGGCTCAAAGTCACAGCGTCGTTATTACCTTCGATACCTCTATGACATTTTGCGAACGTGGAAGTGTCTGTAAGCCCTACCCATGACAATTTAACTGAATATAATCTGCACACACAAAATGCCCGTGCCGTTTCTGTGTATGGCACTGCGATGCATGCCAGAGCAGGAAAGACTACGTGGATATGTCCACTCCCACCTCGTGCTCACACCGAGCCATGTGGCAGCACAGCCCCGTGGATTTTCCGTTTTTAAAAGTTTAATCACTACGATTATAAGCCTATTTCTCATTTTATCTGCACCAGACGTAAATCATTCTGCCCATTTGCTTTCTAAAACAGTTTCAAGTGAATATTTTCGAACACAGGCAGGCACTGTGCAGTACTGCAGTCCACCAAAATGCAAACAACGCGTTTGCTTTTCCTATGTGTACAGAGTAATTTGACCCGTGGCTCGAGAAACTCGATATATTGAAGCCATTATGCAAGGTTCAAAGTTCACCAGAATCTGCCTAGTCTTTCAACAACACCTACACAGAGGAAGCATGGTTACCAAGCAGTAATCAAGCATATTACATTTCGATTACCTTTTGTCTCTTATTCAAAAGAAAGAAAACTCCAAGCTTTGTCTGGGTGTTCCCTGCACGAAAAACTGTCCTAATTCAGTAACCAAGCTGTGTATTCTCGTGTTTTTCTGGAACACGTCAGTCAGGTAACGCATCCCTTCTTCCTTCGCATCTGTGCAGGGGGTCTCAAAACGGATCAAAGGCCTCCCAAAACCACTAGCATTTTCCTTATTTATTTTTGTAAGGCGCTGACTTGCCATGGGGCCACTTCGTAGCGCTATTCATTTATCAGACGTTTGGCTGTGGCGCCTTACAGACTTGAAGACTAAAGCATCTACTGAATTGATGTAAGATTGCCCCGATAGTCTCGGGTTCAAATCTGCGCGGGTCCACTCTGCCTTTCATCCTTCTGATATAGATTAAATCAGTACTACCGAGTTAGGTCACAGAAAAAACATCCGTTAGTAGGAGACCCCCTTGAGGTATCTACAAATGCTGGGGTTTACGTCGAGTTTCTGTCTGCAACGCAGATTCCCGAGAGCTGTCAGGTATATAATTGCAAGTTCAGACATCAACCCCCTGGGGAAGTGCATTTTGAAATAAACGACTTTCGTGTCGAGATTCTGTCTAGCGCAACCAAGTTCCATGCGCTGTTTTACAACACAGGCAGACTTCCCTTCTCACGATTTTAAGTGGGCTGGCATTATGTAACTGAGCCACTAAAAGTTACCGTGCGTGCAGGATCGGGTGTCACAGTTTGAAACAAGCGCGGCCGCGAAAATTAAAGCGACAAGGAATGTCAGGAATGCAGCTGGCACCCGGCCGCGCTGCTGCTCGCTCCCGAGCTCCCTAGGCCAGGGGAGAGAGAAGGCGGGACATGCACCCGCCTTTGGCCAATTGCGTGCTGTCTTTCTTAGAAAGACGCATGCAAAGGCCAATAGCGTGTGCGCAAAAAAAAAGCGTGTGCTCCGAGTTAAAAGCCCTTACTAGAAGCCTCGCAGAGCAGCACATGCGCGCTGGCTCAGGCGAGACCTAAAAACGCTAAGACATGGACAGCGCTTTTATTGTTTTTACTTTCGCCTGACTGTACAACATGACTTAAAAAAGACATATTGACAAAGCCAACAGATCTCGCATAGGTAAGACCTATAGGCTTTGACAAAGCTTGCTACAGGAGCATGATAAGTGTGTGAAGTTCTCAAAGAACCGTGTGCAGTTGCATCAGCAGCATCGAAGTCTGTGGCGTCACAATCATTTTACTGATTGCTAACAGAGTCCCCTCATCTGTTTAGTATAGATCCCCTCCACCTCCCCTTTGCTCACCCCAAACCACCTCCTACGGCTATAAACTCCCAACAAAAGAAAAGGTTCTAGAGCCTTCCCTCTTTTATCCCTCCACTATTCTTTTTCAATCCAAATAACAGAATAACATGTCTACCACTCAAATTAATTGCTTATTTCCCTGTACTAATTACCACTAATCCTGTTTGGGTTCCAGAGTAGCGAGCTAGTCATCAAAAAGCACTTCAACACTTCATCAGGTGTAGCAAGAACTATATAAATGAAAAGTTTCTCCCTCTTTTATTTCTCCATTATCCTTCTCAATCAAAATAACTGACTAGCATATCCACCGCTCAAATTACTTTCATATTTCACTATACTAATTCGGGAGACATCCATTACAATGCGGTCTTTACACCGTGATACGTTTACAGCGTGGCCATTACAACGCAAGTCGTTACAACGACTTGCGCTGGATGGCGCTATACACTAAGGAATAGTATGATTTACTATTCCAAAACCTTCCCGACTGTTACGTAGGCTGGAGTTGGAATAGTAAATCATACTATTCCTAAGTCCAGCGCCCTCCAACGCAAGTCGTTGTAACGACTTGGAGTGTAATGACTGCGTTGTAAAAGTATCGCGGTGTAAAGACCGCGTTGTAACGTCACACATTCTACTAATTCACCACTAATCCTTTCTGGGTTCTGAAGTAGCTTGCTACTCGCCAAAAAAGCGCTTCAACACCTCATCAGGGGTAGCAAGCACTATATAAATGCAAACCTTTTGCCTCTTCTAACCCTCCACTATCCTCCTCAATCCAAATATCTGACTAACATATCAACTACTCAAATTACTTTCATATTTCACTGTACTCATTCGCCACTAATCCTTTATGGATTCCAGAGTGGCGTGTTACTCGCCGAAAAAGCGCTTTGACGCCTCATCAGGAGTAGTAAGTACTATATAAATGCAATGACAACACAATACAATACATGGTCATACGCTATTTCATGGAGCTGATTTCTCAATAATGCACTGCCGCTCACCCCGCGTGCCTATGACGGGCCGCATTCCCCCAGGGCCAAGGAGGGCATCGGCAGAGTCCACCTGCATTAAAATTAGTACACCAGGATGGGTTGCTGCTACAAGAAAAATGTACATTATTTGTCCGACCAGTGAATAAAATTGTGTAACACATGGCCCTAGTTAAAGACACAGGGAGCACCCATTTACAATAATTTACAAAAAAATAGACCTCTGGTGTTTTGTGTTTCAGTGTGCTTTAGGTTTTATGGCATTTACACGTTATTTAAGTCCTGCAAAGTGTCAGTGGTGAACAGTTCACCGTTGTGTAACACGTTAGGTGTCCTACAGCAGTTGTGCATGCCACCTCTCACTGGGCTCTGGGATAAACTGGACAGCGTGACCAGTGCGTCATCTTGGGTTAACAACCGATAGGCCATACATGTAAGCATTTCACTAACTTGTAACCCAACACTGGGTGTTTAAAGGGTTTAAAACAAAGCAACGCGGCTCCCAACATGTCCACACCCTGGAGTAAGGCTGGTTCCCATGAGGACAGTCTCACACGAGTCCCTGGAAGTTTGCACTGGTGGAAATCAGGGCAGAGTGCTCGGAGACACCGGGAGCACATTGAACACCCATCTCCTGTATACGCACCATGGGCAGCAGCACCCTACATTTCACGCCTCATCTGTGCAGACGCCCCTCCCACTGGTGAGTGTGTAAACCCTAGCTCACACCACAGCCTGTCACCCGTGAGGCACAATAGAGGATCCACACTCCGTATATGGTAACCGGAAACCTGCACTACCACAGCATACTGAGGTGGTGCAAGTGATATGCAGTCTATTGCACTGACAGCATGCTCACTGATATGTTAATTTGTGCATTGCATGGAGTATTCATTATATTGCATAGGGTATTAATTATGTACCACAGGCAACATAGTGATATGCCGGGACAGATACACTATATATGAGCTAAGGGTACAATGAGGCATAATATTGACTTGAGAGGAGACTTAGTACAGTCAGCACCCATCGCTGCTTATGAGATCCTGTTTCAATCACCTGCACCACTGAAACAAGCATTGGCAATGCCATTAGGTATGGCTTTAAAAGAAGGCTGCATGGTAATGAGAAGCATCAAATAAATAGGATGAGAATTGATATGTATTTGTGTGGAAGCTAAGAACTGTAGAATAATGTTGATGTAGGCTAAAAGGTCAGGTGATAGTTGCACTGTCAAGCCAGACCTAAACATCAATGTAGGTTAATGACTGCCCTCCTCCCATCTGTGCTGCTGTCAGAGAAAACCATTATAAATTATCTAGTTATCTAAGACACTTAATAGCAGTACAATGTCATGTGTGTGCCCCTGAAATTTCTAGCTCAGGCAGCTGGATAAATAAACAAAATGATCACAGCTGTGCGGAGGTCAAGCACTTTTTTGTGAAAGCACACAACTTCTGCCCAATCAAAACATGTACTCCTGATTCCCAATACGTGGACGGAGTCAAAACCCCTCTCTAGTGATGCTCACATAATTGTCTGGCGATAGCTGCGCTGTCAAGCCAGACCACAAAAAGGGTGCACTCAAGGACAGGCCCACAGACATACACATATGGATTAAACTGTTGCATACAGTGCCAACTAACTTATACCCGAGTACACAAACACACCCAGCATGTGAAATATGTACACAATAGTAATTCTGCACAATGGATGTACTCACTGATGGGCAAGCCAACATATGAGATATGTGTACAATCCATTGCACTGTTACGTATGCATATGTACATATGTGTTACATATGAGATGTGTGTGCAGTCAGTAACACCGTTACACAGAAAACCTAGTCCCGGAAGGCGTCTGTTCAAAGTCCAGCAGACGGAGCTCCAAACTGCAGCAGTAAAGCATATTTGCATAGAGCACACTGCAATCGGAAAGCTCTCTAAGCGCTGAAACCAAGCTAATGTCACCCACTTTATTGGCACCAGATGGAGGAAAGAACTCCTCGCTGTTTGAATCTGTCAACTTCAGATCCCTGAACCAGGTGCTCTGATCCACTAAGCCACTTAAAGAATTTGCTAAGTTACATTTCATGAAATAATCCTAACTGCAAAACATAACAAGTGACTATTTTAACTTTTAAATTGGCGAATCCACTGTGTTATTTGTTCCTATAGTAGATGACATACTAAGGGGCTTATTTATGAGAGGCTTGCGCTGCCGGAGCATCACTTTTTCTGACTTTCCAGCGGAACAAACCTCTCAACCATTTCTATGAGGCACGTAAAGCCACTTTGCGTGGGTTTTCGTTGCCTCATAGATATGGAGTAAGACAAAGCAACGCAAGTCGCTGCGTTGCCTTACTCTGCACCAGGGAGGCGTTCCAAGGGCATTGAGGTGGGTTTTCCTATGCAACACCTATCTATTTTGATGCTGCCCCAGATTTACTTAATCACATAAACCTAGGGCAGCACCAAAACCTTATGCCTCCCCAGAGCAGGAATAACGAGGAAAAATATTTTTATTTCTACTCATTTTTCCTTTTTCCATGTGTGCTGAATTCTGCAGCACACACAGAAAGAGGAAAATACCTCTCGGGATTGTTTTTGTGCAACATGGTGGCCCTTACTGCACAAAAGCATTCCTGCATAGAACACAGACACTCTTGCACCATGGTGCGAGGGTGCCTGCATTGACGATAGGCAGAAAATTGGGCACCAGTGCAGGGAGAAAGGACAGGAATGCATTGCATTTCATAAATACAGTGAAAATAAATTATCGTTCTAATGGGACGTAGCAGTCCTTTCTTTTCCATGCACACTTGGAAGTAGCCCGAGGTGTGAGGGTGAATTCCTGGACTTGGCATTCCGAGTGAGCACTTGGCCTGTGGGGACACGAGCCAAGAACATGTCTTCACAGGTGAGTGTTACCGGCCGATGATGAAAGCTCTCAGACAGGTGCCACTGTACACAGCCGGTGCACCGATGTGCACGCTCCAAGTGCACAGGCACGGAATCCGGCAGATATGCCAAATTATGGACATTGGACTGTTTCCCACTCTGGCAGCTACTTTAAACGAACATGTAGCAGCAACTGAGTACAAATATCTTTCATTAAAAAACAAAAAGTCATACAACATTTTGATAGTTTGCAAAGAGACCAATGTTTGTGGCTAACTTTCCCCAAACTCTTCTTAGTGACGCTTTAGGCACAAAGAGCAGGGAACGAAAGTCACTTCTGCGCGTAGGCATGTGAACTTTTGGGATACTCTATGTTTTGTTCAGGTGGATGCCTAGTAGTAAATGTGGAAAATGTTTATCTTCTGAGATATACACTGACTTGGTTTACTATCTTCTCATGTTTGTATATTTTAGTGGTGTGTTTTTCCATGCATCATTTAAGAAATATTAGAAGTGGGCGAGCTACTGAAAGCTAGAGCCAGGCTCCAGCCGGAAGCCTGGCTCAGCTCGAGATCCTGTTGGAACCTAGAGCCCATAACGAGCCGAACTTTCAAGTGGCTTCCCTCTACCACCCTCTACTTTACCCAGTATTTGGCATTACACCAGAGCTGCCGAGTTTGGAACTGCGCAGTGGTAGCTCGCATAGGGCGTGCTGCGGGGCGGTGGGGCGGGGCGGGGGAGGGGCAGGGTGGGGAGGTAGTAAACTTGGACATACGACGGAACGGAGGAGCGTAATAATTACTTTCCTCCGTTCCGTCGTATGTCCAAGCTTACTACCCCCCCCACCCTGCCCCTCCCCGCCCCGCCCCACCGCCCGCAGCACGCCCTATGCGAGCCGCCACTGGAACTGGGAAACCGGCACCAGCGCAACATCCTGTGATTCTGGGCAAATCACTTAATCTCCCTGTGCCTAAGAAAATATGAATGTGATCTTGTGTGGTGTAACTGGTGCTCATGTAAATCGCTCCACTACCTTCAGGTCAGAGTTTGCGCGATATAAAAACTGCAGAAAAATACACAAAAAGAGGAAAAAAAACATTCACATAAAAAGAAGAGAGAGATACTTCTTTATTAGCTGATTTTTACAAAGTGAAACCAGAAAACCTGAATAAATCGCAGCTTTCTCTCTTAAATTGTGTGATTTTAGGCACATACATTATTTCACCAAAACTCCTTTTTCTTCATAATCTTGTTTGAAAGCACTTTCAAATAAATACGTGGGTTCAGAATACCAGTTGTACAAAAACTTGCGTTTTATTTAATATACTATAATGCTACACTATCTATGAGAGTCTGGGCCACATACTGAGTTCACATGACATCTGTCTTGCCCCTTAGTTCACTAATCGTACTGTCGCCAGGGTGGGAGCAGGGGTAGGAATGGTTCTCAGCTCATTTTTAAAAACTATCTTTTCTGAGAAGTTCTTCTCAGTCGGTGCTATAATGTGATGTATTAATGTCAAAACTTCCGCATGTTAAAGAAATACACTTTTTTTTAAGAGGCTTATCATATTTTACGTGATGTTTGTTGTATCATTTACATAGCAAACCTTTTCAGGGCTCGGCTCGTGCATAGGCTCTAAGATCCACACCAGACCCTTAGCTTGGCTCTGGCTCGGTTCTCCCTGATAATTTGTTGGCTCACCCACCTCTGGGAAATATATGTAAGATGTATCGATCGAGACTACTCCGGGGGTGTCAGGAGCCCAGAAGCAGACCTGGGGACCTCAGGATGCATGTAGGCACTGAAAAACATTAAAGTAGTTAAAGAAAGAATAATGTATACACACGTGTGTGTAAAAGTGTACACGGGTGTGTGTGTAAGATCCATATATAACAAACAAAAGCATGTATACAATGGAAGACCATACCATACTATAGAGTGACTGGCCATAACATACCATACTATACAATTAAGGGCCATGCCATACCATATCATATAATACTATACAATGACAGACAAACTGTACCATAAAATACGATGACAGCCCATACCATGCCATATCTTATCATACCATACCATACAATGCCACACCAGACCATACTATTCAATGACAGGCCATACCATTCTATACTATGACAGGCGATACTATACTGTACTATACAAGGACAGGCAATACTGTACGATACCATACCACACCATACTACACAATGACAAGACCACAGCATTCCATACCATACCACCCTATATAATGACAGGCCATATTACACCATACTGTACATTGACAGGCCATACTATATTAGACAGTGAGAGCCCATACCATAACATATTACACAATGACAGGCCACACTATAGCATACCATAGCATACCATACCATACCATGACAGGCCATACCATACCACACAATGCCAGGCCAACTATAGCATGCCATACTATACAATGACAAGCTATACCGTACCATACTGTACAATGATGGGCCATGCCATGCCATACCATACAACACTATACAATGACAAGCCGTAGCATGCAATATGATGACAGGCCATCCCATCCCATACCATATTATACAATGACAGTCCATACCATACTACACAATGACAGTCCACATAATTCCATACCATACTATACAATCACAGCCCATATTATACCATACTATATAATGAGAAGTCATACCATACTATACAGTGACAGGCCATACTATACCATACTATACAATGACACACCATACCATACCATAGCATATCATACCATACTACACAATGACAGTCCACATAATTGCATACCATACCATTCTATACAATCACAGGCCATATTATACCATACTATATAATGACAGGCCATACCATACTATACAGCGACAGGCCATACTATACCATACTATACAATGACACACCATACTATACAATGGCACCCCATACCATACCATACCATACTATACAATGACAGGACATACCACACAATAACATATAATACTCTAGAATGACAGACCACACCAGAATATACAATACCAGGGCAAGATGGCGTCCGTTGGTTGGACGTGTGTGTGAGCAGCTCCTGTGTGTTCACCACCCTTTAATTTGTTGTGTAGCAGGTCAGAGATAATAGTGCAATACGCTGTGGACTACGGAAAGATGAAGCGCGGACTAAATTCTATAGCTTAAAAAAAATCTTTCTGTAAAAGCTTTCGAGGCATTTCAAACAATCGTGGAAACTAACGGACACGGCGTGGAAAGGGACGCCTCGGCAGGGTAAGGCACGCTCACCTGTGGTGTGCACCTGTGGCACTTGGGACCGGAGCGGAGGAGTGGAGCAGACTGGCGTCGGCGATCAGCTAGGCACCTCTGGGTGGTGTCAGTTTACCGGGGCAGCAGTGGAGGCGACATAGAAGTTATTTGGCCCCCCTATCCGTCCTCTCCCACTTGGTGTTAGCGGGGCTTCATGAGAGCGATCAGATACCGCTTGTGGTGGAGTTTGGTGGACGTGCCGTGCGGAGGCTCTACGTGGTGGGGTCGGACACGCTCGCCTGCAGAGTGCACCTGTGGCGTTTGAGATTGCAGGTGTTGTGGCCCCTCCGCTTGGCGAAGAAATTGTCAGCAGCAGTGGTAGCAGCAGGGCTGCTCGAAGGAGCTTGGAGGAGCACGCAGCAGTGGTGCCCGCGAAGTTGAACGTGGGGTGCATATTAGCGGATTCTTCTGGTATTTTGAAGTAAGTGTTTTCAGCTACGTGCACTGGTGGACAGCCCTGATAAAATCTTCCTGTAATTCGACATGCCCCCCAAAGCAGCCTGGGGAGGAAAAACCAGAGCCACTATGGAAGTCATGGCAGGGACTAGAGCAGCGCTTGCAGGCCGCAATGCTAGAGCTCTCCTAGAGGGATCAGAAGGAGCTATGGCAGGAGGAGATCAAGGATCACTGAGTAAGAAAATACGCCAGATATTTCAGGTGGCTACTAAGAAAAAGCAATCAACCTCGAATGCATTTAAATCAGCATTGGTGGAAAATGCAGATGGTGGTAACAGCAATGCTGATAGTGATGTCGAGCAGGGAGAGGACATATCGGGAAAGGCTACTATGCAGAGCCAAGTGGTATCTGAATCTGAATGGGGTAAATGTGATAATCTGGCCACTATGGGAGCAGCAGGTATAGAGGCCGGGGGAAAAGCGATGACAGTTGGGCTCCATGGGGAGGATGAGGTGCCTGAAGTAATAGAACCAGAGTCTGGGGCAACAGTCGATGGCACTGATGCTAGTAGTAAGGAAGCTGACTCAGGGGAGAAGTTTTTTTCTCTTTCCGAACCCTCGGATATGTCTGAAGACGATGGTGAGATAGGACATAAATCAGGCTCCTGGGAGGGCTCAATAATAAGTGTGGGTGGCAATTCGAATAGTACAAACCCTGAGGATGAAAATTCAGAACTACCCACTGTCCGTAAGCAAATAACAACTAAGGATAGGGGTGCTGGGTCAGAAGCGATAAAGACTCCGCTCTGGGATTTTTCTTTGTCCGATGAAATGACTCCTGAAGACGCTAACCTTTCCGACCAAGCTGTGGGTCGTACAACAGTAGGACCCGATGAAGAAATCTCCCTGCAATCAATCTACCGGTGTATGTTAGATCATAGGGTAGAGACTCGGACTGAGAATTTGAAAACCCACACGGCTTGTCGCAAGCTCCAAAACACGGTCAGAAGGATGGCCAAAACATGCAATGAATTCACAGAGAGAATGGCTGAAGTCGAGACACGAATTTCAACGTTGGAAGATCAAATGGAGGCACAGAAGGGGGCTACAGAAGCAATAAACGCCCACAAAGAGGATGTACAGATTAAGCTTGTGGACTTGGAGAATAGGCTTCGCAGAAATAATCTTAGAATATTAGGAGTACAGGAGGGGGTTGAGGGACAAGATGTTCGTAAGTTTGTGAGTGGAACTGTTTTCAGAGGCTTTCCCTGAACTGAAGGAGTGGAACTGGGCTGTGGAAGTCCAAAGGGCGCACAGGTTTCCTTTCAAGCAACGACTGGCAAGAGGGGGACAACTGGAACAGCGGCCACGGGCAATCTTGATCTCCTTGAATAATTTTTTGGCTCGATAGGCTGTATATGATTTGGCACGGCCAGATAAAAAGAGGATGGGGAAAGGCTTGCAATTTTTTGTTAGGCCTGATTATTGCCATTATACGGTCGAGAAGAGATGGCAGTTGCGCCAATTAATGACTCCTTTCCAGGCAAAAGGAGCACAGGCATTTTTGTTAAATCCTGCCACCTTGAAAGTTCTGTGTAAAGGGCAAACGCGCTTCTTCATTTCGGAGGTGCAAGCTAAGGAATATTTGACGACTTTGTGAAAAGACCTGTTATTATGGGAAAAAGTGTTTTTTTTTTTTTTTTCCTGGTTATAAACAATTGTATAAGGGGATTAGGAGGAAGCATTTGATTTTTTTTAAATTTAAAGTTAAGGCTATTCAGATAGTCTCCTCCTATAAGGCTGCAAATACTTTATGTTGACTATCAATAACCAGGCATATGTTGGTGGGGTGGTTGAACACAAGGTGGTATACTCACCTTCCATCACAGGGCTATACGCCCTATTGCCGATGTTTTGGGGAAAGGGTGGGGGTGCTCGAGGGTTTAGAGGGGGGCACGTGGGTGTTGATTGGGGGAGACGGGTTGGGGCACGGGGTGGGATGGGTAGGCAGGGGGGGTATTAATTTTTTTTTTTTAAATCAATCCATGGTAAAGTTTATAGCAAGGTCATATCTGCAAATGTAATTAATATACAAATGTGCATAGAAAAGATAAACAGGTTGACAGTGAAACTGGTAAAATATACTGGGCAAAATGGCTGTTAGTGGAGTACGTATATGTTCATTTAACGTATGTGGCTTAAATAATATTAATAAGAGGAGACGGGTTGCTGCTGATTTGCGCTTAATGAAACCTGATATATTGTGCATTCAAGAGACGCATATACCTTGGGTTAAGCGTAGGGTGTTAGAAGAGCTCGGATATACGCTCCTGGCAGCAACCAGCCAGACTATTACTAGTAGGGGGGTTGCTATTCTTGCACGTGGCAACATTTCTGGGACTGGGAGGGAAAGGACAGACAACTATGGTAGATGGGCGATTGTCGAGTGTATTATTGGTGGCAACAAGGTGACAATTTGTACAATATATGGGTCGAACTTCGATGAAGCTGTTATATTAGAGAATTTAATTATGGAATTGGCGCTGTGGGATACCCCTTTGATAGTCTGTGGGGATTTTAATATACATATAGAGGGACATCAGTTAGATGATGACAATTACAAATATATGGCTTTGGAAACCTAAGGTTTTTAAAGCATTAAGGCAGTTGTTAAAAGATCATGGATTAGTAGATGTATGGGCGGCCTTAAATGATCCGGATCCTGTCTATACTTTCTATTCATATCCCCATCATAAATTAGTGAGACTCGATTATGTGTTTATGTCTAGGTTATACATTGTTGGTGCAAAAGTGCAGGTATGGCCTAGGATAACCGCAGATCATGGTCCACTACTTTTAGATGTCTATAGCTTCAGTCAGGTGAAAGCTCGTAGGGTGTTTACGTTTAATAGGAAACTTTTAATGGAGAAGGAATTTATTGATCATATGTTGACCTGGGCCTTTCAACTTCTGGAGGTAAATAGGGGAACTTCTTCTAGCGCGATAGTATGGGATGCTCTTAAAGCGGGAATACGGGGTGAAGTACTCAGTTATAGATTGGCTAAACAGAAATTAGGACAAACTCTGATACAGCGGCTCTTGGAAGATTTAAGGAATCAGGAACAAGAGCTGATACAGGTGCTTAGGCGGGGACAAGAGGTCAGGGAAATACAAACTAAGATTGCTTGTTGTAAAGCCAAAATGAATGCGATATGGTGTAAGGAAACTGCCTATCAATATAAGCTGTATAAACAAGATAGATACGAATATGGGGAAGCTACAGGACGATGTCTAGCACAAAGGTTAAGAGTTAGACAGTCTTCACAGAAAATAAGGGCGATGTTGGACGCAGCTGCCAATACGGCTGAAACGCTGGAGGGGATATTGGGGGTATTTTACAATTTTTATCAAGAATTGTATACGCAAAGTGATGTTAATGAGCAGGATATAGAGAACTTCTGTCAACAATTGAACTTAGCTAAGTTAAGTCAAGAACAACAGCTGTTATTAGACGCGACAATTACTATGGAGGAGTTGGAGGAGGCAATGGGGTCATTGGCGAGGGGTAAAGCGGTAGGACCGGATAAGCTTCCTCTTGAGCTTTATCGATCACTCTTTCAAGCTTTGAAAACAGATATGTTGATCACATTTCAAGAGACGCAAGCAGGGAATCCCCCTCCATCATTGGATGAGGCTAATATAGTGGTGTTCCAAAAGAAAGATAAGCCCCCAAATCTACCAGGAGCATATAGACCAATCTCTTTGCTAAATGCAGATGGCAAAATATATTCGAAAATACTTGCCAATAGGTTGGCGCAAGTTATCACGCCTTTGGTGTCTATTTATCAACATGGATTTATACCTGGCCGAAGTACGGTTAACCATATCAACAGAGTAGTTTCTCTTATTCATTATGCCAATGTAAATCATAGGAGGTTTGGGCTGATCTTTCTAGACGGGGAAAAAGCGTTCGATCGTGTGTCATGGTCATTTTTATGGGCCATTGTGCGGGAGACAGGGTTTGGGCAGGGCTATATTGGTGCTATACAAAGTATGTATAAGTCACCACGAGCTAGGATCTGCGTAATGGGTAGGGAATCAGAGCAATTTTGTATAAGCAGGGGAACAAGACAGGGGTGTCCGTGCTCCCCGCTGTTATTTGCAATATACATTAATCCTTTCTTGGTTATGTTGGGTGCAGAATGAGCGTATCAAATCTATGAGTTGTGGACAGTATCAGGTACGTGTTTTAGCCTATGCAGACGACCTAGCGGGGGCATCTTCAGACCCTGCGCAAGCAGTAATAGTGATACGAAAATTAGCCGATATATTTGATGAGGTTTCAGGTTATAAGTTAAATGCCTCTAAAGATTGCTTCCATTTAACGTGTTGAATTGTGGGATTTGCAGTCCAAACTCTGTAGTTTGTCGCTCTCATTCCTGGTGACTATTCAGTTTTCCCTCCAAATTTCTCCTCTGCTCTGTGCTAAGACCTGTATGTTAAACAGTGCACCCCCAGCCACCATTTTGTGTTATCAAGCCAGTGAAACCAGCCCCCCTGCCTCCCCCTCCAGCAACAGGGATTTTCTACATCAGAGGGTGCTTCTGTGAGCTGTTTAAACTGTGTTTAATAGGGACTGTGCACTTCGTTTTTGGCCAGGAGAGGGAGTAAAGTTGTATTCAAACAGTATTGTTAGATTTCAAGTTTGTGAGGCCTTTACCTGCAGAAATCCAAAGTGTGGATTGAGCCTGTCTGTCTCCTAGGAGATTCTGGACAGGAGAAGCAGCCCTCACCCCCACCCCCAGGCCAGCAGGCCTAGGACTGGGGATTGGCTATTCAGCTCCCAGGCAACTCTGAGCCCTCCCCTCACACCTGCCCAGGTCCCTTAAGGCTTTGCTGGGTGCACCCCAAATCATTCTCCTCCATCTTGTGAGTTGCAGCCTACCTGTGCCCCAGATTGCAGTGAGCAGAGTCCAGCAAGTGGTAAGGAGGCAGACTAGTGCTGTCTCTTCCCTCCTCCAAAAAGTTTTTAAAAAAACGATTTTCCCTTTCTGTGATTACTGTCTTTGCCTGTGGTTGTTACAGTTTAAAAATGTAGTTTTAACCTGCCTGTGATTGTATATTTTATCACCTGTTTTGTGTGTTAAACTTGTGGTTTTCCTGCCCATGATTGCTTCCATTTAACGTGTTGAATTGTGGGATTTGCAGTCCAAACTCTGTAGTTTGTCGCTCTCATTCCTGGTGACTATTCAGTTTTCCCTCCAAATTTCTCCTCTGCTCTGTGCTAAGACCTGTATGTTAAACAGTGCACCCCAGCCACCATTTTGTGTTATCAAGCCAGTGAAACCAGCACCCCCTGCCTCCCCTCCAGCAACAGGGATTTTCTACATCAGAGGGTGCTTCTGTGAGCTGTTTAAACTGTGTTTAATAGGGACTGTGCACTTCGTTTTTGGCCAGGAGAGGGAGTAAAGTTGTATTCAAACAGTATTGTTAGATTTCAAGTTTGTAAGGCCTTTACCTGCAGAAATCCAAAGTGTGGATTGAGCCTGTCTGTCTCCTAGGAGATTCTGGACAGGAGAAGCAGCTTCCAACTCCCTGGGCAGCAAACCTTGTCTGAGGTTGCTGGGACCTTATATAGTCTGCTAGTGGCTGCTACATGTATACACTGATTGGTGGTTGTATCTGATGTTTCTATTGGTTTGAGTTAGTGTCCTCATTGGTTGGGTATTTGAGGGTTCTGATTGGTTTCTGGATCTGTGATTCAATCAATGTAGGGTTGGGACTAGGGCTAGGGTTATGATTTCTATTGGAAGCAGGGACTAGGGCTTCCTGTTTTATTGGTTGTTGGGACTAAGGTGGAACTAGGACTAGGGTTAGGCCTTTAATTGGAAGTAGCGATTAGGGCTTCTGGTGTTATTGGTTGCTGGACTAGGTGTGGGACTAAGAGTAGGGTTAGGCTTTCTATTGGAAGTAGTGACTAGGGCTTCCCGTCCCATTGGTTGCTTGGACTAGGGTTGGGACTACTGGTAGGGCTAGGGCCTCTATTGGACATAGAGATCAGGGTTTTTGAACTGATTGGATGCTTGGAGTAGGGCTAAGATTGGCTGTAAGGTCCTGATCTCCTATTGGTTCTAGATTTTAGGGCTAGTGTTGTGATTGGATAGTATTAGGGCTAGGGTTCCCATTGGCTGACGGGGTCACCTGATTACTAGGGGTATCAAAGGCCAGGGTTAGGGCGTCTCAGCCCGGGCGTCGAGGCTAAGGGCAGAGAGGACAAGGGTGAGTGCCTGTTTGAGCCTGTTAAGGGCAGAGAGGACAAGGGTGAGTGCCTGTTTGAGCCTGTTAAGGGCAGAGAGGACAAGGGTGAGTGCCTGTTTGAGCCTGTTCGAGACGGGCCAGGGCCAGGAATGCTGCCCATCTTCCCATTAATTAATGTGTCTATTACTTTTCTCCTGAAAAAGCATATCTAATGCACTACCCTATTTCACATCCGCTACCTCTATCAATATTTTTAATCTGCATATACTTACCTCCTTTATGCATCTATATGCTCTCAATGTACTTATGGATCTATATATTTATCACTTTCTTCTAATTTAGCATTTCCAATGCACTACCCTATTTCTCAGCCTATACTTCCCTCAATATATCTTCTAGCCCAACTTTTTGACTCATCTCAAACTTCTTTCTACTACTTTTTCCAATTCACTACCCTATCTCACCCTATACATCTATCACTATATCCTCTACACCCACTCTCTCATTTATCGCAAACGCCATACCACTACTATGTTCCCCAAAATAACCCTTTCTTGACTCTCTCCTACTCTACCCCTCCTTGTATCTTCTGACATCTCCTTTACTGTACCAATGCCCAAGACAAACCTTTCTAAACTCTTCCCTCTGACTCTTCCCCTCCAAAAACCCTTTTTACTCATCAAAAGCCTCCTCCTACTGCTATGACCTACAAAAAGAAATCCTTCACTCTTCTATCCCACAACTATCCTTTTCAATCAAAATAACAGACTAGCATGTTCACTTCACTAATTCCATATTCCACTATACTAATTCACCACTAATCCTTTATGGGTTCCAGAGTAGCGTGCTACTCGCCAACAAAGCGCTTCAACACCCACCAGGGGTAACAGGCGCTATATGAATGCAAACCTTTCTTTCCCTTCTATCCCTCCACTATCCTTCTCACTCCAAATAACTGACTAATATCCACCACTCAAATTACTTTCATATTTCACCATACTAATTCACCACTAATCCTTAATGGGTTTCCGGAGTAGCGTGCTACTCGCCCAAAAAAAAAAAAAACAATTCAACACCCCATCAGGGGTTAGAAGCGCTATATATATGCAAACCTTTTTTCCCTCTTCTATCCCTCCGCTATCCTTCTGAATCCAAATAACTGACTAACATATCCACCACTTAAAATTTACTTGCATGTTTCACTATACTAATTCAACACTAATCCTCTATGGGTCCCGGAGTAGCGTGCTACTCGCCGAAAAAGCGCTTCGACGCCTCGTCAGGGGTAGTAAGCGCTATACAAATGCAATTACAATACAATACTAAGTTGGCATGCCCAGGCGATGTACAGGTAATTGACGAAGCCACATATCTAGGCATTAAAGTTAGAATGTCTTTGCAGGATTTGATAGAAGTGAATTGGGGTAGTATTGTTCACGGGATCAAAAAGCAGCTAGATCGTTTAGAATGCTTGCATCTCACGATGGTGGGAAGATGCAATGTGCTTAAGATGATTATCCTTCCTAGAGTTATGTATTACTTTAGGGCGGTACCGCTGGAATGAACCAAAATACAACTTCAGGGAGTCCAATCTATCTGTGATAGGTTTATATGGGGGGTGGTCGGTTCCTAATTTTACCTTTTATTATTATATATGTATACTTCAAAACATACGGATATTGTTGACAGGTGAAGATGAGTTGATAGCGGAATCACCGTCAATATATCAGATGTTGTTAGGCTTAGAAGCTAGAAACTTCTTAGTCAAGTTTTATGAACCAAGTTACTTTAAAAAAACTAATTTTAAGGTAGTGCTCGCAGTGTATAAGGTCTGGAAATCGGTACGGAAAATGTTAGACATCTCACGGTTCAGTTATTATACGCCGTTAAATGCGTCATCTATTTTCCCCGCTATATTTTGGGACTTTAGGATGCAGAGTTGGAGGGCTGAAGGGATTAGACAATTAGGAGATCTCTACGAGGGGGAGTATTAGATTCATTTTCAGGGTTAGTGGATAGATATGGACTCCAACAAAAGGAATTTTTAAATATCTGCAAGTTCGGGATTTCTTATTTAAACATCACATGGGCGAGGGAATAACCACTTCCCCGATGGTTGAGGCAATTAGAGGGAGGGTTCGGCTAGGGGTATTGTATGCTATATTAATTGAGACACAACCAGATGACATGGCTGCACAAACTGTTAAATGGAGTGAACGGTTGGGCCAGGAAGGTGATTATGTGCAGCAATCAATTGATATGGTAGGGAAGATTCTGTTATCGGCGAATCTGAAAGCCCAAAACTACAAGACGATTTTTGATTTGTATCATACACCTGAGAGGATGATGAAGTGGGGGGGCTCTAATGATGGGAAGTCCTTTAGATGTAGTATGGAAAGAGCTGGCATTGTGCATGTGTTTTTTTATTGCAATGTGCTTCAGCAATTAATGCTTCAAATAGACCAGTTCTTGTCGGAAATCTTAGGGCTTCAAATTTATATGACAAGGGATATAATGCTGATGGGGGTTGGGGATAATCTACAAATTGGTCAGCCGGCATATAAATTCAGATATATTATATTCATTGCAGCCGCGGTGGCACGGTTATGTATTGCATCAGTTTAGTTGCAGCGGGACGCCCCTACGTTTGAGATGTGGTGGGCTAAATTTTATAAAATTTTTAATTTGGAATATAGTCTTTACTGTCTTAAGTCAAGGAAGCGGAAAAAATTGGGTATGCAGATTTGGGGCCCAATGATAGAACATCTGAATTAATTGTATGATCTAGGTAAAATGTTTCCTGTATTCGCTGTTCTGTTTCTATGTTATTTTGCGATTTATGTCTGTCATGACCATAAATAATTATGTATTAAATATGTGTTGTCAAAAAAAAAAAAGAATATACAATACCATACCATACCATACAACATAAATAAAACAAAAAACAAAAAAAAACACTGACAAAGCCAATAGATGTCTCATAGGCGAGACCTATTGGCTTTTCCAAAGCTTGTTATCTTAGATGAAGAGAGGCTGTATCCAACCTCACAGAGCAAATGGTCAGACAAACTGAGTATGCTCAAAAAATCTTTTCAGTAAGCGTTATGCTGAAGGATAATTTACGTACTTGGGGCTTCCCTAGAAACCTGTACCTTTCACTTCCAGAGGCTTCCTTACTGCTGCTGAAATACCATGGGACGTCTCAGGGAACAAAATCTTTGACGAAGAAAAAATATCATGTGGATTGTAATATTCTTTAGGCAGTGCCTTATCTAGGAATTTAAAGCAGTGACAGAAAAGCAAATTTGGACGACCACTTGTGGTCAAACCTGATCGCAGTTATCCCATGAAATAGAGACAACATGATGTTATGTTATTTGGATTTTTAGAGCGTGACTTATCACCCGAAGGGTAACCAGGCGCTGGATGTGGTGTGATGTGAACACGTTTGAGGTAGAGCTAGAATGTAAAGGTTGTCCCAAAACCAAATTTCAGCACTTTTTGGGCAATATTTTATCGATTGCTTGTGCCATGAATTTGTCCATCATCTATGTTTTACCACATTTCAGAATTAAAGACTTTATTACAATTAAATTAAAGGAACTGGTACTTGTGATATTGCAGCTGAGCGTACGCAATGGAGCAAGCCAAGACAAGAGGACTGGGCCTGCCCTGAGTGTTCCAAATTCCCAAACCCCTCACGCCTGTGTCCACGCACAGGGAGAGCGTTTTTACCTCGTGGACTCTACCAGAGAAAGAAAACGGGGAGGGGAGACATCTAAATCTGTTTGGGGGAAAATTGCACTGAGTCTCCTTACCCGCGACATGATAGCATGCCAGGAGTGTTCTGCCCCTTGTCATTGGCTGGTGACACCCAGCATAGGATGCACACTAAAGGATTAGTCCCACATATAAGAAGATAGAATTAGGACCCGGAGACACCATACCGGTCCACGCCCCCGCCCAAACCCAACCAGTCAGTGACAGACAACAAACTGTTTTGGGAAGAGAGTCATGTTTATTACAGACAAAACACTCAAAACATGACATCTTAAAATTCTTATCCTTTCCTATACTGAACACAGCACACATCTTAAAAAAATGTCAAGAGGGCCAAGAAAAACACATTTACAATTGAATGAACATAGAATAGCAAATCTTTACAATCGGACATTGTCATGCTAAAATCATTGCTATTTTACAGTTCGTCCCATTAGAGCCTCCATTACTTAATCATCCAACACTAAGGTCCAGTAAACCTTCATCCCAAGGAGAACCACACAGGTTGACTCCACCTGCATACCTGAGGGGCAGTGCACACTCCCAGTAACTTTGTCCACACTCCCAGGGGCCCGCCCTTCCAACACCAGGCTGTCTGCGGAGCACCTAGAGTGTGACCAGGGGGTGGAGCTCCATGCCCTAAACTGTCTAATCGTGCACCCTTGCCCCAAGCCGGTGTGAACATTCTTCTTTGGGATTCAGATTGCTGTCTCCCCCCTCAGTGCTAGCCTAGGAAATGAGTTGGAAGACTTCCCCCGCTGTTGTAAAGCAATCTTGTGGTTCACTTTTTCGACACAAGGGCGACCAGGGCCAACCGGTCCTTCGCCATCCCCACCAAAGAACAAGTTTTCAGTAAAGGCCCAGATGCCGCCAATAAACAAATCAGTACCCAAGTCAGATAAGTGGACACCCATCTCTGTGAAAAATAAGCCCTAGTGCCTTTCCCGGTGAGGTGGGACATTCTCATTGGTTTCAAATGGCCATAAATTGTTTTATTACATTAGTCACAATTGCAAACATGAATAGTATCAGGTAACCAATTATGAATTTTAACTTGACCACAGTAAAATGGGAGCATGAATTATCCTACTTTTACTTCGACCAAGGTCATGACAATGTATACATGCAAAATTTAAAAAAAACATTAAAACGTAGATAAACTATAAAGATCATTTCATTTAAATGTAAAATGCTGACATATGAAGCGACAAGTAGCAAAGAGATGTGCCTTAGATTGTTAAACAGAATAAAAACCTCAGTACATCCAACAAACTTAAGGCTCATCGACAAGTATACTCCTCCAGGCTCTCCCTAGCCTCACTACAGCCACAAGAAACCTGGAAAGTGAGAAACAGATAAATGGGTTTGATAGCATAAATTAACAAATGTAGATGTACGTCCTCAAGTCTCCTCTTTCACCAGCACTAGGTACAGATACCTGCAACACGGATTTATTGAATTTTATTTTTTTTAAGTATAGACATAGAAGAAAGTGCACCCAGCATTGCCTACAGATCGAATCGCAAGGGCTGGGGAAACGCCACACTATCAGATCTTTAGTTCTGGGAAAGCCAAGTCTCTCGGAAACCAATCTCAACTTAAAGTGAGAGGGCACAACATCCTCACATGCACTCATACACATTCTATATATGGCTCCATGCCCATACAAGACGAAGTGCGGACAGAAGACCTGACAGAAGTTTTAAGGAGCTCAGTTGTTTTCCTTTCTAGAGTTTGATTTACCATAAACCTTGCTACAATCAGTTTGACATCCTTTGCTACAACAGAGTGTGGTGTATTCGCAAAATAATCAAGACCTAGTGGTGTTGCAATGTTTCTTATGGGGCTTGACCATGGAATATAACAGGCCTTCGGACTTTCACCCAACAGCTAAGATTCTAGCTGATTACTGTAGAGTGAACAGGAAGGGAGCTAAAACGCACCCTTGCCTGACATCTGTTAGAGCTGCAGTGTGAAGTCTCTGGCCATATCTGACGGAGGAAGTGAGATTACTATGCAAGGCTGATACAAGAGGTACTAGACCTCTAGACCTATGACCTAAAGAGGACAGACACCCACAGTTTGCAACTGTTGACAAGAGCAAAGTTGAAGGATTGGTCTAGAAATTTAAGGTAGGGTCAGTAGCGTGAAGCAAAATGAAGGGGTCCCTCTGCAGAATGTGACGAGGGACCACTAAATCTCTGATATCTCACAGATATTAATTAGCTTTGGGCTGAAAGGGAGTCCCTTGAAGTATTGGGGGGGTTCCCTAAAGGGTTGGTGGCCCCCTGGCCACAGGGGCTGCAGGGGCCTGCGTTATGCCCCTTGGGAGAGTGGTACTCTGTGGCGTAAAGTGCCTTTGGACAAAACCAATAAAAGATTCAGGCACTCTTCCGTCATACTGACTTCAGTGCGCTCTTTATTGTACTTCAGAGAAAACACCAAAGCCAGTTGCCCCGTCCCACCACCCATGCAACATAATCCTTCTAAAGGCTCGATAGTGGGATCAAGACAGGGGACCGATGGATAACATATGCGTTCGTGTCTGTTGTACTTCTTAAAAATCGAAATCATGATCTTAGATCCCACATATTTGTAAAGGCGAATGTACCACATATATTTAAAACCCTTGTAAATATCTCTTAAAAAACTGCATTGCTCTGTATGACATTGGTGATCAGCTTCCTGGTCAAAGCTACTGGATTTACCTGAGACCATTGTGTTCTCCTAATATCATTATTGAGTGTCTCTTGCTGAGGGACAATACTACGATAGGTACTCGATGTTACACCAAAAATAGTGATCAGCTGTCAATAACAGAGGATCGTGGTTGCTGTTAGCCATACCCCAGTACAGAGTTCCACAGATTTGAGGATACTAAGATATGGTCAAAGACTTCAGGGCCCTTCCAAATAAAAATAGGGTAGGCAGGCTTGTTGAAAGGCACAGCTGGACTGGGAACAGAAACCAGCCCTGGCAATCAATTCCGCTCGACTGGCCCCGGAGGAGTGGGGTGCTACTCAGAAGCGCTGACCGGGGGGAGGGGGGGGGGCTAATGTCAAGCACTGCTGCCGCTTTTGTTACAGGGTGCCGATATTGGAGCACTGCTGCAAAACCAGCCCCCACGGTTCAAAAACCAGCCTCCACCCTTTCAGCCCACCGGGAAAATGCCCGGTGCCTGCTACGGCCAGTCCTGTCCTGTTGGGAGGTCGTTGACCAGAGCCACTGAATTAAATGTTAGCACTAATGAAATCAATAAGGAGCCTCACTTGATTGTTGATTTTGCGATCTTCATCTTGGGGCTTGGGATACCTAGTATAGAACTCTGGCTAACAGGACAAAAGCACAGGATCGAGTCCTTTGCCTTACTTTCCATTAAAGTCACCCGTGGTAATCACAGAAAAAGGTGCTGCTGTTTTTGTCACGTTCCCTGATGTTCATGAAGGTCTAGAATTGGGCTGGATGTGTGGAAAAACGTATACAAACTTAATTATTATAGTAATTTATCCATGGCCTGTGAATCATCTGTAATGCTCAGCAATAGGACCAAAAATGTGTTTGATTCGGTTGAACCCGTAACCGTGCAGGGAAATGGCAATAAGATCAGTATCACAAGACCACCTGATGGCTGGACCTGCTGTGATCATACTGCATGGACAACCGAGGACTGAAAACTGTCCAAATTAAAGGCTCTTACACCAGGTTTCCAGAATGGAGTGTGTAAGCAGATGACAAATGTTGGCCACTTTGTGTCCTGTAACCTTCAAGCCTGCAATATTCCATGACAGTAGCTCCAATTTAGAGAAGTTTGTCCCTGGCTCTCCAGCATAACATCTCCATCACCCTGACTAACCTTCTTTTTTGCTAAAGGGACATCAACATTCGGGTCCCCTATTGCGAATCAATCATGTGCGTCTAGAATAGACAATGTCTCAAACCTATTCTGTGTTTGAGCCCCGTGAAAAATTAAATAGGGGTTCTACACTCGATGATTTTAATTAGAATAGCAGTACCATGAAAATTGGTCTTTGATACAGTTAGACTGGTGAATCGACAACTGCGCTCATCCTCCCCTAACTATCTAATCCCACATGTCCTCTTTTCCTCAGTGGATGTAAAAAAAACAACCTAAGTGTAAAATTCCAAAACTGTTGTGGCAAAAGGATGGAGACAAGATCTGTGGGGCTAAATTTCATGTCAAATGGTGAGCGGAAAGTCAACACGATGCAGTCCTCTGGCATGTTTTTCCCAGAAGAGCCCACCCAAGAAACCGACGAGCCGTAGGCAAGGCGGAATGGTTTGACCTATGTGCTTGAGTATGCTTCTTTATCCAATGAACAGTCTTGTTGAAGAGAGATGTAGTGTTTTCATAAGCTTTTCCCCTATGGTCGAACCCCTACCGTAACTGCCATATGGGAGTTGCTTGTGGGGGAGGTGCCATGCCGTTAACAAAGCCAGATCTGCCAAGTTACAAATTTTAAGTCTATAAATTGGAGTGACTAATGCCCGATGAACCAGCATTGTTCGAACAACCAATTCATGCAGCGTCCGCCACATCCCCTAGCCTCTGGTCAACCAGCCATGAAGTTAACACCGCTAATCAGGAGGAAATGTTGGATCAGTCTGAATGGCACAGTTTCATGCATTCAAATGATTCTACGAAGGGAGAGGACCTTTCGCCAGGTGTTCCTTGGCTCCTAAAATATTGTCCTCAAGTCTTTTGAATACATTTAGTGGAGTATCCAAATGAAAAAAGAACAAATGCTCCACTGTTTCAATGTGTAGAGTGTTCAAACACCCTGTTGGACCATGAGCCTCAGCATTAGGATTCTGGATGTAATTTTCCAGAGGAGCCAGAAACAGGCGAAGAAGCCTTCTATAGTAGGAACTAGCTTTCTTACTGGAAGCCATCTTTGGGGCAGTAGGAGCTTTCCTCTTCATCATGACCCCTTACATGGCCTCCAATTATCACACCCAAGAGGGACCTAAATCTGCTGCCAGGATGTTGGTGGGCAGGTTCTGGTTGACCGGCTCTGAAAATGTGAGCCAATTGAGCTTTTGCTTCCTTTGCAGCCCCCAACCAACAGTAAGTTATAAATATATGATAGTTTGGCATTATGTCAAGGTACTGCTAGCTGGCAACTCAGCTAACTGTAGCCAGGGGCTAGTTTGTGTTGCTCCTGGGTTGACACCATGTAGTTCCTCCTGATGGCTTGGTGCTGCCACCAGGGGCTCGGCTTGTTGCTCTTGGATTATAGCTGCTGGAATATTTTGAATTATTTGTACAGTTAGTTTACAGGTATTTAAATGTTGTTGTGTGTTAGAAAAAAATGACGTCCAACAACCTTTCTTTCACATTCCTTGAACCCCAGCAAGATTGTCAGACACTCCTTTAACTTTACAGTCAGAGAAAGAAAAGTAAAGACAATCTTCTTATTAAAAGATTAATCAGAAATTTGTCAGAAGACAAAGCCTGGCATTTGACCTCTGTCTATCAAGGCACAGCAAATGTGACAAGATAAAAACAAAATTTAAAGGCATCTGTTTTTGGTCATTAACCTTCTGAACCCCAGCATGGTTATTTTGGGGGGTGTTGCAGCACCCCTGTACTCCTACTTCCAGCACCTATGTCAAATGTTGCCCTCAAAGGTGGTAAATTCCGCCCCCCAGCGTAAACCCCTCTTTACGCTAAGGTAGGAATTATGAGTTGTTAGGTTTTTAACGCGTTCGATAATTATCAGATGTGTTGAAGAACTCAATCATAGTTACATTTCGGCAGGTCAAGCATGCTGAAATTTAACAAGAGAAAACCACACTGTATTTACTGTGTCATGGGGATTTTGCTGCATTAAACCCTAAAATCTGCATGTTATTCCCCAAACAACGTGTGGTGGCGCCATCAATGGACTGCCCCAGGATAGTAGGCCCCAGAGTACACACTCAATGGGCATTGGAAGTTTTTTTGAAGTAGTTGACAAGTATGAATTTGAAAAATATACTACTCTAAACATTTGAGCACAAATGAATCCTGTGTGACATTCAGAGCCACACTTTAATAAAGCTAGTACAGGAAAAGGACAGACATTGGAGTAATGTCTTCATGTCCCTGACTCCACACCAGATTTCTCTCTACTGTTTCCTTGTTACAGGTCCTACTTACGTAGTCATGACTGATTTTCACCCACCCCACAACTAGAGATTTTCTTGAATTTACAAGTCCTGGCCAAGCTAGAAACCCAGCACTTTGTGCTGAAGCGGGTATCTCAGCCATTCATTTAACCAATGACTAATTAAGCATATGCCTTTTGTGAATGGGAGCTTGCAGTCCAGGAATCTCTATTTTCTGGACCTCTTCATGTCTAAGGACTATACTGTTTGTATCTTGGACTTGGTAGAGTGCTCTTTTTTTTAGGGATTTAATGGTTTTCTACCTAAAGGATGGGGTTATTTGTCTTTCTCCATCTTGATTGCTAACTTTCCAGAGTGCCAGGTGACTTTTGTAGCACCTTTCTGCCTCAACTGATTCATGTTTTTGGACTTGCAAAAGCACCCTAAAGATGCTGTGCATTGGGATGACTATCCAGCAGGGATGCGTAGTTCTTTACCTTCATCAACAATTTCTGAACTTGGCCGCTTGGTCCCCATCTTCTGTTAGCTTGGTCTATTGTGAGAAATGTGACAAAGAACCGGCTAAATAGGTGTGTGTACAGGAGTTAATGGCCTCGAGTTAAGGTGGTAATTGTTTTTTAGGGATTGTGATGTCTTTTTTTCATCTTGCATCATTCCAGGTGGCACATTGTGAACAGATTTGTGCAAATTTTGTTTAATGTCAGTGGTGCTTACAGGAGCTGATTTCCATAAGGAACATTGTTAAGTGGCTCTTGAAATTCTATTTTTCTCCCTGTTCAGCGAGTCTTGGCCTAGGGATGTGATAAGCAGATGACATGGAAGGCTGCTTTCCCTATACCAATATCAGCCATAAAGACAAGTAAGTTCTAGTCCTTTCTTATGGTAAATCGCATTCTTCACAAGGACACAAAGCATTTCTTTATTTTGTTTCTGTCCACGTTTATGTCAGATTTCTATTTGACCTAGGACATTTCCCTTCCTCCTTTTTATGTCTGACCTAGAGATAGCTTTAGTTGTTTAGACTCATGTAATTAAAACAATCCCTAAATAAAAAACGCATGAATAAATACACGTCAATCCCAAATGTGACTTGAGGTTTTGCTGCCTTTTGAACTGGTGCTGGTGCGGGCAATCTCTTTGATATGCATACAGAATCCTCCTGACAGCTGAGAAAAAAAATAAACCAGCTTACAAGGAGGCATGAGAGTGGAATGCATAATTTAATTCACGTGTAAAGAAATTGGGTCAAAAAAGTGGCAGTGTAATGAGTTTCGGCCTTACCCTCATGGGCCTTCCTAGGACATAAGGAGTGGTATCTTTCTTCCCCATAGAAATACGCAAACTCTTAGACAAAGTCAGTGTTTAGTCCATAGAAAGAAAGGAAAGACTATAACTTTGCCTCTTTTTCATTGTCTTTATTCTTGCTTAATCATATTCAGTGATAAGCCTAGCATGATTTTACGCACTTACTGCTACATCAACAAGTTCAATATTACATTAAATTCACCTGATATTCTAAATTGAAAAGATTACTATCATTAAGGAATATACACGTTGTAAAAGCCGAATAGCAGTGTTTGCTTTTAATGTCCATAAGGATATGATTATGCACAAGTAGGGGAAACATCCATTACAACGCAGTCATTACATCGCACTGCTTTTACAACGCAACTGCCATTACATCGCATGCCATTACAACGCATGCCATTACAACGCATTCCATTACAAGGCATTATAAGGTAAGTAATGGAGATTTTTTAGTTTTAGGGTGGGTATGGGTTTTGGGGTAGATGGGAATAGTAGTTTTTACCCCTACACTATCCAACACTTTCCCTACTGTTGCCCTAAAAGTATTATTGCGCTGTAATGGTATGCGTTGTAATGGTATGCGTTGTAATGGTATGCGTTGTAATGAAATGCGTTGTAATGGTAGTTTTTAAAAATGCGTTGTAATAGCATACGTTGTAAAATCATGCGATGTAATGGTAATTGCAATGTAAAAACCGCGTTGTAAAAGCATGCGTTGTAATTGTTCGCGTTGTAACGTCATACATTCCACAAGTAGACAATCAACATTCTAACTGTAACCTTTTTCTTGCTGCTGTATTACTTATAAGAAGAATCAGTCGATAAAAACAGTTTATTGGCTGTTTCAACCTGTTATAAAACTTTAAATTTTGATTCTTTAAAAGAGCATTTTCTTATATTTATGGGCTGTTTGGATTCAGCAGTTGAGGGTTTATTCATTGAGTATTTTACATGGATACATAAAATCAGAGTTCATTGAAGCACTATTGGAAATCAATTTTTGTAAAACAATATATAGGAGTCTATATGAGTCGCCCTTTCAAGTTTCTAAAAGCAAATGAGACAAAATAAAAAGTATCAAATGAAAAGGGCAACTTGGACTCCATGGTTGGTTGGCTTTCATGTCTAATTTCGAAACTGTTTCGATTCACTGAAATCAAATGTATGCTCAATTCTTCCAAGTTCAAACCTGTAGGATGTTTAGTATACAAAAAAATAACATAAAATAATGTATTCTGACTTCAGTTTACACAACTTACGTTCTGTATTACCCTGTCCCTCTTATTTGATTTAACAGTGCCTATCTCATAATAACTAAGGGCCTAATTTAGAGAGTGGTGGAAAGGGTACTCCGTTGCAAAGGTAACGGAGTTCTCTTTCCGCTGTACTGAAGGCTATGTAAGTGGCGGAGACTACTCCGTTCTCCGCCACTGCCATTCGCCTCAGGTGGCCTGGCGGCCCGTGGTAGTGGTTCCTGCCAATGTAAGAGATGTCCTCTGGGGAAGCGTATATCAGGCTGACAAAGTGAATACTCTGTTGCACTGACTGAGTTACCACACTATACATCAGCCCCTAAGTAATCCTGGGGTACTATTAAGCTTTTGGTAAAAATGGTGCGCAACCGGAGGTGTAAAATCTCCATTTTTTGATGGCACGTTTTTGTTCTAAAATACCGTTCTTCTCTGAAAAAATTGTAATGCCCACATATTTAAGCTTGCATGGATATCTAGTAATGTGTATAGTGTATTCCGTTTTACAGATAATAAATGCTGTAATGGGTACTTCTTTCTTCTGATGTGGCACACTGCATGTTTTCTTGTTCACACTATTCTTGCAAGCTTTAAAAGAAAATGAGTGATTGAGGGAGGGCGGAGAGTGAGTTTGGCTGGAGTGCCAGTCTTCCCATTTGGAATCTTTTCTGGAGGCTGCAAAAAAAAGAATGCTCCGTGAGTGTTTGGGAAAGAGCTAGAAATTCAAGTTCAAGTAAGTAACTTGCGCTTGTGTTTATTTGTGGTGTTGGCGCGACTCTCAGTGCTGTGAAAAAATGTAATATTTAGTATTCAGGGTTGTTTCAGCATGCCATGCATGCTCATTTGGCTCTGGCATCTAGGAGAAAAATGTCCTAGTTGTGGTTATAAGGCTCTCGCCTGCTTAAATAACACATTTGCATACATGAGTCATTTGAATAAACTTTTCAGAACTCTACTTTTAAGCTGCTTCTCAGTCCAGCCTTATGTCTCCCTTTTATAATACTCTTAAAACTGATTTCTGTTCAGTGGGCTCACAAATGGAACTTGCTTTTACCTTTAGAGCGGTGATATTAATTGTTTTGCTTTGCTATATACAGTGATCATTTAAAAAAAAAACAAAAAAAAAACATTTTTTTAATCTTAGGTCACAGCAGCAGGGGTGTCCCAAGTATCCCATGCTAACCAGCTTCAGTCTTCCAGCTGCCCTACACACTGTGGTTTCAGACTACCAGACAACATTTACCCAGACTCTTTCATTGTATTGAATGCTTTTATTGCTACACACCAGCAAGCTTTATAGTTAACAATGTACTTGCACCACTATCTTTAAAACATATTTATCAGGATCTCCATTTCGATCTTTTGTTTCATTGATGAAACTGGTATAATGTATACTTTATTGAACTGTTATGATGGGACTGAGAATGCTTCTTCAATTGTACAGAGAATTAAAACAACCTAAACGCACACAGGCTCTAATTAGAACAAGTGTCTGCATATTACAGCCGTTAAGCCAACCCTTCTCCTGATCTTAAAATCCAGTTAGAAGACAAGTGTTGTAAATTTCACGTTCAAACGTTCATTGGTTTGCATGGAGCAACTGCTTGATAAAAGGCACCGAGTAACTTGGCACAGTTTAGAGAGCTTTAAAGGTGATTTGGAAAAGAGTTATGATTTCTCAGACTCATATTGTTTGAATCTTCTTGAACCTTTTTATTGGAGAAAGAAGCTGGCCTATCAACATCTGTTTTCCGCTTCTGATGCCCTTCGAATTTCCCAGCTCTTGTATAAGGACAACCTGCATGACGAGCATTGTCTTGCCTTGACTCAGACCCATTGCAGCAGACAGCCCTTTGTCTTGTGCTCGCAAATGTGCCATGACATTTTCAAATGTTAAAAGTGATATTCCCAATCTGAAGAAACTGATGTCCTTCATGCTTTTAATCCCGGAAGCAGTGCCACCGCAGGGAGAATACTCCCTCAGATGAAAGTGTCAGTGACTGACCTCTGCTGTAGGTGTAACATTGAGCTTACAAAAGCAGGTCTTCAGATTCGGGTTAACATGAAACATTTGTGTTTTAATATGTGCAGTATTGCCACAAGGGACAAATAACTTTTTGGGTTTGCAAACTCTGGTAAAAAGTACACGTTCAAAACCCTAAATGAGATTGGCCAGGCTGCAGGTTGGTACGGGACCCTCATCTCCGAGTGTTGCACCCAAAAGCCACAACCATTCGAGGCTGCCAGTCTCCATACTCACCCATTCAACCAGTGCTTAATTTGTAAAATATTAAGTGCAGCTGCTCACATTTTGTAGGAGGCCACACCTACTTCCCCCGGCTCGGCCCACTTTCTCCAGTAGCTCCACCCACTCCATTTATTGGCCCCACCCACACCCACAAGTCTCAACACATCAGAGCCATCGCCTCACTTCTTGAGTTCCGCAAGAAGCTGAAGACCTGGGTCCTCACATAAGCATCTCGGGGACTTCACACCTCCACACCTGCCCAAGCGCCTGGATACCCTTTCGGGTGATTAGTGTGCAATACAACTCAATATAACATAATGTAACATATGGGAAGCCTATGACAACAACTTATATGTGAACTCAAATTAGAGAAAGTGGGTAAATCTCAAAATGCAGCTTTAGGAAAGATCACTGGAGGACTTGAGGCAGCTTTGCAAACTAAAGAGAATGTGCTTGTACAGTGCTGTTTAAAAGAAAGGAAGGGATGAAGGAAGGAATACATTAAAGAAAGCAGCAACAAATGCAGGCAGGAAGGGGAGTACTGGACTGAGGAAATAAATAAGTAATGGATGAAAAAAGGAGGAAATAAGAAAAAAAAGTGAAAAGAAGAAATGAAGGGCTAGAAGAAGAAAGGAAGTGAACAATGTGTGATGGATGAATAGAAAGACAAAAGGAAAGGAGGAAGAAAAGTAGAAGGAAGGGTTGAGGATAAGAAAAGGAAGAAATTAAAGAAGGGATGAAGGAAGGAGCAAGAAAAAAAGAAAGTTAGGAACAGATGCAGGAAGAAGGAAGAAATACACCAAGGGAGGAAGGATGGGGAAGTAATGAGGGTGTAAGGAAGCAAGAATGGAAAGAGGAAAGGAAGCATGGCTGGAAGTGCTGAGAAAGAGAAAAAGGAAAGGAAAAAAAAGGGACGAAGGAAAGAAAGGAGGTCAGGGGAATGGATTTGAGTATGAAAGGTACTGGGTCACGGGGGCAGAGGGAATAATAACAGTGCAATATTTCAAAGAAAATTGAAAAACAAAAGATTAAAATACATTTCTGTGTCCATAGCACACCATGTATGTTTGTAAAGCACAAATTCCAGAGAGGGGGCTTTGACACAGAATTAAAAATGTTGTTATCCAGCTCAATGGCTCAAATGTTATCGACCACAGAAAGATGAAAGACTGAGTGGCCACACCAAGATTTAAACTGATGACCCTGAGATCAAACACAGATACCTGGGTTGGATATAAAGATTTGTGCGAGAAGGAAAAACATAAAAGGGAGAGTGAGGAAGGAGGAGAGGTCTGAAGGCAAAGATAGATACGGTAGACAAAGAATGTGAAGAGAAGTGGGGAAAGCAGAGATTGGGAGTGAAAGATTGGAGTGGAACATGATGGAGAATGAAAAGTAGAAAGAGGAGAAAGGCAGGGGAAGAAGAGCAGGCAGCAGGGAGCGTGTGAAAGGAGAGTGGAAGAGAAAGAGAGGAAGGTGAAAAATGAAAAACAGTTAATGAGGGGAGGTGGTGATTTAAGAGGAAACGCGGATGTAGGGCATAAAGTGAAGGAAGAATGGAGAGAAGGGAAGGAGTGAGGTGTGAAGAGGAGGAAGAAAAGCAGATACTGAGGGAGAGCAAGCAGAGTGCACCTCTGCTATATTAACTATATAGTAATTAATTATGTAAAGTTGAGGGGTGAGAGGGCTGTATCATTCTTGGCCTGACTCATCAATGCATAGCTGTGCTATCCAAGACACACAATAGCGATTCTTTAACTGTGTTAAGGTTTTATGCCATCAAAGGATATTTTGTGGCATCACAATAGGTTTTCCTGATAATAGAGTGTCAGTTATACCATTGGGATTAAGCTTTGATGGAGAATCAGGCTCTCATTCTTAAAATAAATAGTTCTATTACATGATCAGGCTACAAGTCACAAAATCCTGCTGCCACCTATTTCAAAATGAAGTAAGACTTTCAATTCCATTCACAGACGCTTCCACTCACACCCTTGAACTAATAAAGCACAAAATTCAACTGAGTCTGCCGTCTGTGCTATATTAGGATTGCAGTTTATGAAAAGCGAGTAACAGAAGGATCTCTGTAACAAAAACAGGAACCCACTGACCTATCCACATAAATACAGTTCTGTCATCTGCATGGTACACTTTCTTTGCAAAAGGCACATTAACCCTCTGCGCTACAATCAGAACTACCACTAGACAAAACTCTGATCTCTCTCCACCAGGAACATAACATTTAATCACAAGTGTGAAGTGTCATCCTGACATTTTTATTTTTGCCTCAATCCTGCTGGAACACAAAAGGAACTCTACAGCAGGCGCTTTTAATCCAAGTTATTTCCTAACACAGTGCCCCCCCTCCCAACTCAGCGCCCCCAAACTCAGTGCCAGGTTCTAAATGCCCTTAAAAAAGCCATCCCTGTCCGATTCCTAGCTGTTGGTCTCCCAAAACTACATTCTTAGACCTGGCATCTTTGACATGTTTTTCCCCTGTCTTTTTTGCTTCTGACCTCCTGTTTTTGACTGTGTGGTGCATTGCATTTTTGCTGGTTTTAGAACTCTGGGCAATTTACCACTGCTGACCAGTGCTAAAGTGCAAGTGCTCCCTGTGTAAATTGTGGTTATGATTGGTTATCCATGATTGGGATATTTGATTTACTGGTAAGTCCCTAGTAAAGTGGACAGGGTGTGCCCAGTGCCTGTAAATCAAATACTACTAGTGGGCCTGCAGCACTGATTGTGCCACCCACACAAGTAGCTCAGCAACCATGTCTCAGACCAGCCACTGCGATGTCTGTGATTGCAGTTTTAAACTGCTATGTCGACCTGGCAAGTGCACCCATTTGTCAGGCCCAAGCCTTCCCTTTTTCTACATGTAAGGCACCCCTAAGGTAGGTCCAAGGTAGCTCCATGGGCAGGGTGCAGTGTATGTGAAAGGTAGGACATGTACTGGTGTGTTTTACATGTCCTGATAGTGAAATACTGCCAATGTAATTTTTCACTATTGCAAGGACTATCTCTCCCATAGATTATCATTGAAGCTACTTTGTAGCCTCTTACAAGTGTAACTTCCAATTGGGAAGAGATACAGATTTGGAGTTTAGGGTCTCTGAACTCATTTAAAAATACATCTTTAAGTGAAGTTGGTTTTTAAATTGCATGTTTGAAAATGCCACTTTTAGAAAGTGGGCATTTTCTTGCTTTACAATTATGTGCCTGTAGAATCCACGCCTGGTTTAGACTGACTGTTGGGCTGTTTGTGCATTCACGCTAGACAGTCACACAAAGGGAGCTGAGGTGTGCCCTGCATATCCTGATGGTCCATCACCAGGCTGATGGGTCTTCCTGAGCTAGAGTGGTGGGAGGAGTTGTCACTGACACCTGAATTGGGCTGTGCCTGTCCTCACACAAAGGTGTCTCCACCCCCCTGTAGTGTGTCTGGAGCCAGGTCAGGGAAAGGCAGGCTCTTGTGCACTACAAAGACTTTACTTTGAAGTCTGTCTACTTTAAAGGCAGAATCTGGTATAAGTACTGGAGCTGTGACACCATAACTTTAGAACACTTCTGGACTAAGAGGAGATTCTGCCAAGAAGAAGAGCTGGAGTAGCTGTAGGAGGGGAACTGCCACCCTGCTTGTTGCTGTGTTGTGCTGGCTTACTGCTTGCTGCTTCTGTCTTGGGCAGTGAAAGGACTGGACTTTGCTTTCTGTATCCTGCTTGCCAAGGTTCTCCAAGGGCTTGTGTGTGCTTGCCTCCTGTTAAGAAGTCTCAGGGCCATCAAAGACTTCACCTGCAGCCCCTGAACTCCTCTGCTGGGAGTTCTGACCTGCCAAGTGGTTCCAATTCCAGTTCTGGGCCCTTGGAGGTGGCTTTGCTGCAAAGGACTGAAAACAATCCAAGCATCGACCTTCAGCGCCTGTTTTTCCTGCTGCAGTAACCCCGTGCGGTTGAAAAACCAACTCATCGCCGCGTTGTGTCTGAAGAATCGACGCAACGACTGCCGCGCGACTGAAAGTTCGCTGCAGCCTGATTCCCAAACACTGTGTCACCGACCTCCTTGGCACCAACTCTGACACAGGCCCTGCTGTGCGGCTGAAGAAACCGACGCATCACCTGCTTCGCAGCTGGAAAATTGACGCAGCGCCTGTTTCACCAATGCCACATCGACCCAGCGCGCCCGGATTTTCGATGCATCGCATCTGTGCGTCAAGTTCTTCATCGACGTTGCCCCGCAGTAAGGAACCAAGGCCATGTGTCCGGAAATCGATGCATCACTTCCACTCACAGTAAGGAACCAACGCATCACCTCCCCTGACAGTAAGGTACAGACGCATCACCTCCTCTGCGCTGCAGTACGGAACCAATGCATCACCCCCACTGGCAGTAAGGAACCGACGCACCACCTTCCCTGAGAGTAAGGAACTGATGCATTGCTTTGCTTTTCTGGCGCCTCACCCTCCTGCGCCTGTTTTCATCTTTGATTGTGACACATCACAGGTACTTTGTGATAAAAGTGATGAATCCATAGTTTCCTATGGACTGCACTATTTTGAACCTTTAAATAATGATATCTTTACTTGTGTATGTTGGATTTTTGTTGTTTTGGTCTTGTTGTATTCAGATAAATATTGGTTATATTTCTAAACTGGTGTGGTGTCCTTTTGTAGTGTTTTCAAGGTATTACTGTGTGTTTATGTACAAATGCTTTATACATTGCCTCTGGCTTAAGCCTGACTGCTTGTGCCAAGCTACCAAGAGGGTGACCAAGGGTTATCTTGAGTGTGTAACTCCCTTAACCTGACTAAAATAAGGGTCCCTAATTAGACAGGGTGCAAGCCACTGCCAACTGGAGACCTCCATTTCTAACAGACATGCTCAAGTTTTAGTATTTAAATACACGTTATCAGAATCATGTAAGAATTCACTTTTTACTGTCTGACTTTCTTGCCCTGCTGATGATAACTGACAGCCGCTCCAAAGCACAGGACAATATATATATATATATATATATATATATATATATATATATATATATATATATATATACATGAAACTCATACATCAGAGATTCTTGAACAAGTTGAGTACATATACATGGCAGTTGCACATGCGGCCTGTGGTAGACAAAATAATGTAAAGAATACACACCTGAAAAGCGTATGACTCCCCCCGCCTGCCTGGTCCCCCTGCCTTCTCATGAGCAAGCACAGTCGCTCCCAGAACACACGAGTAGAATTCCAATTATAGACAAAATCACTGGCATGCAGATACAGTGTATGTTACATGCTACTCAAGCCCTGCCCTGGGCACCGAATGCGGTGCCACACCCTGACAATGTAGCGAAGGGATGAAGCTACGCCTCTGGTTAAAACTTAGTTTCTGCTTCTGCTCTGAGGCAGAGACAATGTAGTGAAATGTGAGGAATAGAAAATGTGAGGCAACCAAGTGTAACTTGGTTGCCATCAAGCATTGGCAATCACAACCAGTGTCCATTCCTGGCAGGCATCCGAACCGAACAGCACAGGTACATTTATTTTTAATAATTACTGGACCCACCGCCCAGGGAAGAAAAATTCAATCGACCCGGCCCTGAGAAATAAGTGCCGGTGCTAAGCACTGGAAACCACCAGCACAAATAAAGTACTGCATTTAACACCGCAGTAATGGTAAGCAAGACTGTTTTAGGCTGTATTTCCAAAAACAAAACACATCGATAATGCTGCACCATGGAGCACAGCAGTCCATTAAATTACATGGGCGATTTCTGTCAGGTGTAACCGACCTCATTTAATTATATGCAGGCTGATATTAAGCCTCTCATATGACCAGCGTTGGGTGAAGGAGAACTTCTTTAAAAAACGTCAGTTGGATAGGGAAAATGAGGAGCTGAAGAAGCCCAGGGTGCGTGGATATTTCCCATTGAAAACCGCACCATCAACTGAGCCCCATCTCCTTTGGCTTAAAAGTCCCCACAACCGATTTTTATTGACTAGGTTTCACTTGGACCTTTTCCATTATCTGCTGGCTCATCCGTGTGGGGCACATTGGGGTCAGAGTCTTCCTCCCTGTGGCTGCGACAGGAAGTCTCCACAGGACATGATGCACTTTCTTATGTTTTGTAGCTCCTTTGAGGTTCAAAGAAAATCCTATCTTATCCCCATTTTAAAGAAGTGCAATTTTAGACAGGTTAGACCCGCGTTTATTTTTCTGCAAATGCTTACTAGCGAATCCGTGTTACATGTCCTTAGCTTCTTGAGGTCCGCAGTTAGGCTTAGATCTAGCTGCGATTAATTAAATTATCCACCAGTGTCCTTAAAGATAACTGGCGACTGTTCTTATATGAGCGCCACGGTCTTGGCCATAGCCTGTTCTTCATCTTTTTAACCTAGCGGGCTGGCTGGTGTTTTGGAACAGTATCGTTAAAGGTACATTATGTGGTTCTTAACTAATCACACTTTTGTTTTTTATTGTTGTACACGCTGTACATAACTTTTAATGATGATTGGTGACTGTAGAGAAATTTGGGTAGATCGAAAATGCTCACAAGATTGTAAACTGAGGTTTTCTTTTTTCTTTTCACCCACTTTCTTGGATTTTATCTGTAAATGTACAAATTTTAATCATTTTATAATGTATTGGAACTCACCTCCTCGTTTTGTACTGTATTGTATTCTTTTATTTTTCTTTTCTTTCTTTTTTGTACTTTTATGGTCTATTGTGATAGATCGAATAAAGTTTATCAATGTCAATGTCAAGCCTCTCATATACATCCCTGGAGTGTGGCAGCTTTTTGTGACCATGAGTACTCCATTCTTATGGAGGCGAGGGGGACGAATGGCCTTCTTTGGGGCAGGGTCTTCCTGATGATTTAGGTAAGACACTCCCAGGCTGTACCAGGGACTCTAAAGCCTATTAATAATCAACTTTTGCTCTTAGCAGCTAGGCTTCCAGAACCATTTCGGCGAGGGAGCAACCCTTAGGGACATAACCAGGAGAAACCTGGGTGTAGCGGCACTCAACGACACATCAATGCTGTTAAGAAGCATGACATGGGGAATCTGGAAGGATTCGACAAACTGAGGGAATCCTTCCACAAGAGTGAGCACATGGTGACACACTTATCCTCCACCCAGCCATGTATTTCCTCTGTAAAATAGACATGTGTCGCTTGGAATTCAAACCCAACACAGGGTCCCTAGCAAAAGAGGAGGGAGGCATAGATATTGATAAGTCTGATGATAAACCAGGGACAGCAGATCCAGGTGAACAAACGTGCCTACAGGAGGGTCAGACAATGAACCAAATACACCAGACATGTTCAACCCAATCAGATCTATCATCCTAGATTGGCGCAATGGGTTCCAACCACAACAATGGCAGATTACATTGTTAGAAAAGTAAGACAACCATTGGATAAAGAGGTCAAGGCTAGGCTCAGGGCAAAATGCCCCAGACTCTCCTTGGAAGGCAAGATGATCCAAACTCCAGAGAGTGACACACTGATGTGTACTTTCCTCTTACAGTATGTCACGGACCCGAAAAAGGGCATCGACTACTCCTGCACTCCTGGAAGGAATGCCAGCCCACATAAGTTGCTAGATGTGGTAAGCACTCTGACCAAGATCTTGGATTTGGTGGAGTCTGTGTGAAGACTGTGAAGACCTCTGCCCACTGAAGGGGTCCCTAGCTGGGCTCAACAGGCATTGTGCATGCTGGGGAATGCCAACTGTGCACTGAAAATGAGTGTGTCCCTTTTTATCAAATTTCTTTTGAAAACGTGGGTGCTGTGTATCCAAAAATATCTATACACTCAGGTTATGTTCCACGTGTCTTTTGGTGTACTGTACAGAGGATCCTACCTCTAGGCCCATTCCCACATCCTACTCTCCATCCCCCTCACCTCTCCTTCCCCGCGGCTGTGTTCATGGGGGCCTGTCATCGGATGGCTCCATCATTCTGTTAATCATCTCGCCCCTAAATACTAAGTCGTCCTCCACTGCCTTGTTCGCCTCGTAAGCCTAATAGGAATTTCATCAGCTATTGCCCATTCCATCAGATCCTACTTCCACTGTGTCAACGCCGGGGGTCCTGCCACCCCAGTGCATAGCTTTCCGGTGCCGGGCCAACAACACTCCTAGCGCAAACATCCTGCCTTCCATCTTTGTCTGCTGCCTCCTTGGGATAATGCCCAAGGAGCACAGTTTAACCGACCCCTCCAGTGCTAGTCAGGTACTGTACTACCTCTCCCCAGAAGCCCCTAATACGCAGGCATCCACAAGTCCCTTGCAGGAAATCCACTGTGACGTGGGAGCATCGGCCAAACGCCACTGGGGTCTCTGGATATGTTTTAGTAAGTGTCTGCGGGGTCATGTACGTCCTATGCAAGTAGTGAAAGTGTATGAGCTTGAACCGTGCATTAGGGACCACTTGTTTGACCTGGGCACAAGCTTTTCTCCAGTCTGTTACCGTCAAATTGTAAGGGCAGTCCCCATCCCAGCGCTCCCCGGGGAAGCTTTTATATTTCCCCCCATACCTGCCACTAAAGCAGTGTACAGGTGGGTTATCAACCGTCTACACCCAGCCAGTTCCAGCAACTATCTCATTGTGGCATGTTCCTGTGACAACTTGTCAGGGATCGAGGGCCAGAACTATTGTGTAGTGTGCTCCATTCTTGCAAAAAGCAGAAATTGTTCAGGCCCCACACCGAACAGCTCCTGGGCCTGGGCAAAAGACACAAATAGATGGTCGGAGAACAAGTCTCCTACTGTAGTACAACCCCCTTCCCACCATGCCACACACAAAGTGTCCCACAGCGGGAGGTCCTCCGCAAAGGGGGCCCTGCGGAAGACCCTGCTGACAACTTTTTGCCACACCACCTCCCCTTGTCGAAGCAGGTATGGAAATACCTTCAGAACCCCCATCCCTATTAATAGTACCTCCTGGAGCGTGTAAGGATCTTCTGTACTTACCAGGAGCTCTTTTTCCCAGTTCCCATCGCCCAGCTACTGCACAACAGTGTGTTGCAGCTGTGTCGCAGTATAATAAAGAAACAGATCCGTCAGCCCCATCCCACTATCAGACATTGGGAGCTTCAATGTAGACAAGCATATTCGGCTTCCCTTGCCCACTCACCCCAGATCTGTCAGCAGCCTATCCAATCAAGTGAACATCACCCCCGGCACCGGGCACATCACATTCTGCAGAAAGTTCAGGCAATGTGGCAAGAACATCATCTTCATCAGGGCCACACTTCCCATTAGGGACAACGGGAGCGTTTTCCAAAATTCGATCTACCTCGTCAGCCCATCTATCACCCTTTCGACGTTCAGATTGTATTGCTCTTGGCGGTCCTGGGTCACCCATATTCTCAATTACCGGATCATGTCGTGCTCTGAGCCGAGGCCTAGCCCCTCTGGCAAAACAGAACCCTCTCTTCCCAGGCCACCCATTGGGCATAATTTGGATTTGTCTCTATTTGTCCACAGCCGAGATACCTCAGCAAAATCGTGCATCACTTCTAAGAACAGGGGCACCGAGCATTCCAGGTCCTGGTGGTATACCAACATATCTTATGCGTACATTGAGACTATGTGGACCGCATTCGTAGTCCATATGGCCCAAGGTCATAAGGACTCCTGAAGACGGCAGGCCAGCAGCCCCACCGCTAGCACAAAGAGCATCGAGGACAGAGGGCAGCCCTGTCCAATCCCCCTGCCTTGCACCATAGCTCAGATTTCAAGTTTCCCCTTCAGAATCTAGCCACCGGCTCAGTATACAGCAATTGCACCCATCTGATAAACCCTGGACCAAAGCCCATTCGGGGCATGATCGCCCATAGGTAGTTCCAGCCTATTGTATCAAAGGCACGTTCTAAATCCATCACAGCTAACACAAGGTCGTCTCCCAGACCAGCAACCTCAAGAATGACATAAGAGTAGCCGTCTAATGTTATACATTGTGCTTCTTCCCGGGATAAAACCTGTCTGGTCGGAGTTGATCAGTTCATGTATCACCCGCAACAGTCTATTCATTAGGACTTTGTACAGCAGCTTTACATCTACATTTAACATAGAGGTGAGACAGCGGTGAGGTGATGGCCCTTGCAGGCTTACACCGCTTGCATTTTTAACCGTGTGAGTTTTTCTGTGTTCAAGGACCTTTAAATGCACCAGGAGCAGCAGCATATTTATTTATTTATTTATTTATTTATTTATATATTTATATAGCGCGCTAATACCCAGAGGCATCTAGGCGCTGACATCCAACCTCCTGCCAGCCACGGGGAAGAAGAAAGAGAACTAGTCGCTGCTTATCTTTAGGCCTAAAAAAGCCAGGTTTTCAGACCCTTCCTGAAGGATATCAGGTCTGATGAATTTTTCAGTGAAAGTGGCAATTGATTCCACAATCTGGTGGTAATGTATATACAGCTTTTACCACCCCAGTTGGAGAGACGTTCCTTGGGAACTTCCACCAGCCGATGGGAAGAGGACCGCAGCATTCTGGGCGGAGTGTACCAGCGAAAGTGGTCAATCAGATATGCAGGACCCTGGTTGTGCAGCGCCCTAAAGGTGATGCAAAGAGCCTTCAAATTGATCCTCTTTTCCACCGGGAGCCAGTAAAGCGAATTAAGGGCCGCCTTTGCAGAAGCATATTTAGGTAATTTAAATAGCAGGCGGGCGGCTGAGTTCTGCAAGACTTGCATTTTGAAGAGGAGGGCTTTATTAATTCCGATCAGAAGGCCATTGCAGTAGTCCAGCCTTGACAGAACTAATGCCAAGACCACTGTTTTCTGTAGGTCAGGTGGTATAAAGCAGAAGATTTTCCTCAGAATCTTTAGGGTGTAACAGATGGCTGGTGTGATTGCATTCACATGATGGGAGAATGAAAGAGTGGTGTAAAAGATGACTCCCAGATTCCTCGCCTTGGGGACTGGAGTGGGGAGAGGGCCAAGTTCGCTAGGCCACCAGTCTGAGGACCAATGGGAGACATCTCTGCCAAAAAGAAGAACCTCCGTTTTATTGGAGTTCAGCTTAAGACAGTTCTCAGACATCCATTTGCTCACCTGTCCCATACAGGCATGAAAGTTATGAATAGTACTGCGAGAGTCCTCTGAGATGGATACTATTATCTGAGTGTCATCGGCGTATGACACCATGGCAAATCCAAAGGATTTGATAAACCTGGCAAGGGGAACCACATACAAATTAAAAAGAGTTGGGTTGAGAGAAGAGCCCTGTGGGACCCCACATGGAAGATTAAAACTCTGAGAGCTCAGGCCATCCATCTCCACGAATTGTTCCCGGTTAGAAAGGAAGGAGTTAAACAACCGTAGGGCGGTGCCGGCAATGCCTATTTCTTGGAGGCGTCGTAGTAGGAGGCCATGGTCCCCCGTGTCGAATGCTGCCGACAAATCCAGAAGGATCAGTGCTGCCATGCCTCCCTTGTCTACCGAGCGCCTGATTTCTTCAGCAGCCATAATCAATGCAAGCTCCGTGCTATGGCCGCCTCGAAAACCATATTGAGATGAATCCAGAATGTTGTTTTTGATGAACGCAGTAAGTTCTTGATTCAAGTATTTTTCAAGTGCTTTTGCTGGTAGTGGCAGACGAGCTATCGGGCGATAGTTGCCTGGATCTGTTTTGTCCAGGTTGTTTTCTTTTAATAGAGGTAAAATGGAGGTCTTTTTCCATAATTTAGGGAAAATACCGGATTGGAGAACAAGATTGAATAGCTCTGTGAGATGGCCGGCTATCGGTTCGATTGCCGAGATTACGATCTTGGGGGGGCACGGATCCAATGGTGAGCCAGATTTAGCAGCAGAAAGACCCATCTTGCTGAGCTGTTGTTTCACCTCCATGTAGGTTTTTCTGCATGATTGGACCTGTTTGGTGTAGTCTGGTAAATAGATATAGCAATGGTTCTCCGCCTGTCTAGAGGCTTGCAGAATGCAATCATGCTTTGTGGTTCAGGATTCACACTATTATAGCTCTTGGGGGCGTCCCGAGGAGGGGGGGAACTGATGCCAGCGCCCTATGGGCCTGCTCGATGATGAACCACCTCGACAAGCCCTCCGGGGAAAGCTCACTTTGTATCTAATTCTCCAAAAAGGTCTCTGCGTCGTCCCCCTCTGCCCTTTCCAGGAAGCGTGATTTTTATGGCGGGAGCGGTTTTTCTCGTCCTCTGCCCTATCCTGCAGGGCACCGGTCTCTGTCGTTAGTTTAGCCATTTGTTCCTTCAGTGCCTTGACCTCACTTTGCAGGTCCGTGACTTTCCCCTCGTCTGCGTGAACTCTGTCCACCACCTTGCGGAGGTAGGCGCAGCAGAAGTTAACGTCGATAGAGAGCATCTCAATTTCCCCCCCCAGGGCCGTCTGGGAGCCATGTATCACCACCAACAGCTCCACCCTCGAGTGCTCCCCCGCAGTCTTCATCTGTCCCTGGACATCTGAGTGTCAATCAAGTGTGTTGTCCTCTGGGTGGTAGACTGCAGGGTTGTATAGTTCATCATAATATTCCCCTGGGTGGGCTTGGGCCCTCTTTCTTTGCCCATGGTAGTCTCAGTGGCCCCACCCGGCACCCCCAAGTACCAGCTCTGCCCCACTCTCTGCTCAGTACCGTCACTCAGGTCTTCATCAGCACCAACCAGTGTGGCCACGTGAGATCTATCCCCAGTGGTGTACACCTCGACCACACCTCACCTGCCATGGGGCGTATGACAGGTCTAGGCCTCCAAAGGGTGCTGGTAAGAGTCCACCATCCGTTATCAGCGCCAACTTAGCAGATCCTCGCCTCCCTGCCGCTCACCCTGCACCGTGCTCTCTCTGTGTTAGTCCACTCTTTCCTCAGGGGGGGCAGAGGAGGTCCCTCCAAGCCCAGGGCCCGTCTCCTGCCCTTGCGCCTCCCCAAGCGATCCACCCATAGGAATGCCCTCACCCCAGTCCATTCACCTTCTGCCACATACAGTGGGTTGTTTTCCCCACAGGGCTTGCTCCGAGGCCCGCGCCATCCGTCCGTGTCTCTGGGGGCCACGCACCACAACAGTGCGGCACCTCGCCTCCACCTGGAGTACGGCGTGTCCTCTGCCACCTGGACACCTTTTCGCTCCTTTCCCCAATGCTGTCAACCCTCAGATCACTCTCTCTGTCTCTGCGCCATCACCCGTTGGGCTTTCCTGCAGCTCGGCGAGCCACCGATGCCATCGGATGTCCATGCAATCTCTCCAGGGGGTCCCAGCAGCAGCACTAGTCCTTGGAACTCCCGGACGCCTCCACAACAGCCGCAGAGTGGAGAGGCGGCCTCCACACAGGTTTGGCAAGCTTAGGCCACAGCTGCTCTCACCTGCGTCCCCACCACTTACGTCACTATTATGCTGCCCCCAATGTGTGGGGTTCTACAGCACCAATGGGGCACCAGCGTAGGTAGGCTCTTGATCATGATTCTATAGGATTCTGGCTTGGGGCTACCAGAGCGATCGGGGGTCACGTCCGCTCCTCCATCTTGCCAGGCCCTGCCCCCTCTATTCATGAAATTCATCCTGAAACTTACTGATCTGGGCACATCTGAGGAAGGATTCATCACTCAACGGAATCTCTTAGGAGATCTTTTCATCAAAGAGTTGGGGAAGTTTATCAAAACTTTCTCCTGGACAAAGCCCAATTGTCCATTAAGAAGACCTTCCAAAGAAAGGTCTTCTCTGAGGCCAGAACAGGCAGGGGCTGGTACTATGGACACCCATTTAACCAAGGTTCGTTTAGAGGACAGAGCAGGAGAAATAATGGCTGGCAGGATACGCGCTAGTCCGGAACAGTCTTCTGCTCACAAGCTATGATAGAGGCAGGGGAGTCAGAGGATCCTTCAGGGGAGGAACTAGTTCCCCAGGTGGGCTCTCCGGTAAGGATTATCCATTTTCCCTACTAGAGCTAGAGGGGGCAGTTGCAATGGTTCGAAAACAAGTGGAAGGCATTGACACATGACCTTTGGGTCCTGGAAATGGTTCTAGCCTTTCACATAGAATTTTGTAGGACCCCAATACAAACTTACGATCCACATCTTATGATATTTTCACAACAGGAGCAAATCATAATTGACAAAGAGGTGACAGAAATGGATACCAAAGTCACAATTTTCAGGTCGGTATTGCATCCCATGGGCTTCGCAAGCAATATTTTCCTGGACAAAAAGGAGAACGGGTTAAGACTGATGATAAACCTAAAGGAGTTCAATGAGTGGGCAGTCTATTGCTGCTTTAAGAAGGAAGGACTCCATCTCTTGAGGGATGTGCTTATCATAGGAGTCTGGATGGTCATACTTGACCTGAAAGACGCCTGTCTGACGGTTCACATTTTTATTCACACAGGGCATTTCTGCAGTTGATGAGGAGGGAGCAGGTATTCAGTTTCATAATGTTTGTTCTCCCTTCATCCCCGTGGTGCTTCATCAAACTCCTGCGACCGGTTGCAAAGTACTTGAAAATGAGGGGCATCAGACTGATCATATATCTAGGCAACCTACTGCTGATAAATCATTCCCTGCACCAACAGCACCTGCACCAGTAGTGGCTGGTGACAATATTAATTGGTGCGTGGAGCAAACACTCACTGAGAGACACCAGCAATGCCATTAGATTCAGTGCCAAAGCTCTCAATCGTGGCTTGTTATAAACAGTACTTATAATGGGACATGATGGAGATCTCTTGACTTGAGGGTGAAGGCAGTGCGAGTTTCTCACAATGCCTGTCAGTGGGTCAAAAGATTAAAGCATAATTAAAGGGTTTACGTACCCACGCCGCGTCCTCAGTGTTCTTCTTCTGCAGTTCCTGTGGAAGTCTCGGAGCCTCAGACAACTCCCCTGTACCACTCCAGACACTTTTCTTAGGCTGCTGATAAAGTTAGCAGCATGAGAAAAGTGCCAGGATTGGTTGATGATCCTTTAGGCACTGGGGACCTGTGCCTTCTCTCCACCCAGCTAACTTAGACAGCTTGGATTGGAGAGGTTTAAAGTGTGCATGTTAGGCTGACCAACGCAAGACAGCCGACTGAAGTGACATGCGCACTTTAAACTGCTGTCACCACTCCTCTCAGTTTCTGCTGCCATTCTCCAGCAATAGCCCCGCACTGCCCTCGCAGCTCGGACTGCCAGAGGAAAAAATAAAATGGTAATACACAGAGTTTGTTACCATTTTATTTTTCACTTTGGCTGTACCTCAGCGGGGGCAGCGCAACGCTCATTAGCTCATATGGAGCAGCCACTGCTGCAGTGCACCAACTTGAACATGACTATTGCAGTTTTAATTGACCTAGGTTTCGTCATCAACAAGGAGAAACTACACACACGCCAGGAGATGTCATCCCTGGATTTTGTCATTGACTCGGTGAAGGCCAACCTCAGCCTACCAGAGAAGATAATGGTAATCGACAAGGAGATGTGAACCATCTTGAGAGAGTGTCTAAGACAAGTGGCCAGAGTGGTTGGACTTCTATTGTTGTCCATTCAGGCCATCTTCCCGGTACCTCTACGTTACTGAGCTCCACAGAGATTGAAGGCAAACCATCTCAAGAAGGGTGTGAAGTACTCAGAGCTCATCTACTTATTCACAGAAGTCAGAACAGAAATCCAGTGCTGGCTGGATCAGATGGAAGCTTGGACAGGGAGAACAATATTCAGGACCCCCCACAGAGTCAGACAACAACCAATGGGACTTGGGAGCCATATGCAGGGCCATTTTAATGGAGGGCGAGGGGAATGGACAGAAGACAAACTGCAATTCCACATAAACTGCCTAAAGCTACTGTAAGGATTATTTTATGTCAGATCCCTTACAAAGGACAAGGTATTTGTGTGCTCCTGAATATGGACAACGAGTCAGCCGTAAGATGTATCAATTGTATGGGGGGACGGGCATAAGATCCTGGAACGCTGCAGAACTGGTGAATAATTCTGGCATTTCTGTCTGAAAAAGCAAATATCAATTACAGTGGAGTATCTGCCAGGCAAACAGAACAAGATAGTGGATCAGAACTCCAGATTCAGATGGGGCTCCAGTGACGGATCATTGACACAATATCAAAGTAAACAATATTGTTTGACACAAATATTGTGCCCCTTCACTCAAGTACAACAATATCAGAAAAGTATATAATTGACACTAATACCGTCAAAAAATAGACAAGAGTATAGATTTTTAAATATAGCTAGAGTTTAAAGTAATATATGTTAAATATTTAAATATATAAACGTAATGTAATGTAAATTAATATATTCCACTAATATTTTATACTACATAGAAAATATATACTCATATAAAGACACAAACATAATTATATATATGTATATATATATATATATGTGTGTGTGTTTGCATTGTTATATGTTTATATACAAATGTATGTAGTGTAACATAATAAAAATATTTATTTTACATTAAATTATTTTTTTCTATTATAAATGAACTAATATGAAAATACATATAATATAATTAATAAAAATGTATTATACATTCTATTGTTTTGTCAATAATTTAAATGTAATAATATGAAATATATATGTAGTAATACATTTAAAATATTCATAGATTTAATTTATAATGTAAAATAAATATTTTTTATTAATTATGTTACTATATGTATATATATATATATATATATAACTTTGGTGGCTTTCAACGTTCTTGGAAACACTGCTGTACCGCCGTCATTTCCAGCAATCAGCAACACTTGTTGGGACCAACTTCGGTCATAAATCCATGTCGGGATTTCCTGAGGGACTAAATGGCGGCAGGATGAAGGCTTATGGGAACGGCAGTACTGTGCGCAAAGAAGTGGTGTCATTGGCGGGAATGAGGGCGCCACCCACATGGGGAAGGTACTTACCTGGACTACCCGAATCCATGCCACTCCCACCATGTTCTGCTCGCCTATCGAAGCGAAGCTGGCGTTATAAAGATCTGGACACAGACAACACTGGTTGTTTTAAAAGGCATCCGAAGAAGGAACTTAATCCGAAATGCATCATGCCTGTTCAATAAAGCTGCCGTTTTCCTGTAGGTCTGTGTATGTGCCCGTTCCTTCTGGAAAGGGGGGACGTTGTTCGAGATAATTTGGTGCATGGCCACTTAGCACCTTGGGCACCCCTTCCTCAAGCAGTACAGCAGGCGAAGTGGCAAAACTTTGGTGGCTTTCAACGTACTTGGAAACACTGCTGTACCGCCGTCATTTCCAGCAATCAGCAACACTTGTTGGGATCGACTTCGGTCATAAATCCATGTCGGGATTTCCCGAGGGACTAAATGGCGGCAGGATGAAGGCTTATGGGAACGGCAGTACTGTGCGCAAAGAAGTGGTGTCATTGGCGGGAATGAGGGCGCCACCCACATGGGGAAGGTACTTACCTGGACTACCCAAATCCATGCCACTCCCACCATGTTCTGCTCGCCTATCGAAGCGAAGCTGGCGTTATAAAGATCTGGACACAGAGAACACTGGTTGTTTTAAAAGGCATCCGAAGAAGGAACTTAATCCGAAATGCATCATGCCTGTTCAATAAAGCTGCCGTTTTCCTGTAAGTCTGTGTGTGTGCCCGTTCCTTCTGGAAAGGGGGGACGTTGTTCGAGATATATATATATATATATATATATATATATATATATGTGTGTGTGTTTGCATTGTTATATGTTTATATACAAATGTATGTAGTGTAACATAATAAAAATATTTATTTTACATTAAATTATTTTTTTCTATTATAAATGAACTAATATGAAAATACATATAATATAATTAATAAAAATGTATTATACATTCTATTGTTTTGTCAATAATGTAAATGTAGTAATATGAAATATATATGTAGTAGTACATTTAAAATATTCATAGATTTAATTTATAATGTAAAATAAATATTTTTTATTAATTATGTTACTATATGTATGTATATATATATATATATATAAACATTTTTACATAAGCTGCTTCCAAGAGATATGGGCCTGTGAAGCAGTTTATATAGATGAGTTTAAGTTTTTTCATACACCTTCTGTTCACTCCAGAGGGGGCCATCATAGAGGTGGTTTGTTAACATTGATTTCCACTACTCTAGATAGGAGGATTCATAGAACTTATCTTGATTCCCCACATTTCAATGTATTACCCTACATCACAAGACTCAAGAAATGCTTATCATGTTTATTTTTTATCATAACAACTTCATTATCAGTAACACAGATATAGCACTTTCCCTTGATCAACTCTTAGAAAGGGTCTTAATGAGTTTGATAAGGATTCTATTCTGATCTGGGGGGTGACGTTAATTGTAGGCTATGTTTAAATCTTAGTAATTTTGTATGTGGGGTACCAAGACAAGATGCTGAGGAATATTCTCATTTTTAGCACAATTTATGTGGTGATATCTTTAATTCTATTCTGAGTAAGCCTTTTTCTTTTCCTTGCAATTGATCTCATTTCCACCCCTACACAAGGACACATTACTTACACTGGCAGAGGTCAAGGTAGCTTCATTGATTTTCTACCTCTCCCTTTGCAATATAAGTATAAGGCTATGGATTTTTCAATATTGCGGAATGGCATGAGTGATTATAATCCCCTGCCATTCTCTCTAGATCTGGGCAAGGAAATGCATCATTGTATACTCACTACAGCCCCAATTGTATTAAATAAAAATAAAGGAATCCTTCTCAAGTGGGCCACGGTGGACACAGGGCTTTTGTTAGAAGACCTTGTAGTGAAAAATGGGATACAGATATTGGTTTGTCTGGATAACGAGTTGGACCCCAAGCGAATGTTGGGGGCATTTAATGGGATCTATCAAACTATTAAAGTGCTCTTGACATCTGACAAAGTTGCTAGAAAGGACAGGCCACAAAAATGGTTTGATAAAGTTTGTTCGAAGGCCTACAAAGACCTTATTTTTGCCGTGAAACAGGCAGTGCGATGATGTTAATGGAACTATAAGCAGACTATTCTGAATAGGAAAATGGCAATAAGACAAGGAGCTTGGGAGAACATGCTTGAAGCTAGCATAAAGAATGACGTCTGTTTATTCTGGTAAATGGTCAACATCCCCTATAATGGAGACAATAATAATGCTCCTTTGGATATTGTTATCCCACCTCATAAATGGGTGGAGCATTTTTCCAGGGTACACGATAGTCAACTTGAACCTGATAGTTGTTGTGTTACTGGAGTGGTCAGTCCCTAAGGGCTTCACAGTGAATGCCACCCATCACCAAAGAAAAGGTACGATTAGCAATCAAACAGAGTGCACAAAACAAGGTTTCCAGCCCTGGTGGAGTACCAATTGACCTTTTTCATAACAATATTGATATATGGGCACCACTCATTGTTAATGTGCAGTTACCATAGGCCCACCCAAATCATGGTCAAACTCCATCATTGTAGATAGAGGTGACACACAAAGTTATTGCCCTATTTCATTAATTGATTCGACAAGTACATTTTTGGGTATAATTCTAGTGGATCGCCTGGAGCAGTGATACTCAGAGTACAGCCCAGGAGCTGCATGCGACCCTCCTGACCTTTACATGCGGCCCCCTGGGTAACTGCAGCACTGGGCTGCTGTTCACTGGACTCAGCACTACCATTAAAAAATATTAAATAAACAGCAAGCACTTATTTAAAGGTTAATTGCAGATAAAGAAAAGAAGTAGCTAGGGTGTACTGCACCCCTTAACTTAAAGAACACCTTCATTTTTAAAGGCAGCAAATGTGTAAAAATATAATAGTCTCTTCAAAATTCAAAAAGTGTATTTTATTAACCTGCAGAACCGTTTCAACTTAGTAAATCAGATTATAGTAGTGCATTCAGAAGTATTTTTTTTAAAAGTGATAGTTGTCACTCATCAATTTAGAAACGTTCATGTTTATGCCCACCCCTGACAACAATGCCATTAGTTTGTACAGCACGCATCCTGAAGTCATGTATTTCAAGGATCACACAATTTGGTCAAGTGGGGCAGCCGGGGTTTGCCCCAGGTTTTCCGGTTACACATTGTGCAATTCAGTTCAGCTAATAGATGTACATGCTTTGCTTCCCCTACACTCACTTTACGCCCCGACCACCACCTTGCTGGCATAAGTGCGGCTCTCGGTCACACCAAACACCAAACTTTTGGGCCCCCGGGAAAATCCATGGATTGGAGGCTTGGCTGGCAGACAAAGGTAGATTACTCCACTCTAGTATGGATTTAGAGAGGGTTTTAGCACCACTGAACAATCTCTGAATCTTCACTTAATTATAAGCAAATATACACAGACGAAGAAGGAATGTCTGTATTTCCCTTTATGGATCTCACCTCAGATTTTGACTGGGTGAACAGAGGGAAACTCTGGAGCAAAATGTTAGACATGGGTGTGGATGCAGATTTGGTTCATTTTCTGGCTCAGATGCATAAGGAAGTGACAGATTGTATAAGGTATGGAGCTAATGGGGAATGTACAGATCGCATTAAAATGAACTGTGGTGTTAGCCAAGGGTCTGTGCTGGCCCCATTTCTCTTTTGTGTATATATTAATGACTTGGACCCTTTTTTGACCACTGGGGAGGCAGGCACTCCTAGGGTGGGTTTGAAAAGACTCCCTGCCTTGTTATATGCAGATGGTTGTGTTCTGCTGTTGAGAACAGAGGTGGGGCTACTGAAGCTGTTAAATAGATTTGTCTCTTTATCAGTGAACTGGGACTAAAACCAGATACTGCCAGGCCTCATACTATTGCCATGGGCCATACACACACTAAACCCGGTCCACATTTTATTAATAGTGAAAAACTTGTGTGTGTTTCATCTTTCACCTTTCTAGGGACTCCATTTGATCATAAAGGCACGTGGACTCATTTAATTAAGGTCAGAAAGGCCCAGTTTGATCAAACCACAGAGGCTCTTTATGGGTTTGTCGGGAAGCTAGGTTCTAAGCCATTGGATCCCATGATTAATGTCTACATTGCTCGCTGTTGTTCCGCTACGACATATGGAGCTGGGCTATGTGGATATTGTGGCACTGCCTCCTACAGGCTAATGAAAATGCGTTTGGAGAAGGCTCCTGTCTGTACCTAACAGTTTACCCATATTTCTCTGCCATGTGGAGTTAGGCGTATTGAACTTGGAAGACCGCATTAAGCGAGCTCCGCTTAAGTTGTGGCATTTGGTTTGGTCTTAACATGAAACCTTTTTAAATCAAGATATTATTAATCACTGTTTACAACTAGATCATGCACATAGTATTCCGTGGCTGAGATATGTTAGAGAATAATTTGTCGTGTTAGGGAGATCTGACTTATTTTATAGTCTGCAAAGTATCACTTCCATCACTGACAATCAGCTAAAGCTGGATTTTCTGACTGCCTGCAGAAGGCTAAGAGAAAGCAGAGAGATGGGAAAGAAAAGAGTTTTCAGCTATATACCATTAGTGACCTCAGATTTTATGTTACCTTATCTTCTTTTTCCATTTCAACACCATCAGAGAATCTATCTGATAAGGTTTAGATTTAATATAGCCCATCGCCTGGTTTCATATCCCAGCAAGACATATTATGAATCCGACCTGGAGCTGTGTCCTTGTGACTTGTGCACAGCTCATTCTACACTCCACTTCTTTTTTTTCTGTAAATTATAGGTTATACCTTGAAAGAAAACTCTAGTTCCACAGCTGAGGTCTTTGAATAGTAGGAGGTGTAGGCCTGCTCTGCTCTTTCTACAGACATTATCATCAGAACATATCTGTATGATGGCTGATAATGTTATCTCTGCGGCTGCTAGATTGAGGAAATTGGTGGGGAGGTAAGTTTTTAATGACAGGTTTAATGTGGAGTTCTAAGTTTTCGTCTGTATGATTTAGTTTATAGAGTTTTGAGTATTCCTCTTTATCATGTTGGCTATATTTGCACAGTTTACTCATGATTCTGATTGTTGTGAAGGCTTGCATGACTGCAATTCTGCATATGAATTATCTTAGAATGTCTCAATTTGTATTTACTATTTTCAAAAATTATTTTTTTTCTTTTTAAATTGTTATGGAAGGGGGCGTGGCCAAGATGGCAGTTGGGTGAGACGCTTCTGCGGGTCTCTCGACTCCACCTAGAAACAGCATCTACAAGCGCCATCCTGCCTCCCACTTAGTGACAGGAAATAACACTGGAGAACGGGGGAGTCTCCTCCCTCCCTGTAGTGGGGGCTCGCCGGTGAACGAGGAAGTCCTATGGTGTGGCCTGGAGCTGGGGCCTGTCAACCTCATGACTGGGTGGCGGCCGTGCTGAGAAGGGCCAGTGGCCGCCTGAAGTACGAGCTGTGTGGCGGTTGCTGCCCGAGATAGAGCCGGGACTGTGCTTGGTGTTGTGCCGGCGGCAGTGCCCCGAGACAGCTGTGGAGGTGGCCCCAGGGGCCTGGATGGAATGCGAGTGAGGCTGCGGCGGCGGAGCAGTGCACGGACCCGTGTTGTCCAGGACTCGGGACCGGGGGTAGGCCGCACCGGACCATCGCAGGGGGCGAGGACAGGGAGGGGGTGTGATCCCCCCATGCATCGCACCAGCGGAGTGAAGCCAGTGGAGGCCCCGTGCCTGGGGGCCCCTGTCAAGTGAGAGGGAGCAGAGGCAGCGACACCGAGGAGGCCCGGCGGCCGCCTGAAGTACGGGCTGTGTGGTGGCTGCTGCCCGAGAAGGAGACGGGATTGTGCTCGATGTCGCACCGGCGGGCACACGCCGAGGCGGCTGCGGGGACAGCCTGGATGGAATACGAGTGAGGTGACGGAGTGCTGAGCGGATCCGGATGCCCAGTACTTGGGACCTGAGGTGGGCCGCACCAGATCACCGTGGGGAGGCGCGGACAGGGAGGTGGTGTGATCCCCCCGCGCATCCCACCAGCGGAGAGGAGCAGGTGGGGGCCCCGGGCTCGGGGGCCCCGGTCGAGTGAGAGGTGGAGGGGGCGAGGCGGCCTCAGTACGGCCTTGAACTGGAGCTGTGCTGATCAGCATTCGGCTCCAGTGGTGGCTTAGTGCGGGCAGAGCCCGTTGGACAACTTGATGTGAGGATTGCTCCCTGTGGTCCCCTGGCGTTGCCTGCACACAAAGGGTGGAGGCACACTGACCCGGAGGAGGAGCCGGAGGATTAACTGTGGCCACCAACCGAAAGCGAGCTGAGGTACCCTGCGCTACCAGAGCATCGCTGCATCCCCCCTGCTCGCTGACCCAGCTGCAGGAGGGGGCGGCCCGGTGGGGTGAGACGCCGCTTGCGTTTGCTGCAAGGACCTTGCCCTGTGACCAGATCGAGGGGACCCCCGGTGTGCTGTGGAGCAGGGGGCAAGGAAGAGGGAGGATAAGCCTTTCTCCCCTGGCGGAGCGGCCACTGCCGGGTCCGGGGACCACGGAGGGAGCTTGACGTAGACACGTTTGGGGGAGATACCAGCCTGCCGGGGGTGCGCTGCCGGGTGAGCTGGGTGACTCGCAGCAGGGTGGCACCATGGGCGCTTATGGCCTGGTCAGCCTTGTGACTTCCTGGTGATATCCTTCAGTTGGTGCCCTGGAGGAGGGCTCAACCAGTCTGAACATCCCTACACTAGGTGGGGGCTCTGGGCGGGAGGTGGATGGGCCCCGGCAATCCGGAACTAGCTGGGCTGAACGGCAACCGGCATCATGGCTGCCGTGCGATTGAAGAAAGACCAGTCCCTGAGAGACGTGCTTACCAAGCCTATGGCAGCCGGGCGCCATCAAAATTCCCCATGCCGGATGCGGACTCCCAAATGGAGGCTGAGGAGATGGACAGACCAGCCACGAAAGCTTTTATGGCACTGCTTTTCTCATCCCTGTGCAAGGATCTACAGTCTATGAAGGCAGACCTGAAAGAGGCACGTTGGGATTTAGAGGACGTGGGAGACAGAGTGGCCACGCTGGAGGACTGCGGATCTAGGAGGGACGAGGAACTGGAGATGATGCAGCAGGAGATCCTTCGGCTGAAGGAGCAGCACGTCAAGTTCCAGGCAAACACGGAAGACCTGGAAACCGCTCCCGCCAGAACAACGTCGGAATCCGAGGGGTACTTGCCCAGGTGGAGGGTGCGGATCTGAGGGGCTACATAAGGGTTTTGTTCCGCACATCCTTGGGTCGCCTGACAGAACAGACATCCAGATTGATCGGGTGCATAGAGTCGGCTTGGCTAGATCTGGAAACGCCCCTCCTGAGGACATACTCACATATGTACATGACCGTCAACTAAAGGAGTCAATCCTTCACCAGGCCAGGGAGACACATCCGGCCCAGTTTAGGGGCCATGCTCCAGTGCTGTATCAGGACTTATCTGTGATTACCTTCCAAAAGCACAGAGACTTCCGCCTTATCACGGCGCACCTCAGTGAGCAAGGGATATCGTATTCTTGGGGGCACCCATTTTGCCTCATCTTCCATTACGAGTGCAGGCTTCGGCAATTGCGATCCCTCAGGCAGGCTCTCGAGGTTGTGGGCCTTAAAGTAGAGGAGGCTGAGGAGGGGAAGTCCGATTCCCTGGATGCTAAAGGTCGCAGCCAGCATCGCTGGCACAAGAAGGAAGGAACCCCTGAGAGACACAAACTGGACACAGCCACAATGGCCAAAGAAAGACAGGCAGTGCTCACCACTCTAGTTGGCTCTCCAGTGCTATTGGAGACTCCATGAAACAGCGGAGGATTGCCAAGTAGGAGGGCACAGGGCTGGCAGAGTTGGGGAGACGCCCCAGCTGTGCCGTCATTTCTTCTTCTACCCTCTCCTGTGGGAGCTATGACCCCCCCGATGGGGGAGTTTGGACTGGCTGTCTATGTCGCAATTGGCCAACGCCCTGTACCAGTGTTTTCATTGTGACGGACTGATGTCACCATATTTTGTGCTGATTGTTGTTGGTTTGGGGTTGTTATGTTTTTTTTTGTTTCTTATCACTCCTCCGCAACAGTTGTCCGCAGCTTATCCCTGTTGAAAAGCGCTTGCAATCCTTAGCCGCATGGCCTGCCGACATTTCCTATCGCACTTTAACCTGGGGTGTGCTGTGTGTATCACTTTCCCTATGACCCATACCTAAGGAAATCAAGATACTCAGCCTTAACGTTCGGATGTTAAACAACACTGTGAATCGCACAGCAGTATTGTCTCTCTTGGAGCGATCGGGGGGGATATATGTTTGCTTGAAGAGACTCCCCAAAGACACCGCACGTATGCGATCCCACTGATTTTCCAACCAGCTTTGGTCCGCGGGCCCCACTAAGAAAAACGGGATAGCTATACTTTTTTCCCAGAAATTTAATGGGAAGCTAATATCCACGATAGCTGAAGTAAAGGGGCGTCTCCTAGTAGTGCGCATACAGTGGGGCCCCCTTCATTTTACCCTGGCCAACATCTATGCCCCGAATGAGTGACAGGAACCTTTTATTCTTAACGTGCTTGCTGCAGCCCTTGCGACCCCGGATGCAGCAGTATTGATAGGGGGGACTTTAACCTGGTCATGAACCCCACCATGGATTGGTCCAGCCAGCGCTCTGCACAAGCAGGGGCTTTCACAGTCTGATGGTCTTCAATGGCTGGCAGATGGGAGGCTCTGCGCTATCTGGTGCCATCTGCATCCCTCTGCGAGGGAGTACACTTTCTACTCGGCAGCGCATAAATTGTACACGAGTATTGATCATTTTCTTCTGTCCCCCCACACTCACGGCTGTAGTTGGAGAGGCGAGCATTGAACTCCGATCCCTGTCGGGCCATGCCATGATCTCTTTAACCTTAAGGTCGGGAGACGCACAGTCCGTGCCCCCCGGTGGCGATTGCGCGACGCGTTTTTGCAGTCCCCTGCCACGATTGCCGCAGTTTGCACAGCGCTGGCGGATTACCTCCGCACCAACGACATAGGGGGCACTCCATTATCATTGGTGTGGGAGGCGCTGAAGCTGGTGGTAAGGGGCAAATTCATCGCTATTGTGGCGATGGAACATTGGGTTCGCAGGGAGAAGCGTCAGCACTTGGAGCAAGCAGTCTCCGAGTTGGAGGCGATCCAAAACGCACGGAGGCTCCCAGGGTCTAGCGAGACTTGGAGCGAAAGAGGCTTCTTTTGAATCGTCTGGTCATGGATAGGGCAGAGTACACCCTTCTCCGGCTCAGACATAAATTCTATCTGAGCGGACTCCTGCTGGCTCATAGGCTTCGCAACAAGAGGAGAGGAAGTGCCCATGGATGAGGAAATTGCTGCAACCTTTAAAGAGTTCTACAGCGTCCTATACTCCGACGCGGACGGTCCTCCGGGTGATCCGAGACTCTACCTACAGGGATCCCCCTGACTCGTTTGCCAGCGTCCCTCGAATCCCAGCTGGATCAGCCAACACGTGTTGATGAGGTGGTGGCGACACCCCAGATGGGTTTAAGGCCCAATTTTATAAAATTTTCTGTCAGGAGCTAGCTCCCCTTCTCACTCGACTCTTTAATTCTTTCCTCGACTCGCGTGCACTGACAGACTCGATGATGGAGGCATCAATATCGGTGATACTTAAGCCATTGAAAGATCCTGGAGACTGTGGGTCATATAGACCCATCTCCCTTCTCAACATAGACGCCAAACTTTTTGCCGGGGTCCTGGCTGCCCGTCTGAACCTGATTCTGCTAGGGCTGGTTGATCCAGACCAAGCTGGCTTTATCCACACGAGACAAAGTGGGGACAATACTAAAAGGCTGCTGCAGCTACTTGATGTATTTCGGCGATCCTGTAAAGAGGCGCTCTTTCTCTCCATCGATGCAGAGAAAGCATTTGACTGTGTTCATTGGCCCTACATGCGTGAAACTCTCCGCCACTTTGGTTTCGGGACACATTCACAGCCGCAGCCCATGCAGGGAAGAGCAGTAGGGGCCTGCTTGGGGGGGGGGGGGCTTATTTCGACAGACGATGACGAGGGAAAATTAATTATTTATGCAATTTTCCCTCGTAGTTGTCTGTCGAATCCCCCTTCAACCTGGCCCCACCGCCCCACCGCTCTTACCTGCACGGGCCGCAGCTGTATATTTATCAAATGGATCTGCTGTATCTATAGCGCCCCCAGAGCCTCCTTGCGGGTCAATTGAATTGCATCCGCTACCTTCCCAATAGTGCATAGCACCCGTCAGGGGTGCCCCCTCTCGTCACTCCTTTTTGCGCTCTACATGGAGCCGATGACACAGCGAACTAGAGACAGCGCACAGATCTCCAGCATCTGTTTTGGTGCTGACACTCATACCATCAGCATGTATGCTGATGTCATCCTCTCACTGTCGGATCCTATGGCATTCTTGCCATCGCTACTAGATGAGCTGAGGCTATGTTAAGAGGTATGGGGTTCAAAGTCAGCCTTACAAAATCTCAGATCCTAAACCTCTCGGTCACTCCCCCACATGAGGCAGCACTCTGCGCCCAGTTTCCTTTAACATGGACGATGGAAGCCATACCATATCTGGGCATCCATCTCGCTTCTACTATTGCAAAGATGTTAGCGGAGAACAATAGGTGCCTCCTTGACCAGACAACTAAGTCGCTGTCCTCTTGGAGCCATCTGTGGTGGTCCTGGTCGGGCCGCATAGCCGTAGTTAGAATGACGGTACTCCCACGTATTCTCTACATCTTCCAGACTTTGCCGCTGACTCCTTCACCCACGGTGTTGCGCTCCTTGCAAGTTGCTATCAATGAATTCATCTGGGGCAGGAAAGGACCAAGACTCCATTGTAAACAACTCTCCTGGCCCAAGGGGGAGGGGGACTTAGGGCTTCCCCGATCACTCGATATTATCAAACCACGCAACTTCGCTATCTTGTAGAGTGGAATAGACCTCTCTCAGAAAAGTACTGGTCTTTTATGGATCAGACGGTCGCGAGCTTGAATATTTGGCTGAAGGCATGGCTGCCTCGCAAACATAGAGCCTGGGGGTCGTACTCCTCACCAGTGATGGCTACGACTATGAAGGTCTGAGACTGCGTTGCCCTCAGGCGGTGCCTGATGATGTTCCCTTCCCCGATGTCGCTGATTGTGGACAACCCTGACTTCCCGCCTGGTTGCGGCGCGAAGTATTCAGCCGCTCACATTGGGCAAGGGTGCAAACAATTGGGCTCCATTTTCGACCCCTCTGGGATTATCCCCTTAGACCAACTTCGACAGGACTACTCTCTCCTTGCATCGGATGTGTTTTATTATTTGCAGGGGCAACACTGGGGGACCTCTCAGGGGTATAAGACTGCGGCCTCCCGCCCACTTACCATCTTCGAGAAGTGGCTGTTTCGTAAGGAGGGCGATAAGCGCCTTATCTCTGAACTCTATGCTCTGCTTTATGATAGTGGCTCTGCATTTAAACCAAAGGCCTGTTGTCCTGTGAGGAGGAACTGAGGCTCTCTCTCTCCACAAAAGAATGAAATGATAGCTATTATAGAATACACCACACATCACACAACATGGCCGGTACGGAGGTGGCCTACAAAATAGCCTCCTACTGGTATCTCACACCAGCATGTATACACAGATGGAACAAGGGGCGCTCACAGAAATGTTGGCGGGGCTGCAGGCAAACAGATTCTCTTTTGCATCTCTTGTGGCATTGCCCCAAACTGTCCAGATTCTGGGAGAAGGTCCTGGATGACATTGACTTAGTGTTTGACACCACGCTCCCGCGCTTTCCCGCGTACACTTTGCTGGGGCTGCCGAACCCCCGGACCTTCCGGCTGCACTCGCTACGGGGTCGCCGGATGGCTTTAGCGTTAAATGCTGCGCGCCAAGTGATTCTCACACTTTGGGGCTCTGCGAGCATTCCGAATCACATTTCCTGGCTACATAAGCTTTGGTATTCCTTGGCCATGGAGAAACTATCTCTCGCTGTAGAGAACAGAGCAGCCGCCTATCCTGATCTCTGGGCCCCCTTCATCCGAATTCTCTCCGTGGAATTTAGGAAAGTGACCTGCCCCAAATATCTGCAGATCTTGCGCTTGCTCACCCGCGAGAGCCATTGGTGGCATAAGCTCTCCCTACAGTGGAGGACACCTACAAGGGGCCCCTGAGGGGCATAACTCATTAGGGCGAACAGCAAATATTTGATACTGGTGCAGAGGAGGGGGGAGGGCGGGGATTTTATGTTTTCTTGCTTTCTCTATTTGTTTACTGATAATTGGTCCCTCCATCGCTGCCGGCCTCCGGGTTGTGAGCATGCAGCTGTGTACTTGTGGCCCTCTAATGTGCTCGCTACCGGCCGCTGGTTTTGCTCGACATCTGATGCAACCTGACTTGATGTGCCCTGGGTGCCTGCCAATCAGATTCCCAGGGCTTATGTTCTTTCCCAAGACTGTACCTTTGTATCCACAATTGGCACCACCCTTGCCACAGGTAATACCCTTGTAAAAGGTACCATGGGTACCAAGGGCACTTTGACCAGGGACGGCCTCCAAGGGCTGCAGCACCGATAGTGCCACCCTTAGGCGTCCTGCACCTTAACACACACACACTGCCACTGCAGGCTGCGTGCTTTGGTGCAGAGAAAAGTGAAGAGTCGACATGGCACACATTACTGTGTGCCATGCCAGCAATCCACTGCCTAAGGCCTAGGTAAGTTACCCCTCTAGCAGGGTGCACTAGCCCTAAGGTGAGGGTACAGAGGCATGAGCCCTGTACCCCTACAGTGTCTAAGTCCATTCTTAGACATTGTAAGTGTAGTAAAGCCATAAAGAGTATATGGTCTGGGAGTTGGTCACTTCAAACTCCACAGCTCCATAATGGCTTTACTAAAAACTGGGACATTTGGCAGCAAACTTCTCAGCACATTAAACCACACTGATGCCAGTGTGGGATTTAATGTAAAAAGGACTCAGAGGGCATCTTAGAGATGCCTCTTGAAAATCGACCAGCCCCGGGTGTGTTTCCTGAATGGATGCCCACCATTTGCCAACACCAGACAGGTTTCTGGGCCTTTGGGTAGAGAGCCTCCGCTCTCTGGGTCCAGAAACAAAGCCCATCCTGGGCAGTGGTCATGCCTCCTCCCCCAAGATAGGCTGTGTCCACGAAAGGGGAAGCTTCAAAGGCCTGCCGCCTTTGGACGCTGTCTTTGCCTTTTGCTGTCCCCAGAAACTGGTTTGCACAGGTTCTGACCCCAACTTTGGGCAGGAGAATCGGAGGGAAATCCAAGCTATGAAGAGAGGTGTGCCTACCTATGCCAACCCCACCCCTCAGCTGGGGGAGGCAAGGTAAAACACACATCTCAGTCCCCTCCTTCTTGAAGATGAGGCGACTCAGCCAATTAGTAAGAGGCTCATGCCCCCTCCCACTGGAGGGTGGCATAATAGGGGTTGTACCCACCCCAAGAAAGGGACCTATTGGTCCAAACCTGCACAACCCTTTAAAGCCCCTAAATCTAGTATTTAGGGATGACCTTGAACCTTGCATCCTTAGATTCGAGGAAGAAAGAAGAAGGACCGAAGAGCCGTGCTGACCCAGGACGAATAAGAGGACACCAACTGCCTTGGCCCCAGCCCTAATGGCCTGTCCAGTCTACAGCCTGACTACAGCAAGAACCCCGGCGAGTCCATCAGCCACCAACCACAGAGGGCCTGTCCTGCGACCTTCCCACAGACTCTGTCTCCCGTGAGCACCGGATTTGCTCAACCAAAGACTCTCCTCCAGAATCCGGATTCCATCGAATTTACGATTCTGCACCACTCTGCACCCGGCGCCCATGGCCCGAGTTTGAGTGGCCCAACATCCCAAGGAGGTCTCCCCAGCGAGCCTGACCTGGGATCTGGTGATCTCCGACCTCCCTCGAGACTCCCAACGACGCCTGCAGCCTCAACCTAAAGGTTCCCGGAGATGGTAAGAAAAACCAGACGCCAGAAGACACCCCTGCACCCGACGCCCCACGGCCTTCGGTGGCCCAACAGACTGTGTCCAGGCATCCCCCAAGGTCCCACCTTATCTCTCCAGCCGGTGGTCACCTCCAGGAAGCCTCCCTGCCCAAGCCTGCAGCAACTTTCCAAAACCGAAGGTCTCCATTCTAAACAACAGGGTTCCCAACGTCCGACTTGCACCCTGCACCCGGCTGCCCCAGTGACACTGGTGGTGCAGCTCCTATGCTGGTCATTGGCCCCTGCAGTGCTGACCTTAACTCCAGGAGCTCGACTCCCACAACCGAGTGGCCTGCTCGTCAGCAGACCCTAACCGAAGGCCCCCTTAGCCCTATTGGCTAAAGTTGGGCCCCTGCACTCTGCACCTGGCTGCCCCCGTACCGCTGGTGGTGCAACTCGAGTGCCCTCCTAGACCTTGGGGGACCTTGGTCCTAACCCCCAAAGCTCACCCTTATGTGTTGAGTACTTACCTCCAAAACCGATTATCATTTTTTTCCCATAGGAACCCATGTTAAAAGATTTTGGGCCTAAAATTGTTCTTGTGTGGAACTGCTAATTAATTATTTAATTTAAAGTGAATTCAATTGCAAAGTATAAAAAGTCGTACTTACCTTGTATGTAGAACTCTTAGGGTGTGGTATCTAGACATACCACCCCCAGTACTCAAAGTAATCTAAAGTAACTCAAAAGTAATCTAAAAGTATTTACTGAATGATACAAACTGCATTTAAAAGTGATACAAACCTGTAATAATTGTAATCTCAAGCACAATTGCATTTCCTTACACACTCTTGCATTTTGAAAGTATATTTTACTCACCCGTGCCTTGTCCTGCTTGGTTCTAAAATAAAACCTAAGTATATCTTTTTTTATACTTACCTAATTGGTTTGGATTCTGTCTCTGAGTGTGTGTATCAGTCCTTGATTGAGTGAATACAATAAATGCTTAACACACCCTCTGGATAAGCCTAACTGCTCACCCACACTACCACAGAGAGCTGTTAGTACTTACCTAATTTAGCCTCTGCTATACCTCTAGGGACTCCCTGGACTCCTGCACACTATACCTTACTTTGGTATAGTATATACAGAGCCAGCTTCCTACACACACACACACACATATATATGTGTGTGTATATATATATATATTCACTGAAAAAACCATAGGTTTCAGATATGTTATAGTTAGAAATTAGCATTTAAAAAACCTTTGAAATTCACAGAAAAAACCATAGGTTTTAGGGACAGTTATAGTTAGTTGGACATTTTACTCGTACAAAACCCGTGAAATTCCCCGTTATAGTTAGTTCAGCTAACTATAACTCGCGCCCAGCAATGCACTGCTGATGACGTCACATATTACATCACTCATGACATGGTCAGTGACATCACTGATGACATCACTGATGACATCTCAAATGACATCACTGATGACATCATCCAGTGACTGTGTGTTTCTGTAAAGTTTAAATATTTTTAATATATATAGGAAAAGACGTATTGAAGAATGAGTGGGTGTGTAAGTGTCTGTATGGATGATTTAGTAGGTGCGTGACTGACTCTATAAGTGAGTGATTTAACGTATCTTACTGAATGCATGGGTTAGTGACTAAACTGGGTGAATGTCTGTATCCGTCTGTCTGTTGCTGTGTAAGTGGCTGCATGGGTTTGTGAATAGCTACATGAGTGTCTATAAGAGTTATTGATTTGTTGTCTGAGTATCTGTATGGGTGCCTGAGTGTTTGTGTGGATGGGGTGTGTGCGACTGTGCATAGATGTGTGAGTGGGTGATTCACTGGGTGGATGGTTTCAAGAGTGCATCTGTGATAGACTGTATGGGTGGGTAAGTGTGTGTAAGAGTGTGTTAGTGAGTGAATGTATGTCCCAGTGGTACATGTGTGAGTAACTACATATGTGAAAGGCAGTATATATGTGTGTTGGAGTATATAAATAGCTATAAGCGAGAGTGAGTGATTGTGATAGTGGCTGTATGGATGAGTGTGTGCTTGTATCAGTGATTATATAAGAGCGTAACAATGTGCTAGTATTTGTATGATTAAGTGAGCTGGTGTGTGTATAACTGTATAGGTGAGTAAATGGCAGTGTGTTTAATTATTTGCATGACTGACTAGGTGTGTGAGTACCTCTATGGATGAGTGGCGGTGTTTGAGTGTCTATATAGGAGTAAGAGTGCATATGATAGTCCTGTACTGAGTGACCATAAGTATGAGTGACTGTACGGGTGAGTGAGTGGATGTGTGTGTGTAGACCTAAGAATCAGTGAGTGGGTATGTAGTTATTGGTGTTGGAGTGTCTATGGTTTTGCGAATGGCAGTCTGTAATTTAGATTGGGTGTATCAAAGGTTATATTAGGGTGTGAAGAGCTGCATCAGATTATCACGTGGATGATGTCATCAGTGATGTCATTTGAGATGTCATCAGTGATGTCATCAGTGATGTCACTGACCATGTCATGAGTGATGTAATATGTGACGTCATCAGCAGTGCATTGCGGGGCGCGAGTTATAGTTAGCTGAACTAACTATAACGGGGAATTTCACGGGTTTTGTACGAGTAAAATGTCCAACTAACTATAACTGTCCCTAAAACCTATGGTTTTTTCAGTGAATTTCAAAGGTTTTTTAAATGCTAATTTCTAACTATAACATATCTGAAACCTATGGTTTTTTCAGTGAATTTCAAAGGTTTTTTAAATGCTAATTCCTAACTATAACATGTCTGAAACCTACGGTTTTTTCAGTGAATTTCAAAGGTTTTGTAAATGACAATTTTTAAATGTATTAATTGTTATATTAATTTTTTTCATACTGATTTACTACATTTTTAGAAACAATTTTTTTTTACATATTTTATTTTTTAAATTACATTGTAATTACATTATACATTACATTACAAAAAATACTTTCTCAGAATGAATTACTTTAGTTTAAATACTTTGCACATACTGGGCTGAAAGATACAGCACTGAGGTCTCTCCTGATAACAGGTGAGTAAATCGGAATTCGTATTTCGGCTGATTTTAGAGGAATATTTTAAAGTTCCAAAACTCCACACTTAGAAGAATTTCCAAGTGAAACCAGTCAATGTTAGCCTATGGAAGGAAATTCAAGTTACTGGTAAGTACGGTTAAAATTACTTTTCAGGACCAGTACTGGGCTGAAAGATACAGCACTGAGGTCTCTCCTGATAACAGGTGAGTAAATCGGAATTCGTATTTCGGCTGATTTTAGAAGAATATTTTAAAGTTCCAAAACTCCACACTTAGAAGAATTTCCAAGTGAAACCAGTCAATGTTAGCCTATGAAGGAAATTCAAGTTACCGGTAAGTACGGTTAAAATTACTTTTCAGGACCAGTACTGGGCTGAAAGATGCAGCACTGAGGTCTCTCCTGATAACAGGTGAGTAAATCAGAATTCGGATTTCGGCTGATTTTAGAGGAATATTTGTATGTTTCAAAAATCAACACTTAGAAACTTTTTCAGCAAAAAGCAGGCAATGATATCCTATGGAAGGAAATTCAAGTTACTGGTAAGTACGGTTAAAATTACTTTTGAGGATCAGTACTGGGCTGAAAGATGCAGCACTGAGGTCTCTCCTGATAACAGGTGAGTAAATCGGAATTCGTATTTCGGCTGATTTTAGAGGAATATTTTAAAGTTCCAAAACTCCACACTTAGAAGAATTTCCAAGTGAAACCAGTCAATGTTAGCCTATGGAAGGAAATTCAAGTTACTGGTAAGTACGGTTAAAATTACTTTTCAGGACCAGTACTGGGCTGAAAGATACAGCACTGAGGTCTCTCCTTATAACAGGTGAGTAAATCGGAATTCGTATTTCGGCTGATTTTAGAGGAATATTTGTATGTTTCAAAAATCAACACTTAGAAACTTTTTCAGCAAAAAGCAGGCAATGATATCCTATGGAAGGAAATTCAAGTTACTGGTAAGTACGGTTAAAATTACTTTTGAGGATCAGTACTGGGCTGAAAGATACAGCACTGAGGTCTCTCCTGATAACAGGTGAGTAAATCGGAATTCGTATTTCGGCTGATTTTAGAGGAATATTTTAAAGTTCCAAAACTCCACACTTAGAAGAATTTCCAAGTGAAACCAGTCAATGTTAGCCTATGGAAGGAAATTCAAGTTACTGGTAAGTACGGTTAAAATTACTTTTCAGGACCAGTACTGGGCTGAAAGATACAGCACTGAGGTCTCTCCTTATAACAGGTGAGTAAATCGGAATTCGTATTTCGGCTGATTTTAGAGGAATATTTTAAAGTTCCAAAACTCCACACTTAGAAGAATTTCCAAGTGAAACCAGTCAATGTTAGCCTATGAAGGAAATTCAAGTTACCGGTAAGTACGGTTAAAATTACTTTTCAGGACCAGTACTGGGCTGAAAGATGCAGCACTGAGGTCTCTCCTGATAACAGGTGAGTAAATCGGAATTCGTAGTAAGGCTGATTTTAGAGGAATATTTGCACAATGGTGAAGGGCGGGGGCGGGGCCTGAGGTGACATCTGTGCAAACGCGCCCCGTGGCGCGTTTTAAGTTGGGGGATTAAGTCCCTTTGAATCATGAGGTTCCCTAGGGGCCAACTAGCCCACCATGAACCTCCAGTATGCGCCAGGGGCTGCGTTGCAGAGACGTGTAGAGAGGCCACACCCCTTTTACACCTCTCTGCAACGCATCTCTGTGGCGCTTTCTGGATGTACCTGTTGGGCTAGTTGGCCCCAGGGACCCTCAGGATTGAAGGGGATTTAATCCCCCATCTTAAAACGCGCCACGGGCCTGTTTGCACACATGTCACATGAAGCCCCGCCCCTCCCTTCACCACTGTGCAAACGCGCCCTGTGGCGCGTTTTAAGTTGGGGGATTAAGTCCCCTTGAATCCTGAGGGTCCCTGGAGTCCAACTAGCCCACCATATACCTCCAAAAGCGCCACAGAGCTGCGTTGCAGAGAGGTGTAAAAGGGCGTGGCCTATGTACACGTCTCTGCAAGGCAGCCCCTGGCGCATACTGGAGGTTCCTGGTGGGCTAGTTGGCCCTCAGGGACCCCAGTATTCAAGGGGAATTTGTTCCCCTCTGCAAACGCGCCAGGGGCGCGTTTGCAGAGTACTGCAGGGAGGGGGCGGGGCCTCCGGCACAATGCCGGTCGTTTTTTTTTCGTTTTTATTTTTTTAATGGGAGGGGGCTGCGTGGCCCCCTTCCCTGCCCACTTTGGCCCCGGGGACCCCATCCCCGGGGCCTGAGCATTTTTTTTTTTTAATTTTAAAAAAAAAACGGGAAGGGGCCGCGTGGCCCCCTTCCCTGGGCCTGTATTGGCCCCGGGGACCCCATCCCCGGGGCATGGCCTCGATTTTTATTTTTTTATTTGGAGGGGGCTGCGTGGCCCCCTCCTCAGGCCATTTAAGGCCCGGGGACCCCATCTCCCGGGGCCGGCCTTTCCCTTATTTTTAAATTTGAACTTTGGGGAGGGGGCTGCGTGGCCCCCTCCCGAGCCACTTATGGCCCCGGGGACCCCATCCCCGGGGCCTGGCCTCACGTTGGAGACTGTGGGGGTCCCCAATCCCCCACAGTCCCAGCCGGCTCCCCGCCTCCTGCGGAAGCCGGCATTGCTTTCCACATGGGGAGCAGCTAACATGCTGCTCCCCATGTGGAAAGCAATTGGTTTGCATTTTGAAAGAGAGAGCAGGTTTCCTGCTCTCTCTTTCAAAATGCAACCAAGTTTGCTATGACAGGGCGGGAGCCGCGAGGCTCCGTCCTGTCATAGCAAACAGCAGTGTCCCGGGGTAGGCACCCGGGACACTGCAGGAGCCGGCCCTGGGGGTGGTGGTCCCCAGGGCCATCAAGGGCTCCAGGAGGGGGCCGCGCGGCCCCCTCCCATTCAGTGCACAGCCCCGGGGAGGTGGTGGTCCTCGGGGCTTGGGGTCCGTAACGGACCCCCATATTTAAATGTTTAGTGCCCCGGGGAGGTGGCGGTCCCCGGGGCATGTGGGGGCTGGAGCCCCCACACAGGTTTAAAAAAAAAAAAAAAGAAGCCCCGGGAGGTGGCGGTCCCGGGGCTGCGGGAGGGCTCAGAGCCCTCCCGCCATCATTTTTAAATAAAGCCCCGGGGGTGGCGGTCCCCGGGACTTGGGGGCCTTAGAGGCCCCTCCTACATAAATTAAAACCCCCCACCATGCCCCCGGGACTTGGGCCACCCGGGGCCAATTAACATCGAAGCGCGGGAGACCGCGCTTCGATTTTTTTTTTTTCGGCAGGATCCGCGCTCCCTGAACGCATCCTGCCGATTTAAAAAAAAAAAAAACTGGCGACCAGTAGATAGTTATAGTTAGAACCTATTTTCCATAGGAAATCCGCGACATTCTATTTGAAATAACTCTCTTGCCGGTTGACGTATCTTCGCAAAATTTTCAAACTTTGTGGGGCGCTCCGGTCCGCTCCTACCCTGAAAGTCTCGGGGTGATTCGTCAAGCGGGGGCCGAGAAAAAAGGGGGGTCCCAAAACGCGTTTTCCCCATTCATTTTTCCATAGGAAACTTTAGACACGGCTACAGCCCGAACTGCTGAACGGAATTACACCAAATTTGGCAAAGAGGTAGTTCTTGGTTCAGAAAGAACCCTTTTGTTAAATGGTGTAAATCCGTTCAGTAGTTGCTGAGAAAATCAAAAGTAAAAGTACATATATATCTATGGCCGCGTCGGATTCGCGCACCCTCCCGATCACGAGCTGCATGCTAATTGGCTGTCAACACTCCAAATCAGGAAGTGTTGGCAGCCATTTTGTCCCTCGGTAGAACCGAGGGACAGAAACAAGTGCGCAAACCGCACAAAGGGGGCAGGGTAGAAACACCCTGACCCCCTAGGTCTGCTCAGGGGGTCCCACAAGGACCCCTGGGCAAAAAATTTTTTTTTTTTTTTTTTTTAAATCGTCAGGATGCGTTCAGGGAGCGCGGATCCTGTCGAAAAAAAAAAAATCGAAGCGCGCTCTCCCGCGCTTCGATGTTAATTGGCCCCCGGGTGGCCCAAGTCCCGGGGGCATGGTGGGGGGGTTTTAATTTATGTAGGAGGGGCCTCTAAGGCCCCCAAGCCCGGGGACCGCCACCCCCGGGGCTTTATTTAAAAATGATGGCGGGAGGGCTCTGAGCCCTCCCGCAGCCCCGGGACCGCCACCTCCCCGGGGCTTCTTTTTTTTTTTTTTTAAACCTGTGTGGGGGCTCCAGCCCCACATGCCCCGGGGACCGCCACCTCCCGGGGCACTAAACATTTAAATATGGGGGTCCGTTACGGACCTCAAGCCCCGGGACCACCACCTCCCCGGGGCTGTGCACTGAATGGGAGGGGGCCGCGCGGCCCCCCTCCTGGAGCCCTTAATGGCCCTGGGGACCACCACCCCCAGGGCCGGCTCCTGCAGTGTCCCGGGGTGCCTACCCCCGGGACACTGCTGTTTGCTATGACAGGACGGGAGCCTCGCGGCTCCCGCCCTGTCATAGCAAACTTGGTTTGCATTTTGAAAGAGAGAGCAGGAAACCTGCTCTCTCTTCAAAATGCAAACCAATTGCTTTCCACATGGGGAGCAGCATGTTAGCTGCTCCCCATGTGGAAAAGCAATGCCGGCTTCCGCAGGAGGCGGGAGCCGGCTGGGACTGTGGGGGGATTGGGGACCCCCACAGTCTCCAACGTGAGGCCAGGCCCCGGGGATGGGGTCCCCGGGGCCATAAGTGGCCCGGGAGGGGGCCACGCAGCTCCCCTCCCCAAAGTTCAAATTTAAAAAAAAAAAAATAAGGGAAAGGCCGGCCCCGGGGATGGGGTCCCCGGGGCCTTAAATGGCCTGAGGAGGGGGGCCACGCAGCCCCCTCCAAATAAAAAAATAAAAATCGAGGCCATGCCCCGGGGATGGGGTCCCCGGGGCCAATACAGGCCCAGGGAAGGGGGCCACGCGGCCCTCTTCCCGTTTTTTTTTAATTAAAAAAAAAAAAATGCTCAGGCCCCGGGGGATGGGGTCCCCGGGGCCAAAAGTGGGCAAGGGAAGGGGGCCACGCAGCCCCCTCCTATTAAAAAAAAAACGACCGGCATCGTGCCGGAGGCCCCGCCCCTCCCTGCAGTACTCTGCAAACGCGCCCCCTGGCGCGTTTGCAGAGGGGGAACGAATTCCCCTTGAATACTGGGGGTCCCTGGGGCCAACTAGCCCACCAGGAACCTCCAGTATGCGCCAGGGGCTGCCTTGCAGAGACGTGTACATAGGCCACGCCCCTTTTACACCTCTCTGCAACGCAGCTCTGTGGCGCTTTTGGAGGTATATGGTGGGCTAGTTGGACTCCAGGGACCCTCAGGATTCAAGGGGACTTAATCCCCAACTTAAAACGCGCCACAGGGCGCATTTGCACACTGGTGAAGGGAGGGGCGGGGCTTCATGTGACATGTGTGCAAACAGGCCCCGTGGCGCGTTTTAAGATGGGGATTAAATCCCCTTCAATCCTGAGGGTCCCTGGGGGCCAACTAGCCCAACAGGTACATCCAGAAAGCGCCACAGAGCTGCGTTGCAGAGAGGTGTAAAAGGGCTGTGGCCTCTCTACACGTCTCTGCAACGCAGCCCCTGACGCATACTGGAGGTTCATGGTGGGCTAGTTGGCCCCTAGGGAACCTCATGATTCAAGGGGACTTAATCCCCCAACTTAAAACGCGCCACGGGGCGCGTTTGCACAGATGTCACCTCAGGCCCCGCCCCTCCCTTCACCATTGTGCAAATATTCCTCTAAAATCTGCCTTACTACGAATTCCGATTTACTCACCTGTTATCAGGAGAGACCTCAGTGCTGCATCTTTCAGCCCAGTACTGGTCCTGAAAAGTAATTTTAACCGTACTTACCGGTAACTTGAATTTCCTTCCGTAGGATATCATTGCCTGCTTTTTGCTGAAAAAGTTTCTAAGTGTTGATTTTTGAAACATACAAATATTCCTCTAAAATCAGCCGAAATACGAATTCCGATTTACTCACCTGTTATCAGGAGAGACCTCAGTGCTGTATCTTTCAGCCCAGTACTGGTCCTGAAAAGTAATTTTAACCGTACTTACCAGTAACTTGAATTTCCTTCCATAGGCTAACATTGACTGGTTTCACTTGGAAATTCTTCTAAGTGTGGAGTTTTGGAACTTTAAAATATTCCTCTAAAATCAGCCGAAATCCGAATTCTGATTTACTCACCTGTTATCAGGAGAGACCTCAGTGCTGCATCTTTCAGCCCAGTACTGGTCCTGAAAAGTAATTTTAACCGTACTTACCGGTAACTTGAATTTCCTTCATAGGCTAACATTGACTGGTTTCACTTGGAAATTCTTCTAAGTGTGGAGTTTTGGAACTTTATAATATTCCTCTAAAATCAACCAAAGAACGAATTCCAATTTACTCACCTGTTATCAGGAGAGAACCCAGTGCTGCATTTTTAGCCCAGCACTGACCCTGAAAAGTAATTTTAACCGTACTTACCAGTAACTTATATTTTCTTCCATAGGAATCCATTGTCTGGTTTTCAGCAGAAAAGTTTCAAAGTGTCGATTTTCACAAACTACAAATATTCCTTAAAAATCGCCTGTACTTAAACGCATTCTTTCAACTGTTTACAGGAGATGCACCAGTGCTGGATCCAGGATCCAACACTGAGTAAGAAAAAGTAACGATAACAGTTTTTACCTGCTAAGTGAATTTCCTTCCATAGGATAACATTGGTGATTCTATGAGAAAAAGTTTCTAAGTGTCAACTTTTAAAATACAATAATATTCCTTAAAAATCACGACTGTAACCAAAACGCTTTTACTCAACTGTTTACAGGAGATGTACCAGGACTGAATCTAGGATCCAGTCCTGTGGTTAGAAAAGTAATCCATAAAGTAACTAATTGCATTTAACTAGAAATTCACATTGAGCTGAATGTTGCATTGTGTTTGAAAATGTGTTGCCCATTGCAACAACTGTAACTACTGTACTTAAAAGTCTATTGCCTATGTGCAAAGTATTTAAACTAAAGTAATTCATTCTGAGAAAGTATTTTTGTAATGTAATGTATAATGTAATTACAATGTAATTTAAAAAATAAAATATGTAAAAAAATTGTTTCTAAAAATGTAGTAAATCAGTATGAAAAAATTAATATAACAATTAATACATTTAAAAATTGTCATTTACAAAACCTTTGAAATTCACTGAAAAACCGTAGGTTTCAGACATGTTATAGTTAGGAATTAGCATTTAAAAAACCTTTGAAATTCACTGAAAAAACCATAGGTTTCAGATATGTTATAGTTAGAAATTAGCATTTAAAAAACCTTTGAAATTCACTGAAAAAACCATAGGTTTTAGGGACAGTTATAGTTAGTTGGACATTTTACTCGTACAAAACCCGTGAAATTCCCCGTTATAGTTAGTTCAGCTAACTATAACTCGCGCCCCGCAATGCACTGCTGATGACGTCACATATTACATCACTCATGACATGGTCAGTGACATCACTGATGACATCACTGATGACATCTCAAATGACATCACTGATGACATCATCCACGTGATAATCTGATGCAGCTCTTCACACCCTAATATAACCTTTGATACACCCAATCTAAATTACAGACTGCCATTCGCAAAACCATAGACACTCCAACACCAATAACTACATACCCACTCACTGATTCTTAGGTCTACACACACACATCCACTCACTCACCCGTACAGTCACTCATACTTATGGTCACTCAGTACAGGACTATCATATGCACTCTTACTCCTATATAGACACTCAAACACCGCCACTCATCCATAGAGGTACTCACACACCTAGTCAGTCATGCAAATAATTAAACACACTGCCATTTACTCACCTATACAGTTATACACACACCAGCTCACTTAATCATACAAATACTAGCACATTGTTACGCTCTTATATAATCACTGATACAAGCACACACTCATCCATACAGCCACTATCACAATCACTCACTCTCGCTTATAGCTATTTATATACTCCAACACACATATATACTGCCTTTCACATATGTAGTTACTCACACATGTACCACTGGGACATACATTCACTCACTAACACACTCTTACACACACTTACCCACCCATACAGTCTATCACAGATGCACTCTTGAAACCATCCACCCAGTGAATCACCCACTCACACATCTATGCACAGTCGCACACACCCCATCCACACAAACACTCAGGCACCCATACAGATACTCAGACAACAAATCAATAACTCTTATAGACACTCATGTAGCTATTCACAAACCCATGCAGCCACTTACACAGCAACAGACAGACGGATACAGACATTCACCCAGTTTAGTCACTAACCCATGCATTCAGTAAGATACGTTAAATCACTCACTTATAGAGTCAGTCACGCACCTACTAAATCATCCATACAGACACTTACACACCCACTCATTCTTCAATACGTCTTTTCCTATATATATTAAAAATATTTAAACTTTACAGAAACACACAGTCACTGGATGATGTCATCAGTGATGTCATTTGAGATGTCATCAGTGATGTCACTGACCATGTCATGAGTGATGTAATATGTGACGTCATCAGCAGTGCATTGCGGGGCGCGAGTTATAGTTAGCTGAACTAACTATAACGGGGGAATTTCACGGGTTTTGTACGAGTAAAATGTCCAACTAACTATAACTGTCCCTAAAACCTATGGTTTTTTCAGTGAATATATATATATATAAAACCATTCAAAATATTAGCAATTGAATAAGAAAAATGAAACACTTGAGGTAGACATAAATAAAATATTACAAATTGATAAGTCCAAAAAACAAATTTACAAAAAAATTGTAAACATTAAAATCCATTTAAAAATAAAAACAAATAATATAAATTATTTAAAAAAATTAAACAATGAATGCTCTAAAATCTATTCGAACAATATTAGGAAAAATATTAGAGTCCAGGAATATTAAATATACTATTCCCACTCTAGTTTATGCAACAATAGGGAAAGTATTGGACTTCATATGGGTTAGATTTTCTATTCCTACTCCAGTCACCACAATAATAGGGAAAGCGTTGGACTTTGGAGGAGTTAGATTTACTATTTCTAATCCAGTCAGTGCAACAGTAGAGAAAACATTGGACTTCGGAGAGGTGAAATGTACTATTCCCACTCCAGTCTAAGCAACAGTAGGGAAAGCATTGGCTTTCGAAGGGTTGAAATTTACTATTCAATTCCAGTCTACACAACAGTAAGGAAAGGGTTGGACTTTGGAGAGGTTACATTTACTATTCCCATTCAAAACAACGCAACAGTAGGGAAAGCATTGGAATTCGAAGGTGTAAAGTTTACTATTCCCAATCCAAACAGTACAATAGAAGGAATAGTGTCGGACTTTGGAGGGGTAAAATTGACTAATCCCACTCCAGTCTGTGCAACAGTAGAGAAAGCATAGAATTTCGAAGGGGTGAAATTTACTATTCCCACTCCAGTCAGGGCAACAGCAGGGAAAGTGTTGGACTTTTGTGGGGTATAATTTACTATTCCCACTCCAGTCTCTGCAATATTAGGGAAAGTGTTGGACTTTGAAGGGTTGACATTTAATATTCCCACTTCAGTCAGTGCAACAGTAGAGAAAGTGTTGGACTTTGGAGTGGTAAAATTTACTATTCCTACTCCAGTCTGTGCAACAGTAGGGAATGCGTTGGGTTTCAGAGGGGTGAAATTTACTATTCCCACTCGAAACAGCGCAATAGTAGAGAATGTGTTGAACTGCAAAGACGTTAATTTTACTATTCCTACCACAGTCTAAGCAAGAGTAAGGAAAATACTTCATGTCAAATACATTATATGAATATGAGTAACCCCATCAATGTAGAGAAAATAATAAACTCTTAAAAAATATTAATTAACATAAAAATATATATAAAAGAACTAAAAACAATGAATCAATTTACATAATAAATATTCATATTTTTATCAATTATTAAATAATTGCTATTCACTTATTTACTAATTAACTTCCCAACCTGCACCCCTACAAATCTAACAGTTCGCACCTAAAATATAACTAAGAAAATAACTATTCCATAACTTACATATTTGAAATAAATTAAATAATTAATTAGCAATTAATGATTATTACTTAATTACCTTCCTACCTTAGACCCCTACAAACCCAGCATCCTGCAACGAAAATGTAGCTCAAATAAATAAGTATAGCACAATTAACATAATTGATCATTAATTAACTAATTAACAATTAATAATTATGTTTTAATTAATTAATGTCCCACCCGATACCCCTACAAACCAGCATTCTGCAACTAAAATATAACTCATATAGCACAATTTACATAATTGATAATCAATTAAATAATTAATTAACAATTAATATTCCATCATTAATTAATTAATACTTAATTAACTTCTCACTCTGTACCCCTACAAACCCAGCGTCCTGCAACTAAAATGTAACTCAAATAAAAAAGCGTAGCACAATTTACATAATTGATAATCAATTAATTAATAATTAATTGTTAATTATTCCTTAATTAACTTCCCGCCCTATCCTCCTACAAACCAAACAACCCGCTACAACAGTATAAATTACTATTAGCAATTTAGTAAAAAATTCAAAATCACTTAAAAATAGAAAAATAAAATGGTAATGTAAAATGAATCCTCCTACATTTCAAAGCAAAAAATGAAGGCAGCCAAAACAACTGGATGCTTTCTTCATGCACAACGTCATCTTACGACTTTATAGTACAAACCTGTTGTATATTATCCTCTGTTAGCAATGCTTATAAGTGTGCCTGAATCCTTGTACACAACAGAGAGATTACCTGTGCTGATTCTTCTTTGCGTTCATAACTGTCAAGCTCAAACTGTATCCAGTTAAGCTTGTTTTTAAAATGCAGGATTCATTGCTGAACTCGCCCCCTCCCAATATCTATGTTTAGTCCTCAAGGGTGGAGTATGACTCATCTGCCCTATATCCTTGTGCATAAGTTTAGCTTTGTTCAGTGAAACTCTTGCCTCTTATGATGAAGGAAGTGGAGAGGTCCTACCAGAGCAGTGGTTAATTTGTAAAAAAAAAATAAGTGCTGGGGCTCTCGGCAAGGAGGCAGTTTACACCAGCCCAATTCTCCTTTTAGCGCCGCCTAAAATAGAACTAGCTAACAGCCATGAAAGTGGGGCGAGGAAGTGGCGTTATGGCAAGAGTTGCTGACTTCGGAGCTCGGGAACCAGGTTCGAGTCTGCGTGTTGGCTCAGCATCCTGTGATTCTGGGCAAATCACCTAATCTGCTCGTAAATGAATGTGTCCTTAACTGGTGCTCATGAAAAGCGCAGGTGTTGATGATTAAGTGCCGGTGCTGGGCACCGGAAACCACCAGTTCAAATTAAGCTCTGAGAGAGCTGAATTTGTTTTTTTTCTTAACCTATCATTAGAGTGGGCCTGATCTAGCATCAATAGAAGTAGGGATTACATGATGGTGCAGTTATAGTGTTCGTGACTTTGAAAATGGAACCTAGTTCTAGAATTCCTGCCTTCTGCTCGCAACAGAGGAAGTTTCATTCTTTGCCTCATCTCCTTTTTCCAAAAGAGTATGTTTAAGATTGGTTGGGTTTTAAGTCTGCGTTGAACTTGTTATCCATCTTTCATCACAAGGCCAATAGCAAGCTCTGGTGTGCGTTGAAAAGTGACGACTCAACAGGGGTCGCTCTAGTTTACTGCCTTCTGTAAAGGTTGCAACAAGGAATACCCTTATTTGGTACTGTTCATTGTTTAGCAAATTTACAAGCAGGTCTAGTTCAAAAGGATCTCTTGGTTGATGTATTTGAGACCTCAGCAAAATTGGTGAATGAAAAATAGGGGGCTTTCTCAGCATGTCTTATTTGGTGGGAATTGGCGCAAGGGTTAAAGTAACTGGGAAATAAAATACGCAGAGACCTCTTCCGTGCTTGTAAGCAGTGGTTGATCACCTTCTTTGCTTCCACAGTCGGTATCTATTACATACATTGTTTAGGTGAGCCCCTTAGAAGGTGTCACCGTTGAGTTTCTAGAAGAAAAGTTAGGAAAGAAGTGTGATCTTAGTGTGACTTGGGCAGAGCCTGATGCGGTTCATGGGACAGTTGTCTGATTTTTTGGGAGCCTGACAGAAATGACAGTGAATGCTTGAAACGAGAAGGTTCTAATTATGTGTAATGACTTGCTCAGGCAGGCATGTCCCACACATAGTAGGTTTGGTGACAATTAGGGTGCAACATGTTGTCCTTTGAGATCCCTAGCAAAGGTAATTCATCCTTGGAAATATGAAGCGGTCCTCTGCAACCCAAAGAAGGGCTGGGTCAGCAATGGGCTGAGCTGAAGGGGCAGGCAGGTTGGGATTCTCTCTGACTCCATCATATACCTCAAGGTACGTGGGCATATGTGAAAAGTAAAGGTAAGGAGTAGCCTCTAAAGTAGGCTGTTGTAGCATATTGATGCTATGCGCACTAGGACCCTCGTGGTTCTGGGCGGACTCTGAACAGGAAATACGTGATATGAGGGGGTGTTAAGGTGTGGTTATGGGAAGCATGACGTAATGTGCAGAGTATGAATGAACATTGGAGAATAAAGATGCGCTCAACCACAGCTCCCGTGTGTGGCGTAATCTATTTGCATGCTCCAGGGCTCGGGAAGATACTACATCTGGCAACGAGTAGGGGATACGTGCCCGTGAAGAACAAGACTGCTCTCGCTGAGAGTTTTCAACGGTACAGCAAACTGCTTGTGCGTGCCATGTGTGCCAGAGTCGATGCAAAGCAGTCTGCAATCAGCATGCGTGGAGTTAAAGCCTCACTCCAGCTGGGCCTCGAACATATAGCGACTAGGGAGCGACCTGAAACAGTGCATTGCTCTGAACACGCACAAATGACAGAAAAAGCCTGAACTTTGCATAGTGATGCGTGCTCGTGTGTCATGAGAAATGGAGTTGTTTGAAGAATGTGCGATGCACGCATGAGAAGCTCAGCAACCGATCACTCGCTGAAGTATGAGCACAAGCTAAGGGAGCAACGATTCAGACGACATAAGAAAAGTAACTATAGCACTAATAAAGTACAAGAAATAGAAAACAAAGAGAGCATTCTTGCATTCCTAAGCGACGGGAGTGTACTGCAACACATGCTCCTGTACGTGGCAGATGCTCGCAGAAGTTGTGTGAGCCACCCTGCACAGCGAAACCAGAGGAAAGACATGTGCTAACACAATGGCAGCAGAAGGGAGCGCAAAATATAATGCAGCAATGTTCTTAAAGCCACCACCGCCATTCTACACAGCCAAGAAACAAAACATTGGTGCAGGTGGACTGCGTGCATTGAAACATTCGATGACTTCACAGATGCACTTGAGGTGGAAGATGATAAGAAATTCATCAAATATTTGAAAAACCTTGCAGGTGATGGGGTGAAAGAAGTGCTAAAGAAAGTTTCACAGGCTGACGCAACATCATACCGAAAAGTAAAAGAAGCGCTGGCCTGGAAGCCAAATTCAATCCAATGCCAAATGTTGACTATGAAAGGTATATCTTCAGAAAAGCATGACAACAGACTTGTGAAACAATGGATGAGTTTGTTGAAAGACTTGATGTACTTATTAAACACTGCAAGTTCAGTGATTTTACTGATGAAGAAGCCATGCGCCTCATAGTCATTGATTGCTGCCTTTCAGATTGTTTTAGAAGGGGCATGCTGAGAGAGACACTCAGTCTAGACAAAATGCTGATGGCTGTGAGAATAGAGGAATGAGGGGAACGACAAGCTGCTGAAATGGAAGCAGGGACATCACACAATGAATCAGTGTTGACCATGAAAAGCAAGCACAAAAGAGACGCACATAAGTCAAAGTCCTCAAAGAAAACAAAACTATACTTCTAAAGTGGATTTTCGTTTCCCCACACAGGGCAAAGGTCCAGCCCTGTGACAAATATGTAAAGGTTGTGGGAAGAAGAACCACTTCATAAGTGTGTGTCAAGCTACAAAACAATCAAGTACGTCACGACAGAAAGCAAAGATGGACGTGAGAACGTGCTAGAAACACTCTCGCTAAGGTCACAAAATCAATACGCAACATCAAGTACTCCAAGTAGAGACCAAGCAAAGTCAAAAGTCGTCAAGTTTGTCATATAAAGGCTCTTCAGCATCACTATCAAGTACCAGTGAAGAAGATGGGTCTTGCTAATAATGTCTACGAAAGGACGACATGCACATGTGGGGTTAGCTGACTGTGAAGAGGACCGCAGCTCAAGAAAAGATCATCAAACAAAACGCCGAAATTCATTCGGACTCTGTCCCAGAATTACATTGAAGGTAAGTGGTCACCCTGTAATGATCATCATCGACAGTGGGGCGTCAATTAATATCATCCCAGTGGAGAAGTTCAACAGCCTCTTACCTGAGCCCCAGCTCACTCCTTCAGACACAAAAGTGCATACCTGGGTAGCTTCTAAACTGGTAGAAATCCAAGGGTCATTCACTGTGGCAATGCAACACAAAACGGTGTCAGAACTAGCCACCATTCATGTTCTACAAAGAATCTCGTCTAGTGCATGCTTACTCAGGTTTGCTACAGCGGCTGACATGGGGTTATTATCCCTTAACTACAACTTTTGTGCTCAGCCTGATATTATGAACCAATTCCCGTTGTTGTTTCTTGGCTTGGCAAAGCTCAAGAAAATGAAAGTACAGCTTTAAATCAAAGAAGACATTCGTTCTGTTGCCCAGCGGGACTGGAGAGTCACTTATCATTTGCAAGAAGCTGTAGAGAAAGAGTTGGCAACTCTTTTGAAACATTACATCATTGAACGTTCCACAGGCCCCACATCATGGGTTTCGCCCATAGTAGTAGTAGCAAAGAAAGACAGTAGTGGAGCGGTCCGCATTTGTGTTTATATGTGCCAGCCATACAGGGCCACTTCGGCTGCTGAGACATTTCAGGATGTTATGTGCAGAGTAATCCAACCTGTTACACATGCTTTCAATTACAGTGACGACATATTGGTTTTTGGAAGCACTCAAAAGGAACATGACAAAGCCCTTACTCAAGTATGCCAGTTACTTGCTGATGCAGGTCTCACTTTGAATGCTGTGAAATGTGAATTCCACAAAATAAAATGTAAGTTTTTTGGGGACATATTCTCTAATGGGGAATGACTCCAGATCCAGATAAGGTGCAACCACTGTCATCCGCTTGCCCTCCCCAAGATGTTACCATGCTGTAGTCTTTTCTAGGCATGGCCCGTTATTGCCAAGATACATTGGCAATTTCGCCACAGTGAGTGCTCCATTGAGAGACTTGACAATACGGAATGTTCCTTTTCAGTGGTCTCCTGACTGCGATCAAAGTTTCAAAGAAATGAGACTTGGAATTGATAATGCAACTGAAATGGCTTACTTCAACTCCAGGCTACACACTGAAGTCACAGTAAGGCTGGGGGCAATCCTTGCTCAACACAGCGGCTTTCCAAATGCTCAGAGACATATTGTGGTCTATGCTAGTCGAAGCTTGTCCAAAACAGAACGCGCCTACTCTCAGCCGGAGAAGGAGAGTCTTGCTGTGGGCCTGCAAACATTTTCATGTGTTCCTCTATGGAAAATGAGTTACTGTCATCACGGACCACCAAGCGTTACTCATTATTTTTGGAAACCCTAAGGCTAAGATGCCCCTTTGGATCGAAAGGTGAGGGTTGAGGCTGCAAGAGTACGACTATGAGATTTACACAAACCTGAGAAGGATCAAAATCCAGCAAATTACTTTTCACAAGCACCACTACCTCGTCACGATTCAACAGCCAGAGTCGCTGAAGAATTTCTCAATTCTATAGGTCCAGCACACCAGAAGTCTCTGTCTGTGGATCAAATTATTGCTGCCACCAACACAGACAAAGACATGGCTGTCATCAAGGAACTCATTGAAACACAATTATGGAGACGAAGCACATGGCCTCTGGTCAATAATGTTGAATTCCATAAGTTAACAACATACAGGATGAGTTAGCAGTCACCAGTGGCGGCTGGTGGAATTTGAAAATGGTGAGGCGTAAGAGCAATAAATTAATTATTGAGAGTAAGTGAAGCGCACCGATCATTTAGGAGACAGGTTCGGGGGTGACAGTGCCTTTGGTTAACTAAGAGACAAGACAGTAGGCATCTAAACCCTGTATGTGGCCCAGATTCTAATAGAGCAACATTATAGTCTAGTAAATAAAACACAATATGTTTATGTACAGCTTGCATTCTAAATTAAGTATTTGAAGATGCTTTCATGTGCGATAGTGAATAAAAATGAAGATCAGTAAAATAAACTATTTGCCTAAGATCACACACTTTGGAGTGGGGTAGCCACAATTAATCCAGTTTTTATGGTTTCACTTTGTACAAATCCGCCACTAAATTGATATCTGTTTGCCTCTCATTGTTACCGTAATTGTTAACGTTTTCTCCTCTGTACATGATGCTGGTGAACTCTGAAAGTGGAGAGCCAAAACTAACTATCTTAGCTGGCTTCCTGTGGCTTCTCCCAGCTAACTTTTTTTTCAAACAAAATTGGCGTGAAAATGTGCTTTTTACTGCTCCATTCTGTCATAAGAACATTTTTTGCTTTACCTTTACCATACTTTATTTAAAATGTCAAAAGAAAAGCGTTTTTCACTTTCCTCTACCAATAGTTCCCATCAGATAAGCAATACAAAAGGCCTGTTCACGACTGCTAAGATTCACACTTGTATGCTTGCATTGCACTCTGACACGCACGTATTTAAAGACTTAGGGGTCGATTCCGATCTCGGTCGGAGACGCACCCAACGCCATTCGGTCGGGAAAAAAGCCATGCGAATGCCTGTTTCCCGACCGACCCGCACATGAATCCGAACGAACAAGTACGATGCGCACAACAGCACAGATTCCGACCCAGTCGTACTCACCCAATCCAGGTCCTGATCCCCGACCGAGCCGGATCCGTAAACGCAGATACGAGTCGCCCGGAAGCCAAAAAGCAGCCCCGTCCGGCCGGACAAGTACGATGCGCTTCCCGTACGCGCCGAACCCGTCGCTACGCATGGCACGTCAAAGCATCCGGGAGAGGCGCACATAAGCTCCGATTCGCGCCAGAACACGATCCACGGCTACGAGACGAACACGCAAGCGACGAGGACGAGACGAAGCAACGACAAAGACGAACGAGACGAACCAACAATGTATCCCATCGTTCCGATCCTACCAATATTCTACATCTACTACCGGAACAGGCACGGACGCGTACGGCGCAGAAGGTAGGTCAGACACCAACCACAAACACAAACTACACGTACCCGACATATCACACACACACACAGGGATGCAGAAATTACTTACTCCAGAAACAGCAGCACCATAGGGGCGGGATGCCCATCACCAATGCCACATATACACATAGGGGCTCGGATGCCTGTCACTACTACCACCCCTACCCATGGGGGTGCCAGGTGCCTACCACTACTACCACCTCTACCCATGGGTGGCTGGATGCCTGTCACTACTACCACCCTTACCCAGGGGGTGCCAGGTGCCTACCACTACTACCACCTCTACCCATGGGGGTGCCAGGTGCCTACCACTACTACCACCTCTACCCATGGGGGGGGTGCCAGGTGCCTACCACTACTACCACCTCTACCCATGGGGGCTGGATGCCTGTCACTACTACCACCCTTACCCAGGGGGTGCCAGGTGCCTACCACTACTACCACCCATACCCAGGGGTGCCAGGTGCCTACCACTACTGCCACCTCTACCCAGGGGGTGCCAGATGCCCACCACTACTACCACCTCTACCCAGGGGTGCCAGGTGCCTACCACTACTACCACCTCTACCCATGGGGGCTGGATGCCTGTCACTACTACCACCCTTACCCAGGGGGTGCCAGGTGCCTACCACTACTACCACCTCTACCCATGGGGGCTGGATGCCTGTCACTACTACCACCCTTACCCAGGGGTGCGGTGCCTACCACTACTACCACCTCTACCCATGGGGGCTGGATGCCTGTCACTACTACCACCCTTACCCAGGGGTGCCAGGTGCCTACCACTACTGCCACCTCTACCCAGGGGTGCCAGGTGCCTACCACTACTACCACCTCTACCCATGGGGGTGCCAGGTGCCTACCACTACTACCACCTCTACCCATGGGGTGCCAGGTGCCTACCACTACTACCACCTCTACCCATGGGGGGCTGGATGCCTGTCACTACTACCACCCTTACCCAGGGGTGCCAGGTGCCTACCACTACTACCACCTCTACCCATGGGGGTGCCAGGTGCCTACCACTACTACCACCTCTACCCATGGGGGTGCCAGGTGCCTACCACTACTACCACCTCTACCCATGGGGGGCTGGATGCCTGTCACTACTACCACCCTTACCCAGGGGGTGCCAGGTGCCTACCACTACTACCACCCAGTACCCAGGGGGTGCCAGGTGCCTACCACTACTGCCACCTCTACCCAGGGGCTGCCAGATGCCCACCACTACTACCACCTCTACCCAGGGGGTGCCAGGTGCCTACCACTACTACCACCTCTACCCATGGGGGGCTGGATGCCTGTAACTACTACCACCCTTACCCAGGGGGTGCCAGGTGCCTACCACTACTACCACCTCTACCCATGGGGGTGCCAGGTGCCTACCACTACTACCACCCATACCCAGGGGGTGCCAGGTGCCTACCACTACTACCACCTCTACCCATGGGGGCTGGATGCCTGTCACTACTACCACCCTTACCCAGGGGTGCCAGGTGCCTACCACTACTGCCACCTCTACCCAGGGGGTGCCAGGTGCCTACCACTACTGCCACCTCTACCCAGGGGGCGCCAGGTGCCTACCACTACTACCACCCATACCCAGGGGGTGCCAGGTGCCTACCACTACTACCACCTCTACCCATGGGGGTACCAGGTGCCTACCACTACTACCACCCATACCCAGGGGTGCCAGGTGCCTACCACTACTACCACCCCTACCCATGGGGGTGCCAGGTGCCTACCACTACTACCACCTCTACCCATGGGGGTGCCAGGTGCCTACCACTACTACCACCTCTACCCATGGGGGGCTGGATGCCTGTCACTACTACCACCCTTACCCAGGGGGTGCCAGGTGCCTACCACTACTGCCACCTCTACCCAGGGGGTGCCAGGTGCTCTACCGATTTTATTACTAAAATCAATCAAGTCGTTTTTTCACATGATGATGAAATTTGGCTCTGCACCATGGATGTCAAATCACTGTACACTTCCATTCCTCATGACCTGGGCATGGCGGCCATAGAAAACGTACTATTGAATTCAGATTTGGATATGAATTTGCAATTATTTCTCATGGAACTACTCACTTTCACCCTATATCACAGTTACTTCAAGTGTAATGATCAGTGGTTCTTACAACTCTCGGGAACTTCCATGGGCAATTGTGCTGCCCCATCGTACGCGAACATTTTCATGCAACAATTCGAAGAGAATAACATTTTAAATCAACCCATCTGGATAAATCATGCCAGAATTTTTCTGCGATACATTGACGATATTTTTATCGTATGGAATGGTCAACAAAATGAACTCATGTCAGCACTTAATAGTCTCAATACTATTAATGAACGTATCCAGTTCACCTTTGAAGTACACCATGAACAAATGTCTTTTTAGATGTCTTGGTCAAGAAAGAGGACAACAGTCTTCAAACTGATTTATATCGTAAAAAACTGACCGCAATAATCTGTTGCACTATAAGAGTTTTCATCAACAATCACTCAAGAATCACTTACCTTTCTCCCAGCTGTTAAGAGTCAAACGCATCGTTTCGCAACCTGAACGATGCACACAACAGATGGATTTCATGCTTTCTCGATTTGCTGATCGGGGTTATCCTCATAAAATTCTGAATCAAGCTCAGTCACGTTGTGCCAAGATCAACAGATCTGAACTACTGACTAAAAAAGTCAAAACCAGTTCTAACCGCATGCTTGTTGTTTCTAAATTTTCGACTATGAGTCAACGATATAAGCACAGTATTCAGAAACATTGGCCAATCCTAGCTTTGGAACCTGACTTCAAAGGCCTGTTCCTCAATCGACCCATCTTTGCTTACACAAAAGGGAAAAACTTGAAAGAACTACTCACCAAACCCATTATCAGGGCTCCAGCTAACACGTACAAGGGCACTATCCCCTGCATGAATTGTAGCAACTGCAACAACATCATCAAAGGTTCTTGGATTACCCACCCGATGAAAGGTTTTCGTATCAATCTACAAGTGACAGCCACTTGTGATACCATGAACGTCATCTATCTTTTGAAATGCCCATGTGGGCTTCCATATGTTGGGAAAACTGAAAGAAAGATCAAAACCCGAATACACGAACACAAAAGCAACATAAGAACCAAGAACACGAAATCTACAGTCGCTACACATTTTGCTGAACATGACCATAACATTTGCCAACTCAAATTTTTGATCTTGGAAACTATCTCCAAAATAGAAGGCAGGAACAATACCAACTTCCTCTTACAACGTGAAAACCATTGGATTAAGGCTCTCAATGCCTTGAAACCTTTTGGATTAAATGATCGCATGGAATTTTCGTGTTATCTTTGAACCCGTGACCTTTCTGGACCCATGTTCTAACCTGTTTCTGTTCACTTTTTTATCTCAGTCATTTCTCCTATATTGTTTTACTTACAGTTTTTGTATCCTACTTTTTCTTGATTAGCCATTTTGTTTTAATTCACTCTCAACCTCAGATTTCATCCTGTTGCAGCTTCTCTCACATTTTGTTCTTCATTTTATCTTCGTCTCTTTACCTCTTCACTTTTCTCATCTATCCTACATCATTATCTATTTTTCATTCCTCATATGTAGTGCATATTCGTAACAATTTTCGCTATTAATATTAGGGTTGTTTGCTATGGCTTTTTGCTTTGACATTATTTGCGTTTGTATCTTTTGTTGTAGTTTTTTCATATCTCTCGTTTACATCTGTCCTACTCTTTTTATTCATTGTGTTTATTCGTTTCAAGTTCAGCCATTAGCATTGTGGTTGTTAACAATGGTTTTGTCTTCAAACATCTTTCACTTAAACATTTTCTACTCCTTATATTTTGTTTACCTGTTCCCTATTGGATGTTCTCCCCCTTTTTTATGCTTTTTTGTCATTGTTTATCCATATTACATGTTGCTTCTCACCAGTTTCGGCGTATTTTACCACTCTAAGATGGCCGCTATACTTTTCAGTTCATCTTTTGCTGTTTAGTCCTTCATTCATTTCGCTCTTAGTCTGTATATCTTTCCGGTTTACTTTCGCGGCTTTATCGATTCTGTTCACGAACACGCTGACTTTACTCCTAATGCATGTAAGTTATCCCTATCTGCTCACGCTTGTTTCACGCGTTTTCTTCTGAACACGTTATTTTCATTGTTAATGCATGCTTGTGACACTCACTTGTTCACGCTCGTTTGATGCGTTCCTTTATATATGCTGTGGACTTTTTGTATGCAACTTTAGCAATTTTTTAGCTGTCCATATTCGTCTCGTTTTTTATATTTTTTGGTATTATTTGCTCACGCTCGTTTCACGCGCACTTTTACATATGCTGTGGACTTTTTGCATGCAATACCAGTAATGTTTTAGTTATCCATATTCATCCTTTTTTGGTATTCACTGGTTACCTTCATCACTTTCAATTGTTCACCACGTATCTTAGCGTTTCACCGCACCTTTATTTTTCGTTCTTGGCACCTTGTTGATCCATTCATTTTGTACCCTATAATCACTTGGGCACTCCAAGGGATTTTATCTTCATCTCACATCTTCTATTTCACATCTCTTTGTTATTATCAAACTGTCTTTTAGTCACTGGCACGTTTTGTCGTGTCTAATATTGTTTATGTCGCTGTCCGGAGAGCGTGTTTGCCTCATAGAATCCTCTCTTGTTATTTACAGAACCTCTGCCCCTGAAGAAGGGCCACATGGCCCGAAATGCATTGGGTTTCGATTTAATCAGCCTTATATTTGGGATTGTGAAATTATTCATTTTTCATTGAATGTTCTTTTGATATGAGGATTTAATATCATATTTGAACAATACCAATGAAGTAAAAAAGATTTGAATATATTGAACCTTGTGACTCCTCAATATTCACCCACTACTCGTGGACTCTCGTTGTGCTCAGGGGGACGCCCCTATTCAGGTGGCGCTACTTCATTTGTTACCACTACTACCACCCATACCCAGGGGGTGCCAGATGCCTACCACTACTACCACCTCTACCCATGGGGGGCTGGATGCCTGTCACTACTACCACCCTTACCCAGGGGGTGCCAGGTGCCTACCACTACTACCACCTCTACCCATGGGGGTGCCAGGTGCCTACCACTACTACCACCCATACCCAGGGGGTGCCAGGTGCCTACCACTACTACCACCTCTACCCATGGGGGGCTGGATGCCTACCACCACCAACACCCCCACTCACAGGATGGCAAATACATGCCACAAGAAGCACACACCAGCAGAAAGAATGCAACACAAAGACATCCCCCAACACCATGACAAGCGTGTATAGACTGTGTCAAATGCCTACAACACTGAACAGGACTGTGGACATACAATGTGACCCCCTATCACAAGTGCCACACATAAATGTGTGTGGCACCCACAATGCAAGCAGGCCATGACCATTGTGGCAATGGGGTCCAAACCCCCATCATCACAGTGCCCAAAATGTAAGTGTGGGGTCCATAGCTGAAGCACATATTGAACATTGTGGCAGTGGGGTCCAAACCCCCATCATCACAGTGACCAAAATGTGAGTGTGGGGTCCATAGCTGAAGCACATATTGAACATTGTGGCAATGGGGTCCAAAGCCCCATCATCACAGTGACCAAAATGTATGTGTTGACAAAGAATAAGCTGCAACTGCCAAACTGCATGGATGATTCCTGGTCACAGAACAACAAACACATCAGTGGCAAAGTAGTGCTTGTGCCCCATAGCAACATAGAATGGGGGAGGCAAACAGTGCAGTGCAAACAAGACATACCTTTGGCCATGTGCAGACAAACATCACCCATGGGGTGATGTTTGTCTGCACATTGTCAACATTCATCAATGACACAATGACAGAAGTGACCATCAGAATGCAGACCCACATATTTGCACCAATGGGCACGCAAATTCAGATACCCAGTGGAGACTGTAGAAGGGAGGTGAACAGATACCATACCATGGCAGCAATGGGACACACACACAATGATCATTGTGCTGACTGATGACCTAGGAGTCCCAGGGACAGCAGGGCAAACACACCAAACAACATACAGCCAATGGCACACCTAAGATATGCCAATGCAGTGGTGCCGATGCACATACACAAACAGGCAGACCCACACTGGACATCAAACACAACAGGTGAGGGGGGTACCAGTGTCCCCAGGCAACCACACAACACATGAGGAGGCCTGAATACCAATTACACAGATGTGCATACAGTGCCACACAAAGGTAACTCATGGATCCAAATCCCCTATGTGGGCAATCAGGCATTGTCAGATGAGAGGGAGCAGAAATCACACATGTCACACAAGCATGTAGGAACAGCAACTGACACAGCAAGACACACAGACACCACAGCACCACACCCAGGGCCCCCACAATGTGGTGACCCTGGGCTGCATTACAATCCCACTGTGATGACAAAGCTAGATGTCGTTCACACTGTGAACCACAGTCATGTGTCCTGAGCAACAAACTACCATCACACCTACACAAGCACAAATCAACCAGCACGGCCTGTCAGCCAAGGCCAACATGGAGGCAGGGGTCTAGCCGGGCAACAACTCTCATCTGCACACACTCAACACCACACACCTCGACCTCCAACAATGTGCAGCAGTGAAGCTCACATGCACTGGTGACATTGCACATGCACCCATGACAATCCCAGGTGGGGTGGTGGGAACCAAGGTGCAGAAACACATCACACATGGCCACTCTACCAGACTCCTGAATGTCTGACACACTGCACACTACGCTGTACATGGACATGACGGCAATACCACACCAACCAATGGGATCCCAGCCACAGTCACACACCTATGAAGAAGCCAAGGTCACCCACAAAGAACACACATAGACAACTACCAACATTGCAGCCCTGAGGAGTGCCAGCAGTCACACACACAACGTGTCACAACCAATGAAAGCTAACACAAACCAGAAATCACATGACAGGTGTAAACAACAAGTGCAAAGGAGAATCCTGACTGTGACACATCAGCGTCTGCCCACAAACTCAGCCCTGACAGCAAACACACCTATGGGTGACACCCTGATGACCAGTAATGTGCCATGCACCCACATCACAGAGAACCCAATGAGAAGACTTTGGGGGAACATAGCTCAACTCAGCAAGCATCACAAACAGGAACATCACTAGGGATCCCAGCATGCACAGCAACATGGAAGTGAACACACACACATGCTCATACAACACACACCTTGGGCGCACGAGATGTCACAGGAGTACACACTGCCATGAGGGGACTCCACTCCTGTGTGAGGAAAGCTGTGCCATATGTCGCATCAGTAGGGCTCCATCATGTCAGCAGAACACTTGGTCACACAGTCAACAATTAGCACCAAATGAAGGCTCCCGTCACATCAGCCTGGTCATGGGAATGTCAACGAAATCAACAGCACAGATCCAACACACATGTATAGCAAGTTGCACTGACAACACAGATGAGTCCTTCCCCATTGATGCCCAAACCTGCATGTCCAGTTGAGATGGCCACACGGTCAGGGAACTAGACTAATTGAACAATGGCAAACACAACAGATGTGCATGGGTGGAACCCACAGATGTGACATTGCTAATGTAAGTAGGAAATCCCATTGCCAAATACTGAAAACATGACACCCTCAGATGCTGCTAAGGACGACATGGATTCACCACAGGATAGGACACTGTCCCCCTGGAACACATGGGTTCCTGCACAGTAACACTTCATTTTCATGAGTCCAAATATCACCATCACTGCAGCAAGGGCATGGTTAGCGTCATCAACATCATGTACATCAGAAGTAAAAGCACTAGAGAACAGAAAGTTGCTTTATTCAGCATGTGGGTTCAAAACTTGGAAGATCTGTAAGGTATCAACAAAGGCCAATGGCCAGTCCATCAAGGAAGTCTATACAGGGTGACAGTGGCAGATGTCACCCTACGCATGCCTGCACTGATCACAACCGGGGACAATCCCCTAGGAGGGGCATACGGGGGCAGGCCAGGCACCGCAGGGACAGGATCAGGGCTCACCAGGAGGAGGCAGGGAAGGGGTGGTGGGTGCTGGAGAGCCACTGACAACTGCAGTGGAGGTGTCTGACATGGTGTGTGCCGGCACAACTGGGGGCATGACTCAGATGTTGTGGGTGCCGGCACAACTGCAGTGGACCCTGCAGATGGAGTGGACAGGTCCGCCACTGCAGCGCCCAAGTCAGACAGGGTGATAGTGGACTCCACTGCAGTGCCCACCTCCAGGGAGGAGAATGGGGATCAGGTAAGGTGGGCAGGACAGAGGGGAGGACGCCCTCACCACATCAGTGGTACAGACAAGCGCAGCGGGGGTGTGGGGCCGGAAGAGCAAGTGGCAGGGGGAGAAGGCCTGACCCTTCTGGGGATGGTGTATCTGTGGGTGGGGGAACCTGGGGCAGGGTGTGGTGGGGGCACCTGTGGAGTGGGGGCTGAGGGATGGAGGAAGGAGACTTGGTGCCTGAGCTGCAGGGCGGCGGCGGGGTCTTGCTCTTCCGGGACTGGGGGGACTTGCGGGTGGGGGCCTCAGTCGGTCTGCGCCTGGGGAATGGTGTCCGGGGGCCAGGGGCACTCCGCTCCGTGTGGGTGGGCTTCCTCTTCCCCCTGAATGCTGGATCAGCTGGGTCGGAGGGGGAGAGGCCAAGGTCACAGAGGAAGAGCCGCTGTGTCTTTGGGGTTGCAGCTGAGGCAAGGGAGGGGTCTTTGGAGGGAGAGGCAACTGAGGACTGCGCAGTGCTTGTGGATGCGTGTGTTTGTGCCTGTGCCCCATCCCCTGTGAGTGTGGTTGCAGTCCCCTGACGGTGTGTGCGTGTGCGTCTTGTTTGTGGTGTGTGTGTCCGTGTGCTGCATGTGTCTGTGCTGGTGTGTGCCTGTGGCAGTGTGTGTGAGCTTGGGACGGGTAAGGTGCTGGGGAGTGTGGATGGGGCAGAGGCAGGAGGGGTGAGGGACTGTCGGAGGAGGGACACTGCTGCCGTCAGGGAGGGGTCCATGGACCTATTGCCCCTCTGTAGGTCAGACATGCCCGATGAGATGCCCTCCATGAATGACACCAGCTGAGTCAACAGACTGGTGTGTGCATGGAGGACACTCAGCATCGCTGTCTGTCCTACATGGAGCTGGCGGAGGAGGTACACAGACTCCTCACTCAGGGCAGCAGGGGACACAGGGGCAGGGGGTGCGGTGCCTGGCCCGAAGGAGACACGCTCCCGAACATGGGAGCCTCCACGGACCTCGGGAATGGGAGCCGAAGGGAGGGCCATGGTGGTGGTGGTGGTGGCGGGGACAGCAACACTAGCTGGGGTGTGTTGGCTGCTGACACCCGCCTCCATAAGGGAGTCATCGTCCGAGTTGCTCTGGTCCTCAGCTGAGGTGGATGGTGCTGAGGACTCCTCGGTGTGGCTCCCCTCGCCCTCCGTGCCACTGGGTCCCTCCGACCACTCCTCGGCTGCTGACCCAGTCTGGCTCTGCAGCTCCTCCTGGTCCGTAGAGCTGTCCCCTCCTGTGGCCGTGGATGTATCTGCAATCAATAGGGACACAGACAGACATCAGTCACCTGCACCAAACGCACACACCACAGTAAGTACAGCACATTACAGAGCAAGCCCTGGCATCCTTAGTTGAACATTGCTAAAACTGCACAAACAGAACAGGAGAAGTCAATTGTCAATCTGATGGTCAACCATGGCACTCACATCCCACCTGGCCTTGCACCCATCTGTCTGGTGTCTGTTGGATGGCAATACCCCAGTGTGGACACATGCACCACCTACACAGTATTTGGACGGTGCAGTGAACCCGGTGAAGCATGTGGACATGCACACATCACAACTCTTGCCACTGAGTCAGTGCAGGTGTCCGGATGAAAGGGATGCCCAGAGTCAAATAGGAAATGCATGTGATGCATACCAGCAACAGACACCATGATGCACCCATGTCCTGATAGCCATTGCCACAATGGTGTGCATGTAGCACATTTCACTCCCCTGCAGGATCACTAATAGGAAGTCACATGCCATGGCACAGCCATGCCTGCTAAGTCATACATCACTGTCTCCAGTCACATGGGCAGGGCAGCCAGACAACAACACTCTGCACTGTGTCACAATAGTAGATCATGGGGAATGCAAGTCCTGGAGCTGAACAAGTGCACATGTACATCCCCCACACACCACATCATCTGTACCCTCATCTGTCCAGGTCATACCCATTGGACATATCGGAGACCTGTAACACTACCCTCTGCACCTGAGCACATCACAATCTGCTGTGAATGGGAAACAGCTGCCTGAACCTCATATTCGCATACCCCAGTCTGCACGGTCAGGTGATCAAACACCTATGTGTCACACATGTATCATCTCCTATGGTCACATCTCCGGTGGCATGCGGAGCCCCAACCGAGGAACACCCCAGCAGACCTGACAACGAAGCCACAGCACACTGACACAGAGGCAGACACCTGAGGGGACAAATCACTGAGCAAAACGTGTCAGCTGATACACGGCAGTGGGAGTACAGAGTGTATTGTATGGCCTGGCGTAGGCATGACTGTCCTGTCCCACATGAATGAGGGATGAGCCCTGGACAGTAGGCAGCTGGCTAAGTATGTGTGACACACGTTATATACACACTCCTGGGGCACAAACATTGTTCCCACCCGCAGCATGGGTGTGTGCCAGATACCCCAGGCACATGTGGTGGATCAGCTCAGCAATTGGGCCACATATCAAAATGACACGCAGAACACATGTCAGAGCACAGGCAATGTGTAAGCAATGGACCCACCCATGATGCCCACCACAGAGTCAGGGAAACAGATGCTGTCCCCCACCTTGAGTCAAGCAAACTGCAAGGACACAGTACCCAAGTGACACAATACCCTGACTGTAAGGGCCACACCTGGGTATCAGATGAGGAGTGGGCAGTGCACAATAGAGGGACATGGGTCCTGGACCACAAGACTGATGTACTGTGGAAGTTTAACCAGGCCAGAGGAGGGCACATAGCATGGCAGACATAGTTCACAATGCAGACATGGACTCACCCCCTCCTTGCTGCTCTCTGGCCTTCAGCTGCCCATCCAGATCAGGGAAGACCACCGCCAGGATCCTCAGCATGTGGGGGTCAGGGTTCGGTGTCCGCCCTCCTGCGAGGAGGCGACAGCTTCAGCTGGACCCGTGCGATCCTCCGGGTCCAGCCCCGAAGGTCCTGCCACCTCTTCTGGCAGTTGCGGATCCGGCGCTTGTAGACCCCCACGGATCTCACTGCCCGGACGATGGTCAGCCATATCTTCTGCTTCTGGTGGGCATCAACCTGTGAGGATAACAAAGTGAGAATGCCATTACTACACATGCAACATATCCGTGCATTACACAGTTGGATATACATGTCTCAATCACAGGGGCACATGATGTACACAGGCAGTGCAACGATGGCTATGGACAGTATGCCAGCAGTTACTACATGGTATCATTGCCTGGGAAGTAAAACCTTGTTTAAATGCACTGTCACTGCACTATACCTGTCCAGTGCATGTAACTACACACTATGGGGGTGACAACTACTCAGTGAGCCTGCTAGCCAGTGGCGTGCAGACTGTTAGCCTTGCTAGTCAGACAACATGCACATTTAGAAAGGCAGTGGACAGAACACTCACCTGCTCCCCTGCTTTCCCATACAGCTTGCTGTACTGTGGAAGGAGGCCATCTAGCAGGGCCTGGTTCTCCTCAGTGCTGAAGGCTGGGGCTCTCTCCACAGTACGTGCCATTGCAGGGTCCAGAGGGTGCAGAAACAGCAGCAGTGTAGTGGCAGATGTCGTCCTGGAGCATGTAGTGCAGGCAAGTGAGCTCTCAGGGGAACAGCCAGCATTATATGTGTGCTGCAGAGGCAGATACTGTCCCATGTGTCCAAAGTGATAGATCCAAGTCGTTTGCATCATCTGAATCTGGCCAATCCATGGAATTGCACCACTTACACACGCCCCCAGCATCCTTCAAATGTTCAACTTCATGACACCCATGAAATTGCAACATTGTTGTGGGTGACCAACTGAATTTACATCATCAGACTCGTTCAAATTTTGAAAACGCGTCCGTTGCCAGGCCAGGCCATAGCCAATGGGTGCGCACCGATCGGACCATTGCTGTTCAACGCGTACATGGGATACAACGCGTACCCGCACACATTGAATGCAATGGGCCGGCCGGGAACACCGATCGGACCATTGCTGTTCAACGCGTACATGGGATACAACGCGTACCCGCACACATTGAATGCAATGGCCAATGTGTGCGAACTGATCGGTCCATTGTTGTCCAACGCGTATTGCCAATACAACGCGTACCAGCGCACATTGAATGCAATGGCCAATGTGTGCGCACTGATCGGTCCATTGCTGTCCAACGCGTACATAGGATACAACGCGTACCCGCACACATTGAATGCAATGGCCAATGTGTGCGCACTGATCGGTCCATTGCTGTCCAACGCGTATTGCCAATACAACGCGTACCAGCGCACATTGAATGCAATGGCCAATGTGTGCGCACTGATCGGTCCATTGCTGTCCAACGCGTAGATAGGATACAACGCGTACCCGCACACATTGAATGCAATGGCCAATGTGTGCGCACTGATCGGTCCATTGCTGTCCAACGCGTATTGCCAATACAACGCGTACCAGTGCACATTGAATGCAATGGCCAATGTGTGCGCACTGATCGGTCCATTGCTGTCCAACGCGTACATAGGATACAACGCGTACCCGCACACATTGAATGCAATGGCCAATGTGTGCGCATTGATCGGTCCATTGCTGTCCAACTCGTATTGCCAATACAACGCGTACCAGCGCACATTGAATGCAATGGCCAATGTGTGCGCACTGATCGGTCCATTGCTGTCCAATGCATCCCTGTACAAGTCACTGGCATATGTCACCATGCCTGTCACAGGTGAACATATGCCAGCCACATATACTTCCCAGGCAGTGAGGGGCACACCTACAACACCACAGCCTGTCCAAACTGTATCCTAGGGCATGTAAGGCTGCATTACCTATTCCGTGTATGGGGGTGAACATGTTGTTCTGTGGGTGTCACTTGGGGGCAGCCACCCCCAGGCTGTGCACGTGTTTATTGGGACAGAATCCTTGGTGTTTCGTGTACATGACCACTGTGATGTGCAACTGTTCATATCTGAGCATGTGGCATGGTCACAGTTCACGGTGGTGTATGTGTATGTCATGTCACATACCCCCTGAGTCCCATGTGGGACGTTATGTTCAACCCAGGGTGACCCATTGGCACAATGGTGATGGTCCTCCACAGTCTGTGTGCATGTTGTGATTACAATGTCTCTGATTTCATGTGCACAATGGGAGGCAGTCTCCACATCCACGTTGTTTGTGCATGGACTTTGATGTTGTGCGTGTGTGTGTCACAGACGTCCATGTCTGTCCTGCCGAGGCAACAGGGACCACTACCTGTGGGGCTCATGGTTGTTTTGCTGTGGTGTATACATGATACACCATGTCATGCCAGTGTCCATGTGGCAATACAGGGTCCCTGGGAATCTACCTGTCGTTGAGCTGTGATGCCTGGGGCACATCAGTCCTCACATGTCACTGTGGCGTGTGTTTGTTATTTGACAGCAGGAGATGGGAACTGGGACACGGCCTCATGGTATCCAATGGCACGACCTGGGACTTATTGATGCCACTTGTTGGACTGTGATGTTAGATATTGGCCATGTATGTGCCATACATATCCGTACGGAACTGCACACATCATGTACTTGTGCCTCATTATGATGTATCATGTGATGTTGAGTGTGTTCAATGCCACATATGTGGGGTGACTGACAATCTTGCTCTCTTCACCTATGCACTGCAGGGCACCAGCTGTCCATAGACCATTCCCTGACCTGGCAACGATGGTGGAACGTGACAGCATCCGACGGTACCGCTTCACCAGGCAGCTGATTGAGGATTTGGCAGTGCGCTTGGCACCACATTTGCAACCTGGCTGTCCGTACCCTACAGCGCTGACCCCCAAGGTGAAGGTGATGGCAGCCCTACACTTCTTTGCCACTGGTACCTTTCAACACACTCTGGCGACTGCTGGTGGGATGTCACAGACCATGTTCAGCCGTGTGCTCCGGGATGTTTTGGAGGCTATGTTGATATACCTGAACCAGTACATCTATTTCCCTAGACTCCAACGACTCACTGGCGTGAAGAGTGACTTCTATGCCCTGGGGAGGATGCCGCATGTCATTGGCTCCATTGATGGGACACATGTGGCTTTGGTACCACCACAGGCCCAAGAGCAGGCCTACCGTAACCGCAAACACTACCACTCGGTCAATGCACTGGTGGTCTGTCTTGCAGATATGAGCATCACACACGTGTGTGCCCGTTTCCCTGGTTCTGCACACGATGCCTACGTGATGAGGAGTAGTCGCATCCCGAGGATGATGGCACAGATGCGGAACCAGCGTGCCTGGCTTGTAGGTGTGTACTGACTTTGTACCATTGTGTGTGTTCTGCTATGTAGTGTTCCACCCTCTTTTCCAACTCTGCTAATGTGCAATTGTCTGTATGTAGGTGACTCCAGATACCCCAACATGCCGTGGTTGCTGACGCCCCTCAGGAACCCTGTGACACCAGCCCAGATGCGCTACAATGAGGCACATGGTCGGACCAGGAGAGTGATTGAGCTGACATTTGGTCTCCTGAAGAGCCGCTTCCGCTGCCTCGACAAGACAGGAGGGTCCCTCCCATATGCCCCAGCAAAGGTGTGCAAGATTATCATCGTCTGCTGCATGCTCCACAACCTGGCAGTGCGGAAGGAGTTGCCTCTCATCCTGGATGACGATGACCAACGTCCGCCACCTGTGGAGGATCCTGGCCTGGACCACGATGCCAGTGATGATGATGATGATGTTGAGGGTGATGTCCGCACACAGCTCATCACCAACTTCTTCAGCTGAATGTGAGTATCCAGAGATGGCATGTTAATGATGTGAGTTTGCATGATATGTGTTGGTGGTGCTCTGGTGCTGTTTGAGTGTGTCCATGGGCTACATGTCTGTATGCGTGTAGCGATGTGTCCTTGCAGGTAGTCTGTACTCCCCAACAGTGTTGACATGCTAACTTGGTTCTGGGTGGGTATCTTGTAACATGTATTGTGCATGAGTATTGCAGTTCTGTCCTGTTCTTCAGTACTTTTGACTGTGTGTCATTTCTGTCCTTCACAGGGTACTTTCTGAGTCGTTTGGTCAACTGTGATCCCCAACACCGTGATTCGACTTCCCGGGTGGTAGCTGTTGTGTCCCTACAGGTGATGTGCACCACACCCATGGACTTCCTTCCTTCTACACTTGTTGACTGTGTGCCCGCTGCCAGGTGGGATTACCTTGCATCTGTGGTGGTTACAACATGTTGCAAATGTGTAATAAACCTGTGCTTCACTTTGTGATGTGCGTTGTCTGTGGTCACACATCTGACTGACATTTGCTTACTGCACCAGTGGGCTAGTTAACACAGACTGTGAATAGGTGTTGGGTCTGTGCAATGCAACGTATTTCCTGGCAACATCAGTGTAGGCGATGAGTCAGATGTCCGTGGTGTGTATGTGTTGTGTAGCCCTGGTGGTGTGCTTCCCCCATATGTGTGAAGTCGCCATGACTCACATGCCGGTGTTGTACTTGCTGTAGCAGTTAGCATGCACAGTGTCATTTCCCCGATCATCATCGCAACTTCTGAGACAACATAGGAATCACAACAGAGGCAAGTATGGTGTATAAGTGAGTTTATTGACATACATGTGTGAGTATAGTGCACAGGTTGTTGGGTGCTGTACATTGTGATTGTGATCCAAAGTTCCTAGATAATTTGGAAGTCCTGGTAGCAGAAATGTCCAGAGTAAAGTCCACAGTAATCAGAGACATTGGTCCAACTTGAGCTCCCCATGTCATGTGGGAGAGTTGTGTTGCAGTCAACAGGGTGAACAGTTTGCGCACAAAGGTTTTTCTCCATAACAGGTTTTGGCTTCCTGGGGGTTGCACATGGCCATCGGCCTCTCACTTGCCCCTCCTTGGACGGCCCCTCTTCTTTGGGGGGGGACCCTCAAGTGCAGGCTGCTGCGGTGCAGGGGACTCTCCGCCAGAGTCATCCTGCCTCCCTGTGGCAGTTGCAGTTGTTTCAGCAGCAGATGTTGTGGGCACACAGGGAGGTGTTGACTGGTTGCTGCTCATCTGGCGGAGGCATTGTAATATGTCCCTATGCACCGCCGTCATCTCTTGCAGTGTGTCCCACTTGGACTCCACGCGGGACATGTGTGAGTCCAAGCGGGCATGATGGGCAGCCTGCTGCTGTTTAATGTCCCTGAGGAGCCCCACTACCTGGCTGAACTCTCCGGTGCTGGACTGGTACGCATCGGCTATGCGTGCCAGTTGTGGGTCATCATGCAGTCCAGACCCCTCTGTGAGCAGTGACCTATGTCTCCCACCCCTCCCACCACCCCTGGCGACACGTGCAGTACCTGAGGTGGCAGGCACAGGTGACCCTGGGCCACCTTGTGGGTTGGTGGTGGTGGTGGTGTCCATGGCCCCACGTTGGTCCAGGGTCCCTGTGCTGGTGGTGGTGCTACTCCTTGGTCTGTCCATGTCGGCAGGGGTGGTATGTGTGTTGACAGTCGTTGGAGGGGTGGGTGCAGGGGTGCAGCTGGTGGTCCTGCTGGTGCTGCATGATGACTTGCTCCGGAGGTGCCAGGTAAGTCTTCTTCATCCGAGGAGGGCAGAGGCTGTTCCACACCAGTGAGCTCCGTATCCTCTTGAGCCTGGGACGAGGACTCCTCAGCATCTGCTGCTGTGTCCCCATCATCACCTGTTTTTGGGAGACACACACAATGTATGTTATGTTTCTGCAGGCATCAATGGTTGACACACCTGACAGTTGTGACTGTGCCTCTGGATGCGGGCCTGTACAATGCATTGTCCTAAGTTGTCACAGTCAGGGGTTGATATTGGTGTAGCACATTGTCCTGCATTATTTGGGCATTTCTATGTGAATGTTGGGGTGTGTACATGGTCTGCATTGGTTGTATTTGGTTGTCATCCGCTCCTCCTTCCCACCCAGCCAGATATCCCACCATATACCGTGCTTCCATTGCAGGGAGTGCAAGTTGTCTTTCAGGATGTCAGTCAGTGGTGTCCTGCTGTTGGTTGTTGCACAGTTGCCAGCAGGGCCTTGTGCTCCCCACAGCAGTAGCCAGTGTCAGCCATCTTGTGAGTCCTTTTCCACTCCCTGTGATGTGAGCATGGTTGAGTGTGGTGTTGATGGGCCAATTGTGAGGGTGAGCAATATCTGTGCCTACAACTCCCATCATGCTATTGCCTCCACCCCCTTCCCAGCATGCCCATACTTCCTTCCTTTTGACTCTGCTTCCCTGTGGGGTGGGCTGCCTGTGCTGACAGGATGGCTGGGAGTGTTGTCCGGGCAGTTGTTTGGCTAAATGTCCCAGGAGTGTCCCTGTGCTTCACACAGCATGACCCAGGGTGGTGGTTCTTTGTGGGACCTTGAGTTAGGATGTGAGGCATTGCATTCCGCCAGGTGGCTTCTGTGGAGTATGTGTTGAGGGGGGTGTGAGGGGAGGTGCTTGTGACTATGGTCAGTGCTGTGAGTCCTCCTTCCCACCCAGCCAGATATCCCACCATGGACCGTAGCTTCCATTGCAGGGAGTGCAAGTTGTCTTTCAGGATGTCAGTCAGTGGTGTCCTGCTGTTGGTTGTTGCACAGTTGCCAGCAGGGCCTTGTGCTCCCCACAGCAGTAGCCAGTGTCAGCCATCTTGTGAGTCCTTTTCCACTCCCTGTGATGTGAGCATGGTTGAGTGTGGTGTTGATGGGCCAATTGTGAGGGTGAGCAATATCTGTGCCTACCACTCCCATCATGCTATTGCTTCCACCCCACTTCCCAGCATGCCCATACTTACTTGCTTTTGGGTGGACTTCAGTGTGTGTGAGTGTGAGAGCAATGGCAAGATGGCTGACAGTGGTGTCCTGCTGTTGGTTGTTGCACAGTTGCCAGCAGGGCCTTGTGCTCCCCACAGCAGTGCCCAGTGTCAGCCATCTTGTCAGTTGTTTTCCACTCCCTGTGATGTGCGCATGGTTCAGGGTGGTGTTGATGGGACAGTTGTGGGGGTGACCAATATCTGTGACTACCACTCCCATCATGCTATTGCCTCCACCCCACTTCCCACATGCCCATACTTACTTGCTTTTGGGTGGACTTCAGTGTGTGTGAGTGTGAGAGCAATGGCAAGATGGCTGACAGTGGTGTCCTGCTGTTGGTTGTTGCACAGTTGCCAGCAGGGCCTTGTGCTCCCCACAGCAGTGCCCAGTGTCAGCCATCTTGTCAGTTGTTTTCCACTCCCTGTGATGTGCGCATGGTTCAGGGTGGTGTTGATGGGACAGTTGTGGGGGTGACCAATATCTGTGACTACCACTCCCATCATGCTATTGCCTCCACCCCACTTCCCAGCATGCCCATACTTACTTGCTTTTGGGTGGACTTCAGTGTGTGTGAGTGTGAGAGCAATGGCAAGATGGCTGACAGTGGTGTCCTTCTGTTGGTTGTTGCACAGTTGCCAGCAGGGCCTTGTGCTCCCCACAGCAGTGCCCAGTGTCAGCCATCTTGTCAGTTGTTTTCCACTCCCTGTGATGTGCGCATGGTTCAGGGTGGTGTTGATGGGACAGTTGTGGGGGTGACCAATATCTGTGACTACCACTCCCATCATGCTATTGCCTCCACCCCACTTCCCAGCATACCCATACTTACTTGCTTTTGGGTGGACTTCACTGTGTGTGAGTGTGAGAGCAATGGCAAGATGGCTGACAGTGGTGTCCTGCTGTTGGTTGGTGGCCAGTTCCCAGCATGGCCTTGTGCTCCCCACAACAGAGCACCAGTGTCAGACATCTTTGATGGGGCTTTCCACTCTCTGTGGGGTGTGCTTCCTTGAGTGTGAGCTTGCTGGGCCATGTGGGTGGGGGATGTTGAGCTGTGACTACCACTCCCATCATGCTATTGCCTCCACCCCCCTTCCCAGCATGCCCATGCTTCCTTCCCTTTGACTCTGCTTCCCTGTGGGGTTGTGTGCCTGTGCTGACAAGATGGCTGACAGTGTTATCCTGGGGTTAGTTTTGCTACAAGTCCCATGTGTGTCCCTGTGCTTCACTCAGCATGACCCAGGGTTGTGGTTCTTTGTGGGATATTTGATTGGAGTGTGAGGCAATGCATTCTCCCAGGTGAGTTTTGTGGAGTTTGTGTTAGGGGTGTGTGTGAGAAACGCTGCTGGTAACTATGGTCAGGGCTGTGAGTCCTCCTTCCCACCCAGCCAGATATCCCACCATGGAATGTGCTTCCATTGCAGGGAGTGCAAGTTGTCTTTCAGGATGTCAGTCAGTGGTGTCCTGCTGTTGGTTGGTGCACAGTTGCCAGCAGGGCCTTGTGCTCCCCACAGCAGTAGCCAGTGTCAGCCATCTTGTAAGTTGTTTTCCACTCCCTGTGATGTGTGCATGGTTCAGGGTGGTGTTGATGGGACAGTTGTGGGGGTGAGCAATATCTGTGCCTACAACTCCCATCATGCTATTGGCTACACTGACTTGCCCAGCATACACATATTTCCTTTCTTTCAGTGGGCTTCACTGTGTGCTGGTGTTGTAGTGGTGGCTACTTGTCTGGATGTGTTTGTCAGTTATATTTGTCCCACTGCCTAGCTGTAGTTGTAGTTGTGTTTGTACATGTGATGACACAGTTAAATGTCACTTTGTGATGGCATGTGTTGTGTTTCTCTGAGTGACATACACATTTTGGGATGATTCTGTTCTGGTTGCTGTGTATTTGCTAAGAGTGCATGGTTTGACTCTCCCCTTGACAGTGATGTGTGTGTGTAGTCGCAGTATATTGTGTACATTTGTTGTGTACTCACCAGGCTCTGGGATGTTTTCTAGTCCATAGACGCTCACTGGTGGTAGGATGGCCCGCACCTTCTCCTCCCAGGGCCTGAGGTATACTGGCTTGGCAGGAGGGCCACTGCCGGTGTATTGGCTCAAGATGTAGTCCTTCTTCAGCAGCTCCTTGACCCTCCTGCGCACGTCATACCACCTGTTCTGGATGTCTGTCTTTGTGCGCAAACATGGTGATTGTGCGTTCACCCTGTCGACGATCCTCTCCCACATCTTTGTTTTCTGTGACATGGGTGTCTGTTGGACCAGTGTACCAAAGAGCTGTGGCTCTACCCTGAGGATCTCATCTACCAGGACTTCCAATTCACTATCTAGGAACTTGTGATTCTTCTTTGGGGGCATGGTGATGGGTGGTGATGGTGAGTGATGTGTGTGTTGGTGTGCAGGTGAAGGTGTGTGAGTGTGTGTTTTGCTAGGTGTATGTGAGGTTTCTATTTGTTGTGGTGCTGATGGTGTGTGGCTTGTGTGATGGATGAGCTGTGGGTGTGTGGTTGCTGTCTGTTGAGTGCTGGCAGGTAATTTGAATTTGCAAAGGATCATGGTGGGGATTTGTGTCCTTTATATGGGTGGAGTTGTGGGTGTGTCTTTGTTCCCTGCCCCTCCCCCCAGTATTTATTGGCTTTGTAATTGCTTGTTTGGCCTTTTTTTGTGTATTTTCCCTTTGTACTTTTCGTGCATGTAGGAGACGTTCTTGTGACCGAGTCGGACCCTGCAGTTGTCTCGTACGGGCTTGTCCGTTTCGTTCACGCGGTGTTTGTGCTGTTTTCTATGCTGCGTACGCGTCGGTCGCGGTGTTTTAGGTTGCTTCGGCTCGCAGTTTTGTATGCGTGTCGGTCGTACGGCTTGTCCTCCGTGCGACTCGGTCGTGTTTTCCACGCCTTGCATCGTACTTGGCGGGTGGGAGTCCGCGGGTGCGTCTCGTTCGGTATTGTTCCGGGTGCGAGTCGGTCGGTTCGAATCGCGTGTTTTTCCGGCCGGATTGCTGTTTTCTGCGCGGCTCGGTCCTTCGGCTTGTGTTTTGTACGAGTCGGTCGGGTTTTGCTCGCTTCTCATCGTACTTGGCGGGTCGGGCTGCACCGGTACGTGTCGGTCGGAATGTATTCCGGCTCCGAGTCGGTCGGTACGTTTTCCGGCCGGAATCGGAATCGGCCCCAATGTGTCTTTAAATACGTGCGTGTCAGAGTGCAATGCAAGCAAGCATGCAAGTATGAATCTTAGCAGTCATGTACAGGCCTTTTGAATTACGACTGCTAAGATTCACACTTACATGCTTGCAGTGCACTCTGACACGCACGTATTTAATGGCAATGTGTCTGTCGAGAGTTGTGAAATAAGAGCATATAAGGGTTCCAAAGAGAGATGTAAGAGGCCGGAGGGGGGAATTAGGAGCGATGGCAAACCCTGAAAGCAGATGACGCCGGGCAGAGACAGAGGAGGCAAAGAATACTAGTACTCACGCTTTTGGCTAACAGATGCAATGGCGTTGCTCCGAGAGGTGTCTCTCAGCTGCAACTGGTGAAGGAAGAAGGAAAATACATGACTGAATGCTCCCAGCTTCGATTCTGGTGAGTCAGAAGTTGATGGTCCGGCCCGAGTGAGAAGACAGAGGGCTGCAGAGGCTGAAGGGTGACCAGGAGGCAAAAGGCTTCAACAATGGTTAAGAACGTAGGGACACGTGAAATACTTTGCCCCACCTATTCTCATAGGCTGACAGTATCAAGGGTCAGCCAGTCAGAATCAGAAGAGGAGGCAGGATCTGGAAGGACATTAACCTATGTAGCAGATCCGGGCGAGCTGATTTCTCGACCGAAGCCCTGGAAATACTGCTGCTTTAGGCAGCTCTTGACTGCCCTCACCTATGCCTCACAAACACACATTGCGCATGAGGGATTTGGGCGATATTGAAGTCGTCCACCTCACATGCGTAGTGTGTTTGTATGCTGCTAGGGTGCACTGCTACTTACAGGCTGCGCAGTATGAGTGCCTCAGACCAGTTTTCCACTCTCCTTCTTCTCCTTTCTCCAAGACTAGCGGGGCTCCGCCCCCAACGCCCTCACACAGGAACCGCCCCTGGCAGTCACACAATAAGACATAATACTGAGAGGCTTGAGAATCGTCATACCTGAGAGCCTGTGGCAATGGGTCATAGAAGTGGCCCATGAGGGACACCGTGGCATTGTAGCCACTAAACGAGCATTGAGAGACAGAGTGTGTCTCCCTCGACTAAATGAGCCAGTAGAGAAGGAACTGAAGGCATGCCACATATGCAATTGCCTGTCCCCCAAGGTGACTCAGCTCCCAGCTTTAATGTCTGACCTTCCTGCCCATACTTGGGAGAGAGTCACAGTTGACTTCTTCAGACCCTAAGGAAATGGACATCATCTCCTGGTAATAATAGATGAGTATTCACATTTCCCCTTGGTGGAAACACTGTCCTTGACAACTCATGATAAAGTCATAGAAAGGCTGGATGACATGTTTGTAACCTGGGGTAACCCTGAGATCCTCAAGTCCGATAATGGCCCACCTTTCAATAGCAAAGAGTTAAAAGAGTTTCTTGTACAACTCAACATCAAACACCAAATGAGTACAACCCTCTGGCTCCAAGCCATTGGTGTAGTCGAAAGGTTTATGGGCACCCTCAAAAGGGTAATTCAACGAACGTCCAGAGAAGGAATCGACTTAAACCAAGCAATGTGCCAGGACCTCCAGGCCTTTTGATCAACTCTTCATTCTACAACGGGTGAGAGCACAGCTACCTTGTTGTTTGGGAGAGCCATCAGAACAAAACTACCTCAATGGACATCACAGGGGTCAGTGAACACTGACAAAGTTTGTGACACTGACGCCTCATAAGAGGAAAATGAAAGAGTATGCTGATCAGCTTTGATGCGCCCAGGAAGCAGTCTTTGACAAAAGAGACTGGGTGCTGGTAAAGCAGAGACAGAAACAAAAGACAAACACAACATTCGCCACTGATCCTCTACAGGTGGTGGCGCGCAAGGGACACATGGTGACAGCACATCGTCCTGGGAAGTCCATCACTCAGGACACATCACATTTCAAAACCTTCCTCATCACTCGCCAGCTCCTGACGCTACCTTGGAGACTACCACATCTCCAGGTTTGGCTCCCGACCCTAGGCCTGTGCCTCCGTTGCCTGATGAAGGTGGACCTCGATCACGTCGGATCACCCAAGCTGGTAGACAAGGGGAAACAGCATTTACAACGCTGTCATTACATCGCTGTACCATTACAATGCAGTCGTTACAACGACCGCGTTGTTAGTACGCGATGCATTTACATCACAAGTCATTACAACGACTTGCACTAGGGGGCGCTGAGGTATTGGAAATGAATTCCAACACCTTCCCTACTGTTGCGCAAACTGGAGTAGGAATAGTAATTAATACTATTCCTAAGTCCAGCGCGCCCCCTAGTGCAAGTCGTAGTAATGACTTGCGATGTAAATGCATTGTGTACTAACAACGCGGTCGTTGTAACGACCGCGTTGTAAAAGCATGCAATGTGATACATCGCGTTGCAATGTACCAAATTTGATTTAACTTTTTATGCCATGCACACTAGGACCCTCGTGGTTCTGGACGGACTCTGAACAGGAACTACGTAGGGAGGTGTTAAGCTGTGGTTATGGGAAGCATGATGTAATGTGCAGAGTATGAATGAACATTTGAGAATAAAGATATGCTCAACCGCAGCTTCCATGTGTGGCGCAATCTATTTGCATGCTCCAGGGCTGTGGAAGACGCTACAGTTGCAAAGAGAGTGCAAAACCTATGCAACAGCTTTAGAATTCCGGAGGCTGTATGTTCCCATCATGCACTGCATGGCCCGCAAAGCAGCATGTCTATTTCAGCTTTCTGAGAAGGATCCCGAACATGGGCAGCCTTTCACAAGGTATTTTGTGATTGAAAATTCGATCTTTGTGTGATTTTGGCTTATTTTGCCATCTATTTGGATGAGGTGCCTTTTTTGTGAAGCATAGGCTGCTTGTATTCCCCTTTGTGTCACGATTTCTTTGTGCTCAGCCTTCTTCCTGGGGCACTATGCCATTCCTCTTTGATAAATTCCCTTCTTGAGAGGTTAAGAAGCTGATTGAACACTGTACTTGTACAGGACACTGCTGTGAACGTGCTAAAAAGAAACTGCAACTATCCAGAAAGCAAACGCAAACTATTTCAGAGCTTTAAAGAAAGTTAGGTCCTTAAAGATTATCTTAAGTAGTTTATAAAACATTATGTTTGTGGTAAAGGAATCCACCAAACACTGGCATCTTTTCGTTGGCCCCTACTTCAAGATGGCTGTGTTAGTGCAAAGCGAGAGAGGCAAAGCCTGCCAGAGTAGTCTCCCATTAAAAATAACCACCTCTCCCATACTGGAATAGCGAAAGAATTGTATATTAAAATGTCAGTAGCATGAGAATGTTATTGGCATGTTCATTCTGTGTTGTATTGTAGATTTATATGGTGCATACTACCTCGTCAAGGCACTAAAGCGCTTTATGGACAGGTATCCCGTTACTCTGGGGTGCCAGAGACGTTTTGAGGCATGGGAAAGTGGGCCCAGGGCCCCAACCTTCAAAGGAACCCCCTTGGTAAGTGATTTGTTTTTCAATTTAATCTCTCTCTATCCTGTATCTAAACTTCTCTACCTCTATGTCTACCTCTGACTCTCTACCCTCTGTTATTTTAAGGATCTTTGGGGTCCGGAGCAAAACATATTTCAACTGTTTTTGTGTAACCTAGTTAAAGTTTAACATATAATATTGTTTGGCATAATGCAGGCTTGAATTAGCAGGAAATGTGTAATAAAATCCAAATTTCTTCTTTACAGGGCCCCCAAATATGTCTCATCTGTGTCTCCAGAAATCCTTAAGGTGACACGGTGGGTAGCCCCAATTAGTCTGTGACGTTATATGTGTTACAGGTCATTGTATATTATGCAACATAATACAGTTGTTGTACTGATTAGTTGCATGGAGTTTCTAAAGTAGCAGAAGTTAATTGCTGCTACTGTTTTACTTATGTAATAATGTGCGTTCTTTTTGTCTCTGGTTTACAATGATGGAGGTCAAGCAGCATAGAATGTGTGTTAGTCTATTGTTTTGTTGTCTTACTGTGTTTTCTATGGCAGTAGTGGCGAAATGCAGGTGGGTTAGTGAAGCCTGCACTGCAGCTGTACCTGCTGAGCCTTTATGCTAAGGTGTGGGGCTTCGACTGCTGTTGCGCGTGTTGTGCTGTGGTCTTTTATGCTCAATCCTGCCACTCATCCTACTCTTCTCTGTTTTCATGGCTGCATCTTGTCTGCCTTCCTCTCTGTTGTTTTCACAGATTGTGGAGTTTTAATAGGAACGTTCTGTATTCTGTGCTTTTTTTTTTTTTTTTGTCCTCTTCTCACCAAAGACTTTGGCAGTTTTGACAAGTCAGCTTATGCATTGCTGGGCGCCCCTCGACTCACTGAAAGATCCGTCTCCCCCCAACAGAGAAAGCTGGCTAAAAGTGGCACTGCGCATGGCTTGTTTAGAGCAAGAAGGTGTATTGGAAATGTGTGATAACATCTGGTCCCCCCTGTTAATCTGGGGTCGCCGCCTGCGCCTGATAACCTGTTAAGATCTTTGGCTTTGTGGGCGCGTCCAATGATTACACCAGTCCCCAGGATCGAGAGGAAGGCCGTGGGGGTCCAGACGAAAGCAGTGAGTCGAGGGGCGCCCTGTATTCTGTGCTTGGTTGTCTTTAGTTTCAAGTGTTCTTTGTTCCATGTTCCAATCCCTGGCAGTCGTGGTGTCCTCCGGCTGCCCATGGTCTCTAATTACAATAAAGCGTTAGGTAGTATATTGTAAAGTACATAATGGTGTAGGTGCGTGCTGTGCAGACTCCAAGGTACAGGATCGTGATGCAATATAGAATGCAGAACTTAGAATGTTAAAGGGGATCAGGGACAACTCGTCAGTTGCTTTGGCAGTTTCTCCTGGTTTCTGTAGGGTGAGGTGCCTTCATTAAATACTCTATTACTTACAATCTACAAGCTGTATTTTGGTGTGGTGACTTCACGCTACACGTTACAACTTGAATACTTGGATCTTACTGGTGTTCAAATATCTACACAAGACACTTGTAGCAAAGCCTTAGATGGTGACCTTGGAGGGACAACGAGAGTGTAGGCTGGAACAGAGCCCTTTCCCAAAGACTGCCTGATGAATGTTTCTTCCAGAACCCAGTGAAATCTGGGAAGGTGGGATAAAATAGGGACTTTTTAAGGTTTCCAATTGTTAATTTGGGAGGAGGGACACCCACCAACTTAATAATACAATATCTTGGTAGATCAGAACACAGTTTCGTTCACAAAACCTTCGTTTAATCCTTAGTAGCTACGGCTTAAACTGCAGGCTTTTACCTAGAGCATATGTAGTATCAAAGTTGCACCAAAACAATATCAAAGTCAGAAAACCAATCATAATTCCCAAATTCCCAAACTCATTTACTAAACAGGAGATAATTTTAACAAAATTGTCAAAGTTGGATTATGGCAACTGAAGATATGAAACATTAAATGTTTGCGTCAATAAGCACTAAGAAAACATGGCATCAATGCAATTGAATGGTTGCGCTTGACTGCGCCCTCGGTGTGATTTCAGGATGACTGCCATGGAGTGGAAGTCCGGTTGTCCTAGTGTATTGCCCATGTCAAAAATGTTACTTTGAAACTTAGGGGCATATTTATAAGCGGTTTGCGTCATGCTTGTTCCACGCAATGTGGTACATGCATGACACAAACCTCTAAGTCAGATTTATGAAGACATGCAAAGCCACATTTGCTGTGTTGCATTACTCTGCATCAGGGAGGCATTCCATGGCCATTGCACAGGTGTTCCCACGCAACTCCCATGGCTTTTGACGCATTTCCAGATTTACCAAACCTGGTAAACCTGGGAATGAGCCAAAAAGATACGTCTCCCCAGGAGAGGCGTAACAAGGGGAAATATGTTTATTTCTCCTCATTTTTTCCTCTTCAATGTGTGCTGCATTCTGCAGCACACATAGAAAGAGGAAAAATCCTCTCAGGATTATTTTTGTGCAGGAAGGTGTCCTTTCCTGCACAAAAACAATCCTGCCTACAACACAGGCACCCTTGCACCATGGTGCAAAGGTGCCTGCATTGATGCTAGGCTGCGAAAGCGGTGCCAGTGCAACGGGAAAGGACAGGAATGAGCTGTATTAGTAAATACGGCGCATTCCTGTGTTTTCCTTGTGACGGAGGGCAGCACAGCAGGGTGACTTGCTGCCCTGCGCCACAAATTTCATAAATATGCCCCTTAGTCTCTTGTTTGGAAGTCAAACTCCTTCAGCAAAGCACAATGCTGTAACCAGTGAGGGTACCTCCAAGTCAGATACCTTAAGTCAGATTCTTGCTGAAGCCTTTTGTTTTGGTGACAAAAGGTATGAGTGTGACAAAGCTGTATTCCCTAGCCTCGGACGTTTCTTTGCTGCTGCGGTAACTTTGCTGCTTTGCCTTGGTCCTGAGTTTTAACACAGGCCTTGGTCACTTTTTGGAACTCAAAATCTTCAAGTGAGCAAATCTGAATCCTGTAAGTGGACAGGATTTCATGAGGCCAGAAACTTTCACAGCAAGGTCCCACTGAAGCATTTCTCTTCACAGCGAAAAGCTCTAAGATGGACACATTTGGAAATCTGGAATGCCACAGTTGAGCCTTTCCGGTGAAGTGCTAGCACCTTGTTCTAATCCTCAAGGGTTCCACTAATGACTAGGTCCTATTTTTCTTTAGGTGCTGGAAAACTTCTTCCAGGTCACTTCAACAGCTCCCATATTTTCAGACGAGGGTCCTGGGAACCATGTCTTAGTCAAGCACAGACCAGTGCAGTGCACTCCCAAATGGTCGGCGGGTTCTTCCACTTTGGGAGAGGGTTCTTCTTTCAGCCTTTTCTGTCCCTAAGGCTAGCCAACTGACCCTTGGAGAGAACAATAGGTCCCTGGATGCACGTAGAAAGCAGGTTACTCCTTGGTTCCCCCTTCAAGCAGATCCAGATAGATCTTCCTTCTTTGTATTTACCAAATGTAGTTATGTTTTGAAGGGCTGATGGTAGAAAACCAGTTTCATAATGCACAATAGCTGGTCAGACTCTTCCGAATTCTGCAGTCTGCATAAAAAAAATCACAAAATCTGTGCTTCTGTAAAAATCCTGCCTTTTCTAACAAAAAAACGCTTGCAAAAAATGCATTTTTTTAAAAATGTGAGTGATCCTCCTTTTATTGACTCAGCGTTGTAGCTGGACCAATAAACAGAGGACGAGCAACAGGCCAGCAGGCCGCAGAAGTGTTAACTTCTCTGTCATCTGCTTGGAACCACTACTTGCAAATGCACAGGGCCCCCCTTTTTGTACTAACAGTCTGCATCACTTCTCCTACTGCCCTTTGCCTCCTGTGACCGTCACATTTTCTGCCTCCTGCATACAAATTGCAAATTTGGGGGGTTTGGGATGCAAATTCGGCTTTTTTGCCACACAATTTGTCAACCTGTGCTGCAGAGTCTTGGGTGTCTGTTAGTGATTAGGGACAATCTCTAATTCAGTCCCAACATGTTTCCCACAGCCCAGTCTGCCTACTTTTCCAGCTCTTGTTTATCTACAAATGATCCTATAATAACCTGTTATGGGACGTGTCAAGGTGGCAGGACACCTGGTCCTCAGTCTAAAGTGCTCTTTCACTCTCCTGTCTCTCTATCCCTCATTTGGTGACTGAGATAAGATAGCCAGGTAAGTTCCCAGTTCAAAAACCATACTCTTGAGTATAAACATGAAAATTCCCCAGCTTCAGATTGGTGCTCTGTTGTGACATCTGTGCTCTTGTCTACTCCCAGCTCCCACACTTCAAGATATGTGGCAGTTTATTGCTCCTGCCAATCTTCCCCCTAGAAGAGAAGGCTCTGTTGACTTAGGAGAGGGGTAATTTACTTGTCACTGTGAGGAGGGTAAAGCCCAGCAGAACTGAATTCATTACTGCTGAAGCTTCCAGGCAGTACAAAGCAGGTTGTTGTAAACCCACCTTTACATTATGCTTAGCAACTATCTACCTTCATCTCTGAACAAGAATTTGATAAATATTAAATATAAACTTTGAATGAATGATGTAGAATTTTCCTAGGCAAAATTGTAAAAAAGTGTATATTCACACATTACTTTTTCCTTGATATAAGCCACAGTAACCTGTACTGTCAAAATAGCACTTTAACACAACAGTATTGTAGTTAGTCACTGTAGGGACATGCAATTTGTAGCATGTTCTACTTTTATACATAAGCACCGAGCATTGTGGGCTACAGAGCACATGTAGGGGTAACTAAGCATATGTTTAAAGGGAGGTTTTTCTACATGTAAAAAAGGTTTCTTTTGAAATGTGTTGCTGCAGTGGATTAGACAGCAGCCTTTTACGCTACAATGGTAGGTTAAAAGCCATGCTTCTTCTGTCTCGTTTAGGTAGTTTAAATGTATTTGTAATCTATGTGCAACATTTAACTTCTATGCCTCTGGTGTGTCTAATGGAAAAGCAAACCTACACGTCCTACATTGAAGATGTTACGCAGGACATGCAGAACTACCAAGTGTCACACATTGGGGGTTAGTATAAGGCATTTTGAAGAAATCACCACTTGGTCAAGATTAGTCACGCAAATTAGCTGACGTCAACAGACAATCTATGTGTAGCCACCTGCCTTTCATTATTAGTGGATAAAATTATATGCCCCTTTCAGGCGGGGTTTGTCCCTGGGCGCTCCACGACAGTAAATTTGCGTGCTATATTCGCTGTTATCAACCAGCTGGAGCCCACTCTCCCAGCGGCGGTGGTCCTGCTCGATGCTGAAAAAGCATTTGACTCCCTGGAGTGGTCTTTCCTCTACGCAGTGTTACAGAAGCTGGGGGTCCCAGTTGGGTTTTTCAATCTGATTCGGCTGCTATATGCCGCCCCGATTGCTCGTCTTAAGCTAAATGGGGAGATAACCTCTCACTTTCATTTGACGCCTGGCACCAGACAGGGATGCCCCCTTTTGCCTCTATTATTTATTATAGCTATGGACCCCCTGGCAAGGCACATACAGGAGAGGCATCTCCATCGCGGGTTGCAGTTCCATGCGGGCCCTCTGGTGGCCTCGTTCTACGCAGACGACGTGATGTTGTTTGTGCGCGAACCGGGCACCAATTTGTCCCCATTGTTGCGGGAGGTGGTCCGCTTCGGAGTGTACTCGGGGCTTGTTATCAACTGGACTAAATCTGAGATCTTCTCATTAACCCCGGCCACTACCCAGGTAGATATCGAATTCCCACTTAGATGGTGTGCAGACCCTCTGAAATATCTCGGTATCTATTTACATTGCAACGCGCCCGAGGTGATTCGCCTTAATTACGGTCCGGCGATTGATAATCTCGCAACACAAATTGAATGATGGATTAAGCTTCCCCTTTCTATCGCGGGTAGAATCGCCGTTATGAAAATGGTGGTACTTCCACATTTCTTATATCTTTTCTTAAACATTCCCATCGCACTTACAATGACATTTTTTGATACGCTACGGTCTTTACTCATTCGGCTCATATGGGCTGGAAAACAGCCACGCATAGGTTGGGACACCCTGGTCATGCCATACGAACGAGGGGGATTCGGGGTCCCTGATTTTTACTTATATTACCTCATCGCGCAGGTACATTTCACGTATTACTGGTATCATCCAGATGCCCGCCTCCAATATTTAAAACCAGAGCGATCTCAGATATATCCTAATCTGCTATCAACTATACTGCTGCAGGGCCTACCTCGTTGCCCCACTGAAATCCAGACACTATCCACTGCATGCTGGGCATGGTCCAAGTTACGGGATACTTGCAAACAGATGTCCTATATTCCGCGCATATACCTCTAGCCGATAACCCCTGGATACCCCCCACGATAGAGACCCTTACTAAGCGGGCGCTTGATAGGCATGGGGGTGGGCAGTCAAAATATCGAATTTTAAATATCGACCTACACTAATATCGAGTTTTTAATATCGTAGGGACAGAATATCGAAGTCAAAAATATTGTTGACCAGAATATCGACTTTAAGGTAAGTAATATCGATTTTTTTAATATCGAAGTAAGTAATATCGAAGTCATTAATATCGTTAGCAAAAATATAGTTGTAAATAATATCGGTTTTTTTTTAGTGTTATGTATTTTATATGTATGTTTAACATTTTTTTTAACGTTTTTTCATTATTTTTAAATATATGTATTAAGGGGCTCATTACGATGGCGGGCGGAAGCACAACCGCCGTGCTGGCGGATGCAAAAACCACCAGTTACCGCCGGCACGCAGCAGTCCACACGCCCGTCCAATTACGATGCGTAAAGTAGGCCAAACACCGCCGGCAAGCCAGCAACACCGTCCGCCATCAAAGTGCGCCCGTACACGTAGCGGCGCAGCACAACTGACACACACCGTCCGACGAAACACGTCCCGCCCGGCGTATAAATTACGATGCCGCAAACAAACGGCTCCCACGGCTAAGAGACACCGCACGTGAAAGAGAGGCGGTAACACGGACGCAGAGCACGGAAAACGAAGAAGCGGCATCCCGAGCATGAATCCAGCACTGCAGGCCCTCCCCATGCTTCTGCTGATGCACCACCAAGGACGCAACGCACCGCGGAGACGCAGGTAGGCACACACACAACAAGTGCACGCAAACAGCGCACACAGTGCAAGGGCGGAAAAAGCGGACAACCCCCACCAGCGCGTGTACACTACACATCCACCATCGCATCCACATATGACACACAGGCCAAATCCTAACATCGCGGAACACATGTGTACACACCACCTGGGACTAGGAACCAACCACCCCGTCACGGCCACAAAGCGCCGATGACGCCGCCACACATGTGCACAACGCAGAGGCCAACCGCAGCGCCATGCATGCGTCGCACACAGACACAGGGACACAACCAAGCAGCACACACATCAGCCCCACCCCGAACGCACATGACACGTGACAGGCCGGCCACAGACATGTCCCCAACGCACAAATCACGGACAACACCCAACGCCACACAACCGACGCACACATGTCAGTGAAGTCACGCAACAGCAGGACACACCCCAGTGTAACAAACATGGCGTAGCACACAGCGGCGGCAAAACCAACTAGGAGAAGCAGGGCCCCTTCGGGAAGAGGAACGCCAGTACCACACTGGAAAACCCATACCACCCTGCACATATGAACAAGACATATAAAACGGAACACCAAAGAGCACGGGGACCGACAACAGGTGGCCCAAGAATTACATCCACACACAAGGCCCAACGCAGAGCGGAAAGGCAGCCTGCCGCCCACACAAGGGAGAGCAGACAGCACTGAATGACCTTCCATTCCAACACCGAAACCACAGCCCTACGACAGAAGCCGGTGAATACAGCCATTGTCCAAGAATAGACCAACACAGGCATGCCGAGGAGACCGACCACAGGGCAGATAGCGCATATCACAGAAGCACACAACGGACGGGGAAGAAACAAGAAAACACTCCCCCATGTCGGCCACATGCAAGTTAATTGGAAGGAGTCACACAGCACCGACCTTGAACTGTCTGAGAAGCATGTGGGAAGAGGGCCCGTGTCCTCCAAACAAGCAAACAGAACACAAGTCCTGTCTCCCCACGACTACACAGAGCTCACAGCAACCCCGGAGCGTGCACATTGCAGACTGCACACACAGCCGGAGCACGCCACCTCTACGAACCGCTGCGAAATGGCAACCGCAACACACCTACCCAACTACGCCGAACAGCTCAAGCTGTACAAAACCAACCTGTTCCATACATTGGGATGCGATCTCCTGTCCCTGCTGAACGTAAGTTACCGACTGACTTACCGCATCACATTGTTCAGCTGCGTCATGCCCGTCTTCTACTGTCGGAGGTGTCCCTACCAGCATCCCGTCGAGATATGCCTCTCCAACCCGGCATGTCTGAAGGCGGACCTGCTACCACTACTCCTCCCTCTGGACGCACACGACAGGGCCTGCTCTGCCTATGGGGGCATGGCGTATGTGGCCAACATCGCACCCGCACTGAAATGGGACCACTGTGCCTCCACACGACGGATCATCGAGAACAGCTACATCGAATGTCACCCAGCATGCCCCATCATGGTCCTCCAAGGGACAACCTACGAACAACACCTTGACAGCCACCATCCGCTTCATTGGCTGGCAAACATGTACACCACCAATGACATGGAAGCCCTGCTGGACGGCATCGCATACCTGACAACCTGTAAATACGTCGGACCACAACGCAGGTTCCCCGAGTGACCTATGAAGTCCAACCCCGCACCCATGCTCAGCTTCCGCACGGACTGGCCAGTCACCACCACAACAGCCATACCAAACGACCGGCAACTGTAACCACACCATCAACGACATCGCCATGACATCGGATATGACCGGGACATGCACACTGTTCCCCATCACATCCAGGAACACCGCATGCATCGTGGGAGGCAGTGGCATGGGCTCTGTGCATCGCACCCACATGGACGGAACTGCACGTACAACCAGGACACGACATGGATCCAGCGCACATGGACACACACACCGCTCAGTGGACATGAATAGGTCGCCTGGAGTCTGTGGGTGCTGCACCCCTCCCACCCCCGCCCCGGGAATCCCATACCAGGACCTTTGCATGGACGACAAGTGCATACAACAACAACACGACCCCAGTGACTGTGACATGTCCAGTAACCACCACAGTGCAACAACAAGTGGCACGCCGCTGCATGCACGCAAGCACATGCCCTGATGTCATCTCACATGCACGCGTGCATGAGGAACAACCGCAGCAAACCTGTCACATGGAACTGAGATGGACTGTGCCCATGATGCCGAGCGGTCTGGTAGGCTACATGTATACCGTCTGTGTCAAAGTCCGCAGCTCCGCAGCTATACGTAAATGTACATTAGCACAGCCTTGGCCAAGCAGATGTCACTCTGAAGCCCACATCCCACATGCAACAGCCAATCACATGTAACCCCACACCCTATCCCATTTGCAATCATGCTCAGTATATCCTCAACATGTATTCCGCTGCCAGTAGTGTCCACTATACTGCATCACAGAGGACAGAAGACTCAATATAATGTTTGAAACCAGAACTGTCTCCGCTGACTCATTTCACAAGTACGAATGAGAGAGGATGAGAGTATGTGAAGTACACGGCAGTCGTGACATGACCATGTAGTCCACTGGTATTGGATGTCAACGCAAATGAGTAGCACTACTGTGGAAGACACACATGTGTCGTGTGAAGTCGTATGGACGCAGTGCTCAGGTGGGTGGGTGCGACGGGTAGATGCGCACATGACAAGTTGGAGCACGCCGTGTTGGGAGGGGTCATGAACAGTACACCACCGCTTCCCTGGGCATTGTGAGAGGACACCTGTCGGGGGGAGTGAACACGTGTGTGCACAGCAGCCGGGCACACGTACAAAGCGGTACCAGGCGCACCTCAGCCCACCCTCTGTGGACAAGCTGGATCCTGTTGTGCGCCCACCATGCCCCTTGACAAGGCACACACAGCCCCAGTCGACCAGGTGTAACCCCAACATAGTCAATCCGCACTGGCGATACAGGGCACGGGATGGCAGTGGAGCATGGTGTGTGAGAGGTCTCCTCGCGCTCCTCCTGGTCATATCACGCAGGCAATAGAACCTCAACGTCTAGCATGGCACAAGTCACATGGAAGTGTAGGGGGACGCACCACAGCACGAGCAGCACTGACGTCACGGGAGGTGGCTCGCACCATCCCATCCATTGCCCATCATACCAACCACGCCACATGCCATTGCGACTAAGTGCAAGCGCGTGCGCCACCACCCCCGAGCCCTCCCCAGAGAGGCCAAAGAGTGAATGTGTGGGCCATCAGCCACAGACGGACGCGGCCTGGCCGCAAGGGCAGCCACAGCCACTGGGTGTCGCAGGTGGCGGATCCGGAAGGCGAAGACTGTGATGCATAGTCCATGCAGGCCGGGTCTCCATTTGGGGCACCACGCAGGTGGACGGCGTCCCGCCACACATCATACCCTGAGACAGCCCACTCGTGCAACTGGACCCACACATACACTCCTTGCCCTCTCTGGTGCGAGCTTGGGGCTGCCTGTGCAAGCGCTAGCCTCGCAGGTGAGCATGCATATTGGGGGGCGAGGGGAGGACATGAGGGCTGGGGCGAAGATGACTGTATCACTGTCAGTTAGTACAAGGGATGACCCAGATGTGGAAAGGAAGCGACGTGTCCCGTGTGTACTGCAACTAGTCGCCAATTCAACTACCCCCCCATGTCCGGAATGTAAGCCCGCACCTAGGCCCGCCCATCCGCCACATCGAACATACCACCAGCACGACAACCTTCCCATTCGAAACACTGACTGGGGGTGGCGACCAGTGAACAATCATGTGTTGCCTACCCACGCGTACATGTGGGCCCTCCATGATCCATGTCACCTGCGGCAAAGACATGACATGCGCAATGAGGGAAGTGAGGAGTGCTGTCCGCCCCACGCGCAGAAGGTGCATCAGCTCCACAGACCCAGCAGCGAGTCCAGCAGGGGTCACATGTGCAGGGGCAGCTGTGCCTGGTGTGAAGGCACATGCATATAGACAGCACATCGACCAATGTGTAGTCTGCCCACATCCACAGTCCATCATCATGCGGACATAGGAATTGAACACAGGGCAACACATCTTAGTAGGTGCACCCACCGTGACCAACAATGCGCAATCATCGACGTACCCGCCCTGTGCTTGGCCCCCCACCCAACGGAGGCACATCCAGTGCCACCATCCCACACACACAAGCCTACCACGGAACATGCTGTGTCCAATGGTCAGTACAGAGTCAGCGCCCATCTGGTGGATCCTGAACAGGAGACACATGCACACACATGCCAGCTCCCACCATGTACGTCTGCCACCTGGCGCGTGCAATGTAACCTCTCACCTGTGACGTGTGACTGCAAGCACACAGCCGTCTTGGCATGGGGCTGTCAATGTGGACACCTGTCAATGTTTCGGGAGCTGTGATCCGTACAGTGCTGTACATAGGGTGCAGTGCTGACACCTACTACTGTCTCATTTCCCCTCGTGCCACAGGTCCCACTTGTATTGGCCGCTCAGCCCGTGCCCACATCGTCGTCGTCGTGTGCCATACTCATCCAGCCTCGGAAGCAGTTCCATGCTCAGCAGACACTCATGTCGCCGTGGCGTTGCCGCTTGACGAATATGCAGTCAGTCCCCATCAGCACGCCCCGCAAGTCATTGGGGCCTAGATCCCCATGTGCATGACCATGGCAGTGGTATGTCTCACTTGCCATTGCCATTGTTGGGAGATCTGTGTAAGTGTATTGTGGCCGTGCCGTCCCAGCTTGACAGCTGGGCTGTGGCACATGTGCTTGCTCAGTCATGTCAGTGATGTGTATGCGAAATTGCTATGTGTTGTGTTGCTTTGACATGTGTCCTCTGCCATTTTACCCAGGCGGAGACCGAACATTGACCGCCCATACCAACTGCTGGCGGACATGGACGATACAGAGGTTATCAGGAAGTTTCGGCTGGACAGGCCAACCCTGCATCGACTGTGTGCCATGTTAGAGCCCCATCTCCGTCCCCGCAGGGTGTATCCGACTGCTGTCACCCCCACGGCTAAGGTGATGGCCGCCATGCATTTCTTCGCCACTGGGTCATTCCAGCACACAGTGGGCAGTGGAGGTGGGATGTCCCAGCCCATGTTCAGCAAGGTGCTGAGGGATGTACTGGCAGCCATGATGCTTTACCGGAACAGGTACATCCGCTTCCCCAGGGCTCGTGAATTGGCGGCAGTGAAGGGTGCATTCTATGCCCTTGGCAGGATCCCACACGTTGTGGGAGCCATTGACTGCACACATGTTGGCCTTGTTCCACCACAGGCCACTGAGCACCTGTACCGCAACAGGAAGCACACGCACTCCCTGAATGTGCAAGTGGTGTGCCGTGCGGACATGGTGATCACCCACGTGTGTGCAAAGTTTCCAGGCTCGGCCCATGACGCACACATAATGCGCAACAGCATCTTGCCACGACTGATGGCCAATCTGCAACAGGATCGTGGCTGTATTGTCGGTGAGTATGTGGAGTGGTGTAGCGTGCTTGTTGTGCGATGCTGTCCCCTGTCCAGTTGGAATAGCAACGGTTCTCTGTGTCCCTCACACCCAGGTGACTCTGCGTATCCGAATGGGGCATGGCTGCTCAGTCCATTGAGGAATCCTCGCACCCCAGCAGACGATCGATACAATGAGGCACATGGGAGGACCAGACGTGTGGTCGAGCGTACCTTTGGCCTCCTCAAGTCCAGGTTCAGGTGCCTGGACCGCACCGAGGGTGCACTGGCGTACTCCCCACAGAAGGTGTGCCAGATAGTGGTGGCGTGCTGCATGCTGCACAATCTGGCCATTCGGAAGCAGATCCCCCTCATTGTGGATGACGGAGATCAACCAGGGCCCCAGCCCGCAGACCAGGACAGCTCGAGTGAGGAGGACAGCGGAGAGGAGGAAGCTGGTAATGTGCGGCAGCAGCTCATCGCCCGCTACTTCACTTGACGGTGAGTGTCCATGTACGACGGCTGATGTGGCTGTATCTGTGCAGGTGTGTGTGTGCTGTGTCAGGATGGCCGTTTGTTCACTACGTGCTGTGTGTCAACGCTCCATGGCCAGGGTAGTATGCCACTGTCGGTGACTGTGGCATTGTGCCCTATTGCTCTGTGCGATGTGTGTACATTGCTTGTAGTTGTTGACATGTACTGTGTGATGGGTGTGTGACACACTCATTGAATGTGCTCCTGTTCTGTCTCCCACCCCTAGGTCCCTACAGGCCCTCCGGATTCCATTGCCATGCCACGCATCAGGTGCCTTTCCGCCCAAGGTGGCCGTTGTATTCCGTACAAATAAAACACAGGGCACAAACAGCAGTTAGTGAAAAAGGTGCATTTATTACAAACTGTGACATGTGATTGTGCGTAAGGTGATGACAAAAGTGGTGCGTGCAGTGTCAATGAGCTGTCGGTCATGGCTGCGTGAAGCTCAGGGTGTACCCACTGGTTCTATGTCCATGGTCCAACACACACATGCCATCCAGCTGGCTGTGTGGAGTGGGATCGTAGAGCAAGTCAATGCAGTGGCTGGTCAAGGCAGGCTGGCGGAAGGCTGGCTGGCTGCCTCACTTGCGACTGGTGCGTGCGAAGTCCTCCCGGGAGACCTGTTTCCTCTTCGGACGGCCCCTTCCACGTTTGGGAGGGGGTGTGTGGTGGCGACCTGCTGGTGGTGGGTGAGGTGTGCTCACTGGCTGTGGTCGCAGGGGATGTGGACACTGCTGGCCGACCCTGCGCCCTAGCAGGTGGTGGCGGAGGTGGTGTTGCTGGCCTTGCCTGTGACCCCACCGCCACCACCAGCTGGCCCATGAGGTCCACGAGTTGGTCCATACGGGACACGAATCGGCCCATATGGGCGTCCATGGACCTCAGCACCCCCAGCACCTCCCGCGTGTCTGTGGCAGACCTGACCCATTGTTCTTGGGCCTCCTCATAGGCCCCAAGGACTCTGGCCATTTGAGGCAGGGCATGGCTCCCAGGGGAGGCTGGCGTTTCCCTGACCCTGCTCCTCCTACCAGTCCTGCTGCCACCGGCCTGCCCACTAGCCACATTGCATACCGCGGTCCTCGCTGTGGCTCCCAGGGTGGATCCAGTCGGCCGGGCCACCACCTGCGCTGGGGCTGGTGCCAGCGAAGACGTGGTGGTGGTGGTGGCGGTGGTGGTCGGTGCGGCGATGGTGGCGGTTGCGGCAGTGGTAGTGGCCGCAATGACCGTGGGTGTGGCCGCATTGACCGTTGGTGTGGCCGCAATGTCCGTGGGTGTGGCCGCAACGACAGTGGCAGCAGGGGGCTGGGAATGTTCAGCAGCCCTGGATGATGGGTTGGTGGGTAGGAGGGGTCCTGGGGAGCGGCTGGGCCCTGCCACGCCAGATGGGCCAGCTTGGTGGTCCGTGTCCGAAGAGGTGGACAGATCCTCCAGATCCGTGTGTCCTCGTTGGGGGCTTGTTGGCTGGCTGTGCTGGCTGCTGTCTCCATCCCCAGCGTCCAGCAGTTCGTCACCTGTGGAGAGAATGAGATTTGTTATTGTGTTGCACCTGGCGAAGTATGTATTAGTCGTCTGACATTGGCAGTTCGTGCAATCTCGTACATGGGTTTCCCGGAGGCGAGTGTGTGGCTGTGGCATCTGTAGTTGTGTGTGCTTGGCAATGGGACTGTGTGCTGTGCACATGTGGCATGGGACGGATTGGCCATGCCGATGGGTGTGTTGCTTTGCCCCTACTCATTGTGACTCTGGTGTATGCGGGCTCCTGGCCCATCCTGGGTCTGGTTTTTACTTTGCTTTTGGAGTTCATATGGAACGCTTAGGAACGCATATGGCAACATGGGGGCCATGCCCCGGATTCGCATTTGGGAGGGGATATGCTTTTGGGGTTCAAATGGAACGCTTAGGAACGCATATGGCAACATGGGGGCCATGCCCCAGATTCGCATTTGGGAGGGGATATGCTTTTGGGGTACATGCTGTGAGCCATGGGTGCCGAACGTGACATGTGTTGTGGCAGCATGACAGTGCATGGTCTGAGGTGTGTGCATGCCTGACATGCCCTGCATATTTGCTGTCTGTTGTGGTTACTGGACATGGCATTGGACGCATCGTTATGAGTGAGTGATGGTTGTGTGCCAGCCAACGTATTGCAGTTGTCCCATCTCCTTGGTGTGCGTGCTGCCCTGTGCCATGTGCATCACTGCAGTGCTCGTGGGGGGTGTGGCCCATGTTGTGTGTTGTTGCTCACAGTGTGTCGTGCGCTTCATTGACTTCTGGCACATGGTTGGTCATGGGCATGTATCTTAGCGTGACTGCTGTATGTGTGGCAGCTGTGCGGATGACATGCCTTTCATGAGACTGGGGCTGACGGATGGGATGGATGGTATGTTGTATGTGCATGGTGTGTCTGTGTGTTTGATGGGTTCAGTGGTGTTCGTGTGCATTTCTGTTGTTCCGCTCTGTTGCGTCTAGTGTTGTTTGTCTTACATAGGCGTAGTTGTGGGGTGTGGGGTTGACAGGCAGTGGGGGCTACATGGACAGGACTTCAATGGTGTTTCGGTTGTGTGTGATGGGTTGCACAGTGGCTGCCGTGTGGTACTATGTTCAGTGTGGCTTGTGCATGCAGACGTGGCTCCTTGGGTGTTGCTGTGTTTGTGATGGGTCATGTGGGGTGTGACTCTGTGGTTCATATCCGTGTGCACATTGTTCACTTGTTCGTGACGGTGGGCGGTGCTGCGTGTTCGTCTGCTACGTGACATGTCCCATGTGTTGGTCGTGTTACGGCCCTCATGCCTCCAGTGATCCAGCCCTGTCCAGTTTCCCACCTGCAAGTTGTTCGGGCGTGCACTGTACTGGATGCCACATGGTTCTAAGCGGGGGTGCTCCATGTTGCAGGTCTGTGGGGGTGGGGGGTGTTGTGGGTCGTAGTGGTGGCTGGACACCCACTGACACCGATTGCTGTGGACCGTGATGTCTACCTTTCGGCTGTCGTTGTGCACTGCGGTGGCTGACACGTGGCTGTGGGGTGTGGGGGATGCTCCTCCTTGCTGTACTGTGGGACTAGGGGCCTGGTGTGTTTTGTACTTGGGCTGTCCACCCTCCCACCCACTGCACTTTGTGTTCCTGCCACTTACCTGTTACTTGTCGGTTAGTGCAGCTATGGCGGACACATGGGTGTGGTGGGTGCTCGTTGTGGCGCTTCTGGCATATTTGGGGACCTGTTGGTGGTTACGTGGCTGGCTGAGTGTGCACATGTCCCCACGCATCTTACAGTTGTTCTGTTTGGGCTGTGTGTGGTGGTGTCTGTTGTATGTGTGTGTGATGTGTTGTGTATTGTGTGCTGGACATGGGGGTGTTTGTCCCTGGGAGCTGTGGCATGGTGGTAGTGCATGTGAGTACATAGCGGTGTGCTGGTATACATTAGTTTGTACTTACCAGCCTCCACTCCCCCTGCTAATCCGGCGAGGATCTCCGGATGGATTACGACTCGCACCTTCTCCTCCCACGCTTTGAAGGTCTTAAAGAGCGCGGGATTCCCTCCGCCAGTGACGGCAGCCAGCTCTCTGTTTTTGCCCTCCTTCTTCTTGACCAGGCTCTTGACGTCATTCCAACGTTTGTTGATCTCGACTCTGTTCCTGGGCAGGGTCCCGACTGCATTGACCTGGTCTACGATCCGGTTCCACATTCTGTTTCTGGTGGCTAGTGGTGTGTGCTGGACCATGTTCCCATAGATTTGTGGGTACACCTTGATGATCTCGTCGACCATGACCGTCAGCTCCATGGGCGTGAACTTGGGCATTCTTTGTGGTGCCATGATGTTTGTGGTGCTGGTGCGGTGTGTGTTGTGTAATGTGCAGGGGGTTTGTGGTGCCGGTGTTTGGTGGTGGTGGAGGTGGTGGTGGTGGTGGTGGTGGTGGTGGTGTTTGGTGGTGGTGGTGGTGGTAGTGGTGGTAGTGATGTGTGCGTTTCTGTGGTGTGCTGTTGTCCTTGCTGTGTCACTGTGTCCTCTCCTCTCCTCTCTGGTTTACAATGTTGCAAGGGGTTGTGGTCTGTGGGAGTGCTGCTTTTGTACTTACCTATGTGGGTGTGTCCTCATGGTCTGTTGTTTTCAGGTGTGTTGTGTCTGGTGTTCTGGCCTTTGTATTTTTTGTTTGTCCAGGGGGGGTGTTTTCGGGATGTGTACTGTGCTTGTGTATTTGTGCGTGCCTTGCTGTGTGGACTTATTGGCCATGTTGTGTGCTATTGGTTTTGTGAGCGGATGGTTTCTGTGCAGGGACGTGGGCGCCATGGTTTCTGCCGTGTCGATTGGCATCGGCGTTGTTTGCGCTGGCGGGCGGTATATTTGTGGTTTTCCCGCGCTCATAGCGGTGCGATCGTAATTTCACGTGCGGTGTGTCGGCCGTGAGGGCGGGCGGTTTTGTGTTGTCGGGCGTGTTTCCGTCCGTGGCGGGCGGTTTGACTCCGACTCGGACGATGGTGGGCGGTATTTTGTGCGATTTTTCCGCCGATGGCGGTTTTCGGTTTGTGTTATCGTAATGGCGTGGTCGGTGTTCAGACGGTGTATGCGGGCGGTATTTTGCCGATTCCATGCCTGGCGGATTTATTTACGCCGGGTATCGTAATGGGCCCCTAAATGTTTAGAAAATAGTAATTTTTTATAAAGGAAATTTTTCGTTTTAGTATCAGAGCGGGTTGTGGGTTTATAGGGGAATAGGGTGGGAAGTAATTTAATTATAATTATTTAATTAATATGTTTTTATTTATTGTTATTCATTGTTAATTTATTGTTAATTAATTATTAATTGGTAATTAATTTATATTAATTGGTTAATTTATAATTATATTAATTATAATTAATTTTATATTAATTTTTATTTATTGTTATTGTTAATTAATTTATTGTAAATTAATTATTAATTGGTAATTAATTTTAATTCATTAATTGGTAATTAAATTAATTATGTTATTTTTAATGTGTAGCGGGTTGTGGGTTTATAGGGGAATAGGGTGGGAAGTAATTTAATTATAATTAATTAATTAATATGATTTTATTTATTGTTATTCATTGTTAATTTATTGTTAATTAATTATTAATTGGTAATTAATTTATATTAATCGGTTAATTTATAATTATATTAATTATAATTAATTTATTATTAATTTTTATTTATTGTTATTGTTAATTAATTTATTGTAAATTAATTATTAATTGCTAATTAATTTTAATTCATTGATTAATTGGTAATTAAATTAATTATGTTATTTTTAATGTTTAGCGGGTTGTGGGTTTATAGGGGAATAGGGTGGGAAGTAATTTAAATATAATTAATTAGTTAATATGTGTATATTTATTGTTATTGATTATTAATTTATTGTTAATTATTAATTGGTAATTAATTTTTATTAATTGGTTAATTAAACATTATATTAATGATAATTAATTTATTATTATTTTTTATTTATTGTTATTGTTAATTAATTTATTGTTAATTAATTATTAATTGGTAATTAATTTTTATTAATTGATTAATTGATAATTAAATTAATTGTGTTATTTTTTTATGTGTAGCTCGTTGTGTGTTTATAGGGGAACAGGGTGGGAAGTAATTTAATGTTATTTAAGTAAATATTAATTTAATTTAATAGGTATTTATTAATAATTATTTTGTTAAATAATTATTAATATGTTATTTATTTTAAAAATAATAATTTATAAGTATGTTAATTTAACCCCTACGCTATCCAACACTTTCCCTACTGTTGCACTCACTGGAGTGGGAATAGTGATTTTTACCCCTCCGCTATCCAACACTTTCCCTACTGTTGCACTCACTGGAGTGGGAATAGTAATTTTTACCCCTACGCTATCCAACACTTTCCCTACTGTTGCACTCACTGGAGTGGGAATAGTAATTTTTACCCCTACGCTATCCAACACTTTCCCTACTGTTGCACTCACTGGAGTGGGAATAGTAATTTTAACCCCTACGCTATCCAACACTTTCCCTACTGTTGCACTCACTGGAGTGGGAATAGTAATTTTTACCCCTACGCTATCCAACACTTTCCCTACTGTTGCACTCACTGGAGTGGGAATAGTAATTTTAACCCCTACGCTATCCAACACTTTCCCTACTGTTGCACTCACTGGAAGGGGAATAATAATTTTTACCCCTACGCTATCCAACACTTTCCCTACTGTTGCACTCACTGGAGTGGGAATAGTAATTTGATTTCCTCCTCTATCTAATATTTTGTATTTTTTTAGCTAATGTACTGTATAATTATTTTTAAAAAGATTTAAAATAATTTTAATTTTTTTTAATTTGTTACATATATTTATTTAATTTTTATTTATATTATTGTTTTATGTGTATAGATGTATTTATAATTTATAAAAAATAAATTAAACAATTTATAAGTTATTAAAATAAATATTAAAACATATTAAGTAAGTATATATATATATATTATATATTATATGTATATGTTTAATGTATTTTCAAATTATATATATTACTTATAATTTTTAAGCATTTTAAAATATTTTTAACTATGTTTCTTTTAATTATATGTATTATTTACTTTATTTTTCAATATTCTTTTAACTTAAATTTAAAACGATATTTTTAACAACGATATTTTTGACATCGACATTTTTTTCTCGATATTTTTGTACTTACCTTAATGTAGATAGGATGTCGATATTCTTGTCTTCGATATTTTTGCTGCGATATTTTTGTAGGTCGATATTGTGACCTTCGATATTTAGTCAGTGATTCAGGCATGGGTTAAGCACTGTGGGGGATTTTGTTAGTGACGCGCGACTGCGCGCCGCTGGAGAACTCTCCCTTCACGACATTGCACCCTACATGGATAGATTCCTCTTGCACAGGGTCCACAGTTCCTTGATGGGGCGCTCCCTGACGCAACGACGGAACCCCCAGACTTCCCCCACTTACATTAACTATAACTTCACCGGACGAGACACATCTAGTATCACGGCTATATCATTTATCCTTGACTCTCCGTCCCGCTGTCGGGGAAAAGGCGCGCTCGGTCTGGGAGCAGAATCTTGGGATGCCATTGACTGACAAGATGTGGTTATACTGCTGCAAGCAAACACGCTACGTATCAAATAACCATCGTCATAAATTATTACACTTTAAATATTTGCACCGTGCATACATTACGCCATACCTGTTAGCTAAGATAGATCCCAGCACCCCGCATGTGTGTGCCAGGTGCGCTGCGGACCGTGCTGACTTTTCACATTTGGCTTGGAATTGCGGGCCCATTCAGACATATTGGGGGGAAGTTTTTCAACATCCATCCCTAATGATAGAGCATAAAGTGCACCCGGCACCATTGATGGCGTTACTGGGGTATGTGCAGCCACTAAAGAAGAGTATACGGCGATTTGCCGCTATTGCCCTATTGATAGCGAAACGTCAAGTTTCCCTGAACTGGGGTAGAGCACAAACCCCAACAGTGAAAGCCTTGATCCGAGACCTGATATACTGCGACACCACAAGTGAAGTATATGCCACACTACAGCCCCTGGCCTCACGCTCATGAGATATCTGGCAGCCACTAAAAACCTATTTACAGACACGCCACCTGGAGGTGGATTGAAGTCCTCATCTGGATACTGGTTTATACACTTCAGGCTACACGGTGGTGAGAGGTAGTAATGCGGAGAGTGGCCCTACCCCATGGATGGTATTGCCCGGGGAGGGGGAGGAAGCGCGCTGCATGCGTATTGTATAAGACCTGCTTCGGGCTCGTGAAGTGACTGCACATGTGACGATCGTTGTTTGGCGTGGGTTGGGCATGAACACCCTCTTTGTACATTATGTTACAGCACAGACTATTATTCAGAAAAGAGTATATTTCAAAGTATGGAGAAATACAAAACGAACTGTTTAGTTGAATTTGATTGCTGAGACAATTATAGTAGATCTTAGGTAAACACTCTGTACCCAATGTTACCTTTTGAGTTGAAGTTATGGTTATTGATGCATAATTTCGAAAGATTTGAACTTATGATTTTCAACAGATACCTTCATGTATTTCTGTGTACTACAAATCTCAATAAAGAAAATTTAAAAAAAATAAAAATAAAAAAAAACAGACAATCTATGTGGGTCGCATGAATTTAATAATCAGATAAGTGAAATCTCACTGTATCCATCTTCTGGCTGCCTCACCAGCCGTGCATGAGGAGTATGTGTACACAAAACAAGGACAACCCTGTGTGCCCATGGAAACCAGCTTAATTGTGTATAATCAAACAAATGTCCTGTGGGACTCATTCAAGGGATAACCTAATGTGTTACTCATAGGTAATCTGATTAATCATCTATGTCAATTTGCCGTCTCAGGTGAAAACCATGCAGTAAAAAATTAATTAATCAAGACCACTCTTGTCTTAGTTTCATGTGTGGTCATTCATTTGATTGGAATCAAGTGCAATATATACAGTGAAGCAATAGTGCAGAAGACGCAGTGCTCAAAATGAGAACATGTATACAGAGATGTACATATACAGTAAAGGGCCCATGGTTGAACGCCTCTATGTGCTCACCCACCACTGTGTTCTGCCTCAGCCTTGATGCAGAATGCGGGGTGGATGAGCACATGCGTTGATAATATTGCTTCTGGATTTGTTAGGGAGTGGTGGCATCCCAGTTCAGGAAGGACCTCAAGACCTGGCTCTTCGGATGACCCCCAGCACTCAACGGATCCGCCCCCCTTGCCTCCCAGCGCCTTGAGACCCTCGCGGGTGAGTAGCAGCGCTTTACCAGCCCTGATTGATTGATTGATTGGCATCGTTGTTTGAAGTTGCCGACGTTGCAGTAGACTTGATATCACTGACAATGACATTCTTCTGGCAACCTGGCACTTACAACTTAGAAAGGGTGCTCGGGTCTGAAAGTGGTACTCAGCTGCCAGCAGTAAGAGGTCCCTGTGTCACCAGTTGGAGGCCAGGTGGGCCAGCCCCTGTGAGTTTATTGCTGCAATCCTCCAATGGTAGAGAGCTACGTCCAATGGGAAACAGCCACTACAACGCGGCCGTTTCCACGCATAACCTTAACCACGCATGCATTACAACGCATGCGTGGTTACCACGCATAGCCTTTACCACGCATTCCTTTACTACGAGATACGTAGTAAAGGCATGTGTGTTAAAGGTGCAATTAAAAAAGGGGGCTAGGGGCGGCTAGGGGGGGGTCTCCCCCCCCCCCAAAAAAACGCGAGTGATTCAAAAAGGGGGCTTGGGGGGTCTTCCCCCCCCCAAAAAAACGCACCTGTTTCCGTCGTTTTCTGTTTGTTATTGAAAGATGTGGAGGCAATCGGCGTCGTTAGAGGAAACGGAAAGACACTTCCACTTCCTCTTTACAACGTGCAACGCACCAAGGAAGAGCTTGAAGAGAAAAGGACGTGGAGAGGTAAGGGGGATTTAAAATTAAAAAAAGAAATAAATAAAAGAATGAGGGGGTGGTGTCGCGCAGGGGTAAATTTTTAGGGTTCAGGGGAGGGGTATTTGATAGAAGGGTTTGTGGGTGGGGGAATCGCGAAGGGCAAGATTTTAAGTGTTTCGGGCAGGGGTATTTCTTAGAAGGAATGGGGCGGAGGGTCGCACAAGGGTACAGGGAAGGGGTATTATAATTTTTAAAAAAAAGAGGGAGCTGGAGGGGGGAGGGCGCAGGGGAGCAGTGAAAGGAATTGGGGCAGGGATCGGAGATAACCTTTACCATGAAAATGCCATTATCATGCATGGTTTTACAACGAAAATCGTTGTAAAGGTATGCGTGGTAAAGGCATTTTCGTGGTAAAGGTTATGCGTGGCAATGGCATTCGCGTTGTAACGCATGCGTGGTAAAGGCATGCGTTGCAACGGAATGCGTTGTAACGTCATACAACCACGTCCAACACCCAGCTGCTCCAGTCTCTGCTGCTGCAGGCAACTTAAATAAGCACCCGTTCTGCATAGGGCTTCATCTCCAACACCTACAGTGAGTTCTCCGGTAGTTTATGTAATAAAATCAGGGAAGCAATGTGCGTGGGTAGAGGCAAAGGGATGTACGGGAGATATCTCCTAGAATACTGCCAGCAGTGGAGACAAGAATATACTGTGGAGCAGAACCAACCAGTCGATTATAATTTTATTAGCATTGTGCACGTGCCATGGAGTTCCTGAAACTTGGTACAGATTTTTTTGGAGTATTGGGTTTCTTATCATATGTTGGATGGCCTGCAGGCTTGGATTATAGGATTAAAAATCTATTTTTTCCCTTTTAAGGGTGCACTAACTATCTATTTTAATATACTGTTTTTACATCGAGTTTTAGGCCATGGTTGGTTCACCTTTAAAGTACTGCACTGCTATACGAGCGCCCTAAAGGCAGAACTACAAAGGTCAAAACGTGAAATAGGGTGTTTTTTTCACATAATTTGCTGCCTTTACAAAGTATGTCTTGGAACTTGCATTCCCAAGTGAAAGTCTCGAGGTGAGCTGGGGTGTGACTGAACAGCTAAGGAGTAGATTCAACATGCAGTTTACAGGGAGCTATCATTGTAACTGCAGGGAGATCTTTTGTCTGCAAGAAGCAGATTGTGGGCTCAAAGAGTTGTCCTCGTCTTGAGAGTTATGTTTCCTTGTGATGGGATCTAAATATATGTAGGTGGGTTATCTGCTCCTCTTTACAGGGGATCACACCTGTATCTACGGGGAGCTGAGTGTCACTGTGTCTGCAGAGAGCAGTGCCCGTTTTTGCAAACCTACACTTGGTTGCATGGATCGGTCTTTGTCTGCACAGAGCTGTCTCAGTCGGTTGTAGGCTGCATCTACTTCATGTGCGAATGAACCTGTATGTGTCTGTTGGTGGTTTCTGGGTGTAAAGAGCTGTTCTTTTCTGAAGGAAGCTATGTGTGTGTGTGCATTGAGCTTTCTCTGTGTATGCATGGAGATGTTTCCATGTGTGTGTAGTATGTGTCTGCATGTGGTTCTTGGGTGTAAAGAGCTGTTCTTTTCCGAAGGAAGCTATATGTGTGTGTGTATTGTGCTTTCTCTGTGTCTCCAGGGAGATGTTTTTATGCCTGTGTAGTATGTGTCTGCAGGTGGTTTCTGGGTGTAAAGAGCTGTTCTTTTCTGAAGGAAGCTATATGCGTGTGTGCATTGAGCTTTCTCTGTGTCTGCAGGGAGATGTTTCTATGTGTGTGTAGTATGTGTCTGCATGTGGTTCTTGGGTGTAAAGAGCTGTTCTTTTCCGAAGGAAGCTATATGTGTGTGTGCATTGAGCTTTCTCTGTGTCTGCAGGGAGATGTTTCTATGTGTGTGTAGTATGTGTCTGCATGTGGTTCTTGGGTGTAAAGAGCTGTTCTTTTCCGAAGGAAGCTATATGTGTGTGTGCATTGCGCTTTCTCTGTGTCTGCAGGTAGATGTTTCTATGTGTGTGTATTATGTGTCTGCAGGTGGTTTCTGGGTGTAAAGAGCTGTTCTTTTCTGAAGGAAGCTATGTGTATGTGCATTGAGCTTTCTCTGTGTATGCAGGGAGATGTTTCCATGTGTGTGTAGTATGTGTCTGCATGTGGTTCTTGGGTGTAAAGTGCTGTTCTTTTCCGAAGGAAGCTATATGTGTGTGTGCATTGCGCTTTCTCTGTGTCTGCAGGGAGATGTTTTTATGTGTGTGTAGTATGTGTCTGCAGGTGCTTTCTGGGTGTAAAGAGCTGTTCTTTTCTGAAGGAAGCTATATGCGTGTGTGCATTGAGCTTTCTCTGTGTCTGCAGGGAGATGTTTCTATGTGTGTGTAGTATGTGTTTGCAGGTGGTTTCTGGGTGTAAAGATCTGTTCTTTTCTGAAGGAAGCTATATGTGTGTGTGCATTGAGATGTTTCTATGTGTGTTTAGTATGTGTCTGCAGGTGGTTTCTGGGTGTAAAGACCTGTTCTTTTCTGAAGGAAGCTATATGTGTGTGTGCATTGACCTTTCTCTGTGTCTGCCTGGAGATGTTTCTATGTGTGTGTGTAGTATGTGTCTGCAGGTGGTTTCTGGGTGTAAAGAGCTATACTTTTCTGAAGGAAGCTTGTATGTGTTTGCATTGAGCTTTCTCTGTGTCTGCAGGGAGATGTTTCTATGTGTGTGCAGTATGTGTCTGCAGGTGGTTTCTGGGTGTAAAGAGCTGTTCTTTTCTGAAGGAAGCTTGTATGTGTTGGCATTGAGCTTTCTCTGTGTCTGCAGGGAGATGTTTCTATGTGTGTGCAGTATGTGTCTGCAGGTGGTTTCTGGGTGTAAAGAGCCGTTCTTTTCTGAAGGAAGCTTGTATGTGTTTACATTGAGCTTTCTCTGTGTCTGCAGGGAGATGTTTCTATGTGTGTGTAGTATGTGTCTGCATGTGGTTCTTGGGTGTAAAGAGCTGTTCTTTTCTGAAGGAAGCTATATGCGTGTGTGCATTGCGCTTTCGCTGTGTCTGCAGGGAGATGTTTTTATGTGTGTGTAGTATGTGTTTGCAAGTGGTTTCTGGGTGTAAAGAGCTGTTCTTTTCTGAAGGAAGCTATATGTGTGTGTGCATTGAGCTTTTTCTGTGTATGCAGGGAGATGTTTCTTTGTGTGTTTAGTATGTGTCTGCAGGTGGTTTCTGGGTGTAAAGACCTGTTCTTTTCTGAAGGAAGCTATATGTGTGTGTGCATTGAGCTTTCTCTGTGTCTGCAGGGAGATGTTTCTATGTGTGTGCAGTATGTGTCTGCAGGTGGTTTCTGGGTGTAAAGAGTTGTTCTTCTCTGAAGGAAGCTTGTATGTGTTTGCATTGAGCTTTCTCTGTGTCTGCAGGGAGATGTTTCTATGTGTGTGTATTATGTGCCTGCAGGTGGTTTCTGGGTGTAAAGAGCTGTTCTTTTCTGAAGGAAGCTATGTGTGTGTGCATTGAGCTTTCTCTGTGTATGCAGGGAGATGTTTCTATGTGTGTGTAGTATGTGTCTGCATGTGGTTCTTGGGTGTAAAGAGCTGTTCTTTTCCGAAGGAAGCTATATGTGTGTGTGCATTGAGCTTTTTCTGTGTATGCAGGGAGATGTTTCTATGTGTGTTTAGTATGTGTCTGCAGGTGGTTTCTGGGTGTAAAGAGCTGTTCTTTTCTGAAGGAAGCTATATGCGTGTGTGCATTGAGCTTTCTCTGTGTCTGCAGGGAGATGTTTCTATGTATGTTTAGTATGTGTCTGCAGGTGGTTTCTGGGTGTAAAGACCTGTTCTTTTCTGAAGGAAGCTATATGTGTGTGTGCATTGACCTTTCTCTGTATCTGCCTGGAGATGTTTCTATGTGTGTGTGTAGTATGTGTCTGCAGGTGGTTTCTGGGTGTAAAGAGCTGTACTTTTCTGAAGGAAGCTTGTATGTGTTGGCATTGAGCTTTCTCTGTGTCTGCAGGGAGATGTTTCTATGTGTGTGCAGTATGTGTCTGCAGGTGGTTTCTGGGTGTAAAGAGCCGTTCTTTTCTGAAGGAAGCTTGTATGTGTTTACATTGAGCTTTCTCTGTGTCTGCAGGGAGATGTCTCTATGTGTGCGCAGTATGTGTCTGCAGGTGGTTTCTGGGTGTAAAGAGCTGTTCTTCTCTGAAGGAAGCTTGTATGTGTTTGCATTGAGCTTTCTCTGTGTCTGCAGGGAGATGTTTCTATGTGTGTGTATTATGTGTCTGCAGGTGGTTCCTGGGTGTAAAGAGCTGTTCTTTTCTGAAGGAAGCTATATGTGTGTGTGCATTGAGCTTTCTCTGTGTCTGCCGAGAGATGTTTCAATGTGTGTGTGTAGAATGTGTATGCAGGTGGTTTCTGGGTGTAAAGAGCTGTTCTTTTCTGAAGGGAGCTATATGCGTGTGTGCATTGAGTTTTCTCTGTGTCTGCAGGGAGATATTTCTATGTGTGTGCAGTATGTGTCTGCAGGTTGTTTCTGGATGTAAATAGCTATTCTTCTCTGAAGGAAGCTATATGTGTGTGTGCATTGAGCTTTCTCTGTGTCAGCAGGGAGATGTTTCTATGTGTGCGCAGTATGTATCTGCAGGTGGTTTCTGGGTGTAAAGAGCTGATCTTTTCTGAAAGAAGCTTGTATGTGTGTGCATTGAGCTTTCACTGTGTCTGCCGGGAGATGTTTCAATGTGTGTATGTAGTATGTGCCTGCAGGTGGTTTCTGGGTGTAAAGAGCTGTTCCTTTCTGAAGGAAGCTATATTTGTGTGTGCATTGAACTTTCTCTGTGTCTGCAGGGAGAGGTTTCTATGTGTGTGCAGTATTGTGTCTGCAGGTGGTTTCTGAGTGTAAAGAGCTGTTATTTTCTGAAGGAAGCTATAAGTGTGTGTGCATTGAGCTTTCTCTGTCTCTGCAGGGAGATGTTTCTATGTGTGTGTGTGTAGTAAGCACTCTGTCTGCAGGGAGGAGTATATGTGTGTGCAGGGAGCTGACTCCATGCCTGGAGGGTGATGTTCCTGACTTTGGGCTTATTTAGAGTTTTCAAGTGTGGGATATCCACCAAAAAGTGGCAGGTGTCCCATCCGGTATATAAAAAGTGCTGTTGACATCAAAACCAATTTTGGGTAGATATCCCATATCCGACGAGTTCTAAATAAATAAACCCCTATGTCTATAGAGAACACCAACTAAAGGCAGCGAGCTGTTCTTACCATAATTGCAGGAAGCTGCCCTTGTCTGCAGGGAACTCCACCTTATGTCTTTAGGGAACTTTCTATGTGCCTGGATGGGGAGCTTTACTCTACCCTCTTATAGGAATGTATAGACCATGGGTACTCTCAAACATTTTCCTGTGGGCTAAAAAGTATGGAATGTGGTGTAATTGAGGGCCGAGTTAATGCCAGCAGAGCAGGCAGGAGAGAGGCAGGTGGTCGAGGGTATTCGCTGGGGAAGCGAAGAATGTACATAGTATGCACAGTGAGTTGTGGAGTTATTTTGAGGGTTTCATTCCATACTGCCCTCTACATTAAGTGCTTAGTCTACAGAAGAGTCAATACTTTGTTATGATGTATCTGAGTTCCTAGCCCTCTTCTACACCCTGGGGTAAGCCTTCTCTGCTTGCTTTCACTAATATTGGCGAGTCAAGTGTACACAAGAAATAACTTGATTATTGAATAGGAATGAAATAGAATCCTAGGCCTTACAATCTCCTTATGCCTTTAGTCTCTTATCTGTAAACATTAGGAATGCTTAGAAAAAGGGATCAAACCTTGGATCAATCCTAGCTTCCCCACTTGACCAAAGTGTATGATCCTTGGCAATTGTTTTATTTCACTTTGCCTCATTTATCTTCATTATCACATATTAGAGCACCCTGAAATATATGAGTTTAGGATGTGCACTGTACAAAACCTCTTGTGTTTGATTTAATAAACTATAATGTTGTCACATGCATAATAACCAAGGCCACATAGAGGGTGCACATGACAACTGACTTGCCTCTTTGTTCACTAAAGGCATTGTCCTCACAATGGATGTTTCCAAGTTCATGTTTGAGAAATATCACTATTTAAAAAATGCCTTTCAATACAGTGATATAATCTGGTGTACTAAGGTGAAATGATTCCGCAAGTTAATGAAATACATATATTTGAATTTTGAAGAGCCTTTATCATATTTTTACATGTTTGTTACACAATGTCTTCAAAATGAAGGTGTTTCCAAAGATGGGTGGTGCAGGACACTTTCTGTTCTTCTTTTCGTTTTACTTCTGTTAACGTGTAAATAAATGCTTGCTGGTTTAACAGCTTTCTGAATGTCACTGCTGCTGGAGCCCAAAAGGATTCGGCCAAAATGTATTTAAGACTAAACCCTCCAACTTACAGATTTCATCCTCTGGAAATCCTGATGTCTCTTGACAGGTCAATGGACCTTTGCCACCGTGCTCGAATGAAGCTTTTAATGAAAACACAAATCATGCATATATTTTCAACTGCCAGATCCTTAATGTTCAGTCAATGATGAGAGTTTGATGAAGTTTTCAAAACCTTTATTTATCTTAATGATTAGTATGGGTTTGTCATCTTTATTCAAAATAGTTCAGCTTACCGAAATTCCAAGTAAAAAGATTGATTAGTGACAGCATAAATCAATACAGAGTGCTCCATGAAGGAAAATGTCACTAAACTAGCTAAGGGCCTAATCTACTCTAGAATAGAACACATGAAGAGTTCCTTTTTGGAAAAAAGCAAGATAGAACTTCCCATAAAGAGTCGTTCTGGAAACTCAGCCGAGTTCCCTACAGTTGCAGTAGCAACTGCCAGAATATCAGTAAATAAGGGATGAAGGGAACACTCATTAACATAAAATCACACAATATTGTAATGAAAATTAGTAGGTGCTCGGATCTTTCCTCCAATAAAAACCGCTCATCCGATGATGTCGTCAACTTTCGATGCTTCTTCTCCCGATTCCCATGGCAAACATTCATGCCGGTAAGTAGTAAAACATTGTTGCATATAGTAGTAACATCGCTGAAAGTTCTCATGAGAACCTTCTTACCTAAGCTAAAATCTGTGCTCTATGCCCATTGTGAATACAAAAGCTAATCAGATATGCGGAGACAAAGCTAGCAATAATGTTCTGGTGAGGCATACATAAAATATATCGAAACCATTATTTATTCTAACAGCCACAGCAAGGTTCATCGTTTAGTATAAATGATCTAATGTGGCATGATAAGGCTAAGGAAACATGAGCTCGAAGTCAGCACATTCTTAAGCAAGATGCTGGTGTTAGGCAAAATGTTCTAAATAAAAGTCTATTAGGCTAAGGGCAAGAGTCGAAAGAAAAGGCTTTTGGGCCTAACTAAAGGGGCACATTTAAGAATGATAGCCTAGTACAAAAAATGTTCTTCACGTTATTTTCATATACATTTAAGCAAGCACATTTTCCCTATGTGTGATCTACTTATGAATCATTTGTGACATTAATAATGCATATTAAAAAGGATTCTTTCAAGTTATAAAGCAAGCACATTTTCCTACGTGTCATTTTCTATGTGAAAACATTTCTGCAGCAGTTTATACCCATTCTAAGGTGCAATTCTAATATGGTTTGCAAGTCGAAATTTGATTTTTAAAGTCAATTAAAAAACAGCCAAGGGGCCATATGTATAAGTCATGAAGGCCACAAGCGGCCCCCGGGCCATGCTTTCAGTATCCCTGGTATAGACGGTTCTCTGTCCAGGGCCACGCACAAACATAAAGTGATTCATTCCACAAGACAAAGGAGCATCACTTATGCATGAGAGGGGAGGAAGATCAGAATTAAAAGAGGAGAGTGATTTGTGACGTGAGAGGAGAGAGAGAGAAAACGAGACCAGAGGAGGTGCTGGATGGCGAGAGAGTGAGGCACAAGGAGGTTGGAGAGAGAGACAGAGAGAGCAAGAGTGAGAGACAAAATGGTCAAAAGGAGGAGGAGAGATGCTGAGAGTAGACGAGGTGAGAGACAAAGGGAGGAGAGAGAGAGGGACACACACACATGGAAGAGGGGGTGTTATTGGAGAAAAGATAGGGGTGAGAGGGGAGGAGAGAAACAAAATGGTTTCAAGGAGATGGAGGGAGACAAGGAGCAGGGAGAGATGAGGTCGTGGGGTGGGGTGTGGTATGGCCGTGGGCTATGGGTAAAAGGAATGGGCTTGACACTAGGGTTTTCCTTTGCTTGCTGTCTTTATTATGGTTTGCGTACACACAGTAAAACAGAAATTATTCCGATCAGAGTATGTCCATTGGTTCTCTTACGCTCTTTACAGTCTCTGTTCCCCCATTAGTCCAGTCTCTGGTCCCCAGGTCTTGGTGTGTCCCTCCTACTTCGGTCTCCCAGGTGTACAGGCTGCCAGTGACCCTCAAAATAAGAAAAAAAAAAGAAATACCAGTTGTCAGGGCAGTTTGCTGGCTGGTCTCCCATGCCCTTTTCCTTTCTCTCTCTCTCTCTCTCTCTCTCTCCACCCCCCTTTTCCCTCTAGGGGGTTGCTCTCGTAGAAACACACACAAAGAAAATAAATAAATAAATAAATCAGGGGAGTTGTACCCCCCCCCTTTTTTGGCTCCACCCTCTGTCTTTTTCCAATGCTTTTCTTTTCTCCCCGTCCACTCCTGTGGTATACCCTTCTGTTTGACTGTCCTTTTTTTCACCCCCTCCCTCTCTTGAGGTCTTGTGGATGCTATCTCCCCTCCCACCACCTCCGAATCAGGGCTTTTCCTGCCCACAAGACTTGCCTAGGGCTGCGACCCGCCCGGGCCACAGCAGAAGGAGTCAGCTCGTTCGCCTGTCTTCTTGGAGGGCGTAGCTCCCTTCTGCAGTCAGCTGTTCTCGCGTCTGTCGTCCTCACAGTCTTCGCTTCTTCCTGCGTCTCCTCCGCGAGGGATATAGTGACGGTGTCCTCTTCCGTTGTTCCTGCCTTCCCGTTGTCCGCTCCGCTTGTCCCTTCCAGCTCCGATGTATCGTCTACTCCTTTCGTTCCCTCTGGCTCCGGCGTCTCTCCTCCCGACGTCCTTCGAGCCCGCAATTTGTCTCGTTCAGCCGGGGGCACAATGACATCAGCGTTGTGGGCGTGACCAGCGCTGCTGGTCATCCCACCCTCCGCTGTCGTATCGAGAGAGTGTGGAAGGGCCACCGCCGGACTACATGGGGGAACAACAACAAGAGGGTAAGGGGAGGAGAGAGACACACAAAATAAGGAAGATGAAGAATTCAAGGAGAGTAAGATACTGAAGTGTTGGTGCTCCACCACATAAAATGATAACTCTCTGATACTGAAGTATATAAAGATTAAAAGGTTTAATTCCACTAATATTGTGTTAGGGAACAGTAGCGTCTATTCAGCTTCAGGGTCTTCAGACAAGTTATTTCCCAGGTTGCCTCCACAGCAAGCATTTGCAATACAATAGGTCTCGCATTTGCGGGAGTTTAAGCTATTGGCATTGTAAATGACAATGCTTTTTATTTATCTGTTTTGCTACTTAACACATAAATAAATGGCATTGTCATTTACAATGCCAATAGCTCAAACTCTTGTAAATGCGAGACTTATTTCATTTCAAAGAAGCGGCCACCATTGACCCAGGCTGCTTGGAAAGTGAAAGCACGCATGGCGCGCTGATTGTTGCAGGAAAGCATGTCCTGCCTGCAGTAGGAGAAACTCATTAAAGAAAATAGTGCTTACAGACTAAATAAGACATACCATGTAACAACAGAAGTAAAAGGGCCAGTCCTCATGGGAGGTTACAAATGAATGAACAAGCGTCACCTGTATAGGGGACGTCCCCCTGAGCACAGCAGAGATTACAAATGAAGACAAGCCGGTACTAAGGAGGGACTAGCAAGCCTATTAACGAATCAGAAGCCAGCATTTACAAAGGACAATGACACAAGCCAATGAAAAATATGGGCGGAGAGTGGGCGGAGCTTCAAGTCCATACTCGAATACAGCATGTCTCGCAGAGCAGCGCATGCACTGCCCCGGCTCGACCTAAAACTGCATACACAATCATTTCCATCCATACATCAAAACAACTTTCCTCTTTTAGAACACACTCAGTATCATTTGATTCACAAGTCTGAAACAATTGTGCCTGATCCTTAATAATGCTAACTACATTACTTTTTTACCAACAACTACCATCAGCCACTTAAATAGATCATTTTCTTACAGTTTTAACTTTCAAAGGTCCTTCATATTCAAAAGCCAGTTTTCCGCCTTTACCATCCTTGAGTTTAAATAAAATCCAGTCACCAACCGAACAGCAACTTCTTTGCTGTTTCTTCTGAAATTATAATTTTTACGAGCTACTCTATTTCAGACTTCATCTATCCAGAACACTATTCCTAGACACATCAGAATGGTCCAATAATCAATTGGATAATAACTTTTCTCTAACTCTAATACTAAGCAGTACAAATGATATTTCACCAGTTGTGGAGACAAGGCAATTATGATACGCCCAATTTTTTTAACATACAAATTTGACAACAACCACTCTGGTAACAATAGCAGATTTACCTTTTTTCAAAATCGTGCTGGCCCGTTCCATAAGGCCATTACTTTAGGGACTACAAAGTGAAACACTATAATTTTTCACATCATTGTTTTCCAAGACTTCCTCCGTCTTATCAGAAATTAGCTGCGCACCATTATCTGCTATAATTTCTTTAGGTACTCCTTCAATTAAAAAGACACTTTTCAAAAACTCAATAGCAATATCAGTGGTGGCTGATCCTACAAAAGAAAAATAAATCCATTTGGAAAAATAGTTTACAAGAACTATCAAATAATGCTTATCCTATGCTAAGCAAACAAAAGGAGAGGATGGACGGAGCACTGAAACTTTTCAGGCACTCACCACCAGTCACAGATCTGGGTTCAATCCATCAGACCCAGCTATATGCCAATCAGTCTTGACCCTGAGCCTCATGGGAACAGTCCAGCCCGAACTGCCAAGCCAGATCTTCCCTGGACCAGAAACAAGCATCCTGGGATCGGTTTCGGGGTAACAACTCTCATCAGCCAGGCTAGCTTGAATCCAGTGGCAAAGTGAGCAAGGGACCCACGTTTGGGCATACCCTGCCAACTTAGGGCAAACAAAGCAATCACAAGGAGATGATGGGCAGAGCGCTGAAACTTTTCAGACACTCACCCCAGTCACAGATCTGGGTTGAATCCATCATCGTTCTTTAGTTCACTTCACCACCCCAGTTCAGACCCAGCTATATGCAAATCAGTCTTGACCCTGTGCGTCATGGGACCAGTCCAGCCCGAACTGCCAAGCCAGGTATTCCCTGGACCGGAAACAAGCATCCTGGGGCCGGTTTCGAGGTAACACCCCTCATCAGCCAGGCTAGCTAGAATCCAGTGGCAAAGTGAGCAAGGGACCCACGTCTGGGCATACCCTGCCAACTTAGGGTGAACAAAGAAAACACAAGGAGATGATGAACGGAGTGCTGAAACTTTTCAGATTTGTGTTATGTTACTCCTTAATCTCCTAAAAGAACTTTAAGCCAAAATAGTCATAGGTGATCCCGAATCAGTAGTTGCATTACCCTTAACCCCATCAATACTCACTTCACAAAATGGATCTCTTTTGTTAGCTAGTGTGCCCACACTATCCACCACATCAACAGTCAAAACAAGTCTGCACATTTTATCCCTGACGTCACAAGGTTCTTGAATGTTCTGATTACCTTTCTCAGTATTATCATCTTGCATACTGTGTAAAAATGTCATTTTTTGTGTTTTATACATTTCCACCTATGGCTGACAATGTGGATTATTACCAACATGGCGTCTAGTTCCAGAACCGTAACACATCTTGGTTTTGTCTTTCCATACATCTCTTTTCTCTCTAACAACTGCATCCACACCCATACTCCTCAAACATGCCCCCTTCTCCAGCTTAAACTTTTGTAGAAATTATAGATCTTTCTATTCCATTTGCTAAAGTCACAGTTACTTACAAGATAAGATTTCTGCAACATAATAGCCTTGTATGCACCTTTTAGTGTAGCAAATGGTCACTATTTGTTCCCTTAAGCATTGGTCTATAGAATTTCCAAACTCACATGTTGCAGCAAGAATGCTAACAGCAGCTCCATGTTCATCAATTGATTCATTGCTGGCTTATTGTACTAATTGTGCCGCTCAACAACCACACTTAGGGGCCCATTACGATACCCGGCGTAAAAAAATCCGCCAGGCATGGAAGCGGCAAAAATCCGCCCGCACACACCGTCTGAACACCGACCACGCCATTACGATTACACAAACCGAAAACCGCCATCGGCGGAAAAATCACACAAAATACCGCCCGCCATCGTCCGAGTCGGAGTCAAACCGCCCGCCACGGACGGAAACACGCACGACAACACAAAACCGCCCGCCCTCACGGCCGACACACCGCACATGAAATTACGATCGCACCGCCATGAGCGCGGGAAAACTACAAATATACCGCCCGCCAGCGCAAACAACGCCGATGAGAATCGACACGGCAGAAGCCATGGCGCCCACGTCCCTGCACAGAAACCATCCGCTCACAAAACCAATAGCACACAACATGGCCAACAAGTCCACACAGCAAGGCGCGCACAAATACACAAGCACAGTACACATCCCGAAAACACCCCCCGGACAAACAAAAACTACAAAGGCCAGAACCCCAGACACAACACACCTGAAAACAACAGACCATGAGGACACACCCACATAGGTAAGTACAAAAGCAGCACTCCCACAGACCACAACCCCTTGCAACATTGCAAACCAGAGAGGAGAGGAGAGGACACAGTGACACAGCAAGGACAACAGCACACCACAGAAACGCACACATCACAACCACCACCACCACCACCACCACCACCAAACACCGGCACCACAAACCCCTGCACATTACACAACACACACCGCACCAGCACCACAAACACCATGGCACCACAAAGAATGCCCAAGTTCACGCCCATTGAGCTGACGGTCATGGTCGACGAGATCATCAAGGTGCACCCACAAATCTATGGGAACATGGTCCAGCACACACCACTAGCCACCAGAAACAGAATGTGGAACCGGATCGTAGACCAGGTCAATGCAGTCGGGACCCTGCCCAGGAACAGAGTCGAAATAAACAAACGGTGGAATGACGTCAAGAGCCTGGTCAAGAAGAAGGAGGGCAAAAACAGAGAGCTGGCTGCCGTCACTGGCGGAGGGAATCCCGCGCTCTTCAAGACCTTCAAAGCGTGGGAGGAGAAGGTGCGAGTCATCATACATCCCGAGATCCTCGCCGGATTAGCAGGGGGAGTGGAGGCTGGTAAGTACAAACTAATGTATACCAGCACACCGCTATGTACTCACATGCACTACCACCATGCCACAGCTCCCAGGGACAAACACCCCCATGTCCAGCACACAATACACAACACACACATGCAACAGACACCACCACACACAGCCCAAACAGAACAACTGTAAGATGCGTGGGGACATGTGTACACTCAGCCAGCCACGTAACCACCAACAGGTCCCCAAATATGCCAGAAGCGCCACAACGAGCACCCACCACACCCATGTGTCCGCCACAGCTGCACTAACCGACAAGTAACAGGTAAGTGGCAGGAACACAAAGTGCAGTGGGTGGGACGGTGGACAGCCCAAGTACAACACACACCAGGCCCCTAGTCCCACAGCACAGCAAGGAGGAGCATCCCCCACACCCCACAGCCACGTGTCAGCCACCGCAGTGCACAACGACAGCCGAAAGGCAGACATCACGGTCCACAGCAATCGGTGTCAGTGGGTGTCCAGCCACCCCCACGACCCACAACACCCCCCACCCCCACAGACCTGCAACATGGAGCACCCCCGCTTAGAACCATGTGGCATCCAGTACAGTACACGCACGAACAACCTGCAGGTGGGAAACTGGACAGGGCTGGATTACTGGAGGCATGAGGACCGGAACACGACCAACACATGGGACATGTCACGTAGCAGACGAACACGCAGCACCGCCCACCGTCACGAACAAGTGAACAATGTGCACACGGACATGAACAACAGACTCACACCCCACATGACCCATCACAGACATAGCAACACCCAAGGAGCCACGTCTGCATGCACAAGCCACACTGAATATAGTACCACACTGCAGCCACTGTGCAACTCATCACACACAACCGAAACACCATTGAAGTCCTGTCCATGTAGCCCCTACTGCCTGTCAACCACACACCCCACAACTACGCCTATGTAAGACAAACAACACTAGACGCAACAGAGCGGAACAACATAAATGCACACGAACACCACTGAACCCATCAAACACAGACACACCATGCACATACAACATACCATCCATCCCATCCGTCAGCCCCAGTCTCATGAAAGGCATGTCATCCGCACAGCTGCCACACATACAGCAGTCACGCTAAGATACATGCCCATGACCAACCATGTGCCAGAAGTCAATGAAGCGCACAACACACTGTGAGCAACAACACACAACATGGGCCACACCCCCCGAGCACTGCAGTGATGCACATGGCACAGGGCAGCACGCACACCAAGGAGATGGGACATCTGCAATACGTTGGCTTGCACACAACCATCACTCACTCATAACGATGCGTCCAATGCCATGTCCAGTAATCACAACAGACAGCAAATATGCAGGCCATGTCAAGCATGCACACACCTCAAACCATGCACTGTCATGCTGCCACAACACATGTCACGTTCGGCACCCATGGCTCACAGCATGTACCCCAAAAGCATATTCCCACCCAAATGCGAATCTGGGGCATGGCCCCCATGTTGCCATATGCGTTCCTAAGCGTCCCATCTGAACACCAAAAGCAAAGTACAAACCAGACCCAGGATGGGCCAGGAGCCCGCATACACCAGAGTCACAATAAGTAGGGGCACAGCAACACACCCATCGGCATGGCCAATCCGTCCCATGCCACATGTGCACAGCACACAGTCCCATTGCCAAGCACACACAACTACAAATGCTACAGCCACACACACGCCTCCGGGAAACCCATGTACGAGATTGCACGAACTGTTAATGTCAGACGACAAATACATACTTCGCCAGGTGCAACACAATAACAAATCTCATTCTCTCCACAGGTGACGAACTGCCGGATGCTGGGGATGGAGACAGCAGCCAGCACAGCCAGCCTACAAGCCCCCAACGAGGACACACGGATGTGGAGGATCTCACCTCCTCTTCGGACACGGACCACCAAGCAGGCCCATCTGGTGTGGCAGGGCCCAGCCGCTCCCCAGGACCCCTCCTACCCACCAACCCATCATCCAGGGCTGCTGAACATTCCCAGCCCCCTGCTGCCACTGTCGTTGCGGCCACACCCACGGTCATTGCGGCCACACCCACGGTCATTGCGGCCACTACCACTGCCGCAACCGCCACCATCGCCGCACCGACCACCACCGCCGCCACCACCACCACGTCTTCGCTGGCACCAGCCCCAGCGCAGGTGGTGGCCCGGCCGACTGGATCCACCCTGGGAGCCACAGCGAGGACCGTGGTGAGCAATGTGGCTAGTGGGCAGGCCGGTGGCAGCAGAACTGGTAGGAGGAGCAGGGTCAGGGAAACACAAGTCTCCCCTGGGAGCCATGCCCTGCCTCAAATGGCCAGAGTCCTTGGGGCCTATGAAGAGGCCCAAGAACAATGGGTCAGGTCTGCTTCAGACATGCGGGAGGTGCTGGGGGTGCTGAGGTCCATGGACGCCCGTATAGGTCAACTCGTGGACCTCATGGGCCAGCTGGTGGTGGCGGTGAGGTCACAGCCAGGGACAGCAGCTCCCCTCCGCCACCACCTGCCGGGGCGCAGGGTCGAGCAGCAGTGTCCAGTTCCCCTGCGTCCACAGCCAGTGAGCACACCTCAACCACCAGCATGTCGCAAGCAGGCACCCCCCCTCGCAAACGTGGAAGGGGCCGTCCGAAGTGGAAACCGATCTCCCGGGAGGACTTCGCACGCTCCAAACGCAAGTGAGGCAGCCAGCCAGCCTTCCTTGACCACCCACTGCATTGACTTGGACTACGATCCCACTCCACACAGCCATCTGGATGGCATGTGTGTGTTGGACTATGGACATAGAACCAGTGGGTACACCCTGAGCATCACGCAGCCATGACCGACAGCTCATTGTCACTGCACGCACCACTTTTGTCATCACCTTACACACAACCACATGTCACAGTTTGAAATAAATGCACCTCTTACACAAACTGCTGTTTGTGCCCTGTGTTTTATTTGTACGGAATACAACGGCCACCTTGGGCGGAAAGGCACCTGATGCGTGGCATGGCAATGGAATCCGGAGGGCCTGTAGGGACCTAGGGGTGGGAGACAGAACAGGAGCACATTCAATGAGTGTGTCACACACCCATCACACAGTACATGTCAACAACTACAAGCAATGTACACACATCGCACAGAGCAATAGGGCACAATGCCACAGCCACCAACAGTGGCATACTACCCTGGCCATGGAGCGTTGACACACAGCACGCAGTGAACAAACGGCCACCCTGACACAGCACACACACACCTGCACAGATACAGCCACATCAGCCGTCGTACATGGACACTCACCGTCAAGTGAAGTAGCGGGCGATGAGCTGCTGCCGCACATTCCCAGCTTCCTCCTCTCCGCTGTCCTCCTCACTCGAGCTGTCCTGGTCTGCGGGCTGGGGCCCTGGTTGATCTCCGTCATCCACGATGAGGGGGATCTGCTTCCGAATGGCCAGATTGTGCAGCATGCAGCACGCCACCACTATCTGGCACACCTTCTGTGGGGAGTACGCCAGTGCACCCTCGGTGCGGTCCAGGCACCTGAACCTGGACTTGAGGAGGCCAACGGTACGCTCGACCACACGTCTGGTCCTCCCATGTGCCTCATTGTAGCGATCGTCTGCTGGGGTGCGAGGATTCCTCAATGGACTGAGCAGCCATGCCCCATTCGGGTACGCAGAGTCACCTGGGTGTGAGGGACACAGAGAACCATTGCTATTCCAACTGGACAGGGGACAGCATCGTACAACCAGCACGCTACACCACTCCACATACTCACCGACAATACAGCCACGATCCTGTTGCAGATTGGACATCAGTCGTGGCAAGATGCTGTTGCGCATTATGTGTGCGTCATGGGCCGAGCCTGGGAACTTTGCACACACGTGGGTGATCACCATGTCCGCAAGGCACACCACTTGCACATTCAGGGAGTGCGTGTGCTTCCTGTTGCGGTACAGGTGCTCAGTGGCCTGTGGTGGAACAAGGCCAACATGTGTGCAGTCAATGGCTCCAACGACGTGTGGGATTCTGCCAAGGGCATAGAATGCACCCTTCACTGCCGCCAATTCACGAGCCCTGGGGAATCGGATGTACCTGTTTCGGTACAGCATCATGGCTGCCAGTACATCCCTCAGCACCTTGCTGAACATGGGCTGGGACATCCCTCCTCCACTGCCCACTGTGTGCTGGAATGACCCAGTGGCGAAGAAATGCATGGCGGCCATCACCTTAGCCGTGGGGGTGACAGCAGTCGGATACACCCTGCGGGGACGGAGATGGGGTTCTAACATGGCACACAGTCGATGCAGGGTTGGCCTGTCCAGCCGAAACTTCCTAATAACCTCTGTATCGTCCATGTCCGCCAGCAATTGGTATGGGCGGTCAATGTTCGGTCTCCGCCTAGGGAAAATGGCAGAGGACACATGTCAAAGCAACACAACACATAGCAATTTCGCATACACATCACTGACATGACTGAGCAAGCACATGAGCCACAGCCCAGCTGTCAAGCTGGGACGGCACAGCCACAATACACTTACACAGGTCTCCCAACAATGGCAATGGCTAGTGATACAAACCACTGCCATGTGCATGCACATGGGGATCTAGGCCCCAATGACTTGCGGGGCGTGCTGATGGGGACTGACTGCATATTCGTCAAGCGGCAACGCCACGGCAACATGAATGTCTGCTGAGCATGGAACTGCTTCCGAGGCTGGATGAGTATGGCACACGACGACGACGATGTGGGCACAGGCTGAGCGGCCAAAACAAGTGGGACCGGTGGCACGAGGGGATATGAGACAGTAGTAGGTGTCTGCACTGCACCCTATGTACAGCACTGTACGGATCACACCTCCCGAAACATTGACAGGTGTCCACATTGACAGCCCCATGCCAAGACGGCTGTGTGCTTGCAGTCACACGTCACAGGTGAGAGGTTACATTGCACGTGCCAGGTGGCAGACGTACATAGTGGGAGCTGGCATGTGTGTGCATGTGTCTCCTGTTCAGGATCCACAAGATGGGCGCTGACTCTGTACTGACCATTGGACACAGCATGTTCCGTGGAAGGCTTGTGTGTGTGGGATGGTGGCACTGGATGTGCCTCCGTTGGGTGGGGGGCCATGCACAGGTCGGGTACGTCGATGATTGCGCATTGTTGGTCACGGTGGGTGCACCCACTAAGATGTGTTGCCCTGTGTTCAATTCCTATGTCCGCATGATGATGGACTGTAGATGTGGGCAGACTACACATTGGTCGATGTGCTGTCTATATACATGTGCCCTCACACCAGGCACAGCTGCCCCTGCACATGTGACCCCTGCTGGACTCGCTGCTGGGTCTGTGGAGCTGATGCACCTACTGTGCGTGGGGCGGACAGCTCTCCTCACTTCCCTCATTGCGCATGTCATGACTTTGCCGCAGGTGACATGGATCATGGAGGGCCCACATGTACGCGTGGGTAGGCTACACATGATTGTTCACTGGTCGCCACCCCCAGTCAGTGTTTCGAATGGGAAGGTTGTCGTGCTGGTGGTATGTTCGATGTGGCGGATGGGCGGGCCTAGGTGCGGGCCTACATTCCGGACATGGGGGGTAGTTGGATTGGCGACTAGTTGCAGTACACACGGGACACGTCTCTTCCTTTCCACATCTGGGTCATCCCTTGTACTCACTGACAGTGATACAGTCATCTTCGCCCCAGCCCTCATGTCCTCCCCTCGCTCCCCCAATATGCATGTGCACCTGCGAGGCTAGCGCTTGCACAGGCAGCCCCAAGCTCGCACCAGAGAGGGCAAGGAGTGTATGTGTGGGTCCAGTTGCACGAGTGGGCTGTCTCAGGGTATGATGTGTTGCGGGACGCCGTCCACCTGCGTGGTGCCCCAAATGGAGACCCGGCCTGCATGGACTATGCATCACAGTCTTCGCCTTCCGGATCCACCACCTGCGACACCCAGTGGCTGTGGCTGCCCTTGCGGCCATGCCGCGTCCGTCTGTGACTGATGGCCCACACATTCACTCTTTGGCCTCTCTGGGGAGGGCTCGGGGGTGGTGGCGCACCCGCTTGCACTTAGTCGCAATGGCATGTGGCGTGGTTGGTATAATGGGCAATGGATGGGATGGTGCGAGCCACCTCCCGTGACGTCAGTGCTGCTCGTGCTGTGGTGCGTCCCCCTACACTTCCATTTGACTTGTGCCATGCTAGACGTTGAGGTTCTATTGCCTGCGTGATATGACCAGGAGGAGCGCGAGGAGACCTCTCACACACCATGCTCCACTGCCATCCCGTGCCCTGTATCGCCTGTGCGGATTGACTATGTTGGGGTTACACCTGGTCGACTGGGGCTGTGTGTGCCTTGTCAAGGGGCATGGCGGGCGCACAACAGGATCCAGCTTGTCCACAGAGGGTGGGCTGAGGTGCGCCTGGTACCGCTTTGTACGTGTGCCCGGCTGCTGTGCACACACGTGTTCACTCCCCCCGACAGGTGTCCTCTCACAATGCCCAGGGAAGCGGTGGTGTACTGTTCATGACCCCTCCCAACACGGCGTGCTCCAACTTGGCATGTGCGCATCTACCCGTCACACCCACCCACCTGAGCACTGCGTCCATACGACTTCACACGACACATGTGTGTCTTCCACAGTTGTGCTACTCATTTGCGTTGACATCCAATACCAGTGGACTACATGGTCATGTCACGACTGCGGTGTACTTCACATTCTCTCATCCTCTCTCATTCGTACTTGTGAAATGAGTCAGCGGAGACAGTTTTGGTTTCAAACATTATATTGAGTCTTCTGTCCTCTGTGATGCAGTATAGTGGACACTACTGGCAGCGGAATACATGTTGAGGATATACTGAGCATGATTTCAAATGGGATAGGGTGTGGGGTTACATGTGACTGGCTGTTGCATGTGGGATGTGGGCTTCAGAGTGACATCTGCTTGGCCAAGGCTGTGCTAATGTACATTTACGTATAGCTGCGGAGCTGCGAACTTTGACACAGACGGTATACATGTAGCCTACCAGACCGCTTGGCATCATGGGCACAGTCCATCTCAGTTCCATGTGACAGGTTTGCTGCGGTTGTTCCTCATGCACGCGTGCATGTGAGATGACATCAGGGCATGTGCTTGCGTGCATGCAGCGGCGTGCCACTTGTTGTTGCACTGTGGTGGTTACTGGACATGTCACAGTCACTGGGGTCGTGTTGTTGTTGTATGCACTTGTCGTCCATGCAAAGGTCCTGGTATGGGATTCCCGGGGCGGGGGTGGGAGGGGTGCAGCACCCACAGACTCCAGGCGACCTATTCATGTCCACTGAGCGGTGTGTGTGTCCATGTGCGCTGGATCCATGTCGTGTCCTGGTTGTTCGTGCAGTTCCGTCCATGTGGGTGCGATACACAGAGCCCATGCCACTGCCTCCCACGATGCATGCGGTGTTCCTGGATGTGATGGGGAACAGTGTGCATGTCCCGGTCATATCCGATGTCATGGCGATGTCGTTGATGGTGTGGTGACAGTTGCCGGTCGTTTGGTATGGCTGTTGTGGTGGTGACTGGCCAGTCCGTGCGGAAGCTAAGCATGGGTGCGGGGTTGGACATCATAGGTCAATCGGGGAACCTGCGTTGTGGTCCGACGAATTTACAGGTTGTCAGGTATGCGATGCCGTCCAGCAGGGCTTCCATGTCATTGGTGGTGTACATGTTTGCCAGCCAATGTAGCGGATGGTGGCTGTCAAGGTGTTGTTCGTAAGTTGTCCCTTGGAGGACCATGATGGGGCATGCTGGGTGACATTCGATGTAGCTGTTCTCGATGATCCGTCGTGTGGAGGCACAGTGGTCCCATTTCAGTGCGGGTGCGATGTTGGCCACATACGCCATGCCCCCATAGGCAGAGCAGGCCCTGTCGTGTGCGTCCAGAGGGAGGAGTAGTGGTAGCAGGTCCGCCTTCAGACATGCCGGGTTGGAGAGGCATATCTCCACGGGATGCTGGTAGGGACACCTCCGACAGTAGAAGACGGGCATGACGCAGCTGAACAATGTGATGCGGTAAGTCAGTCGGTAACTTACGTTCAGCAGGGACAGGAGATCGCATCCCAATATATGAAACAGGTTGGTTTTGTACAGCTTGAGCTGTTCGGCGTAGTTGGGTAGGTGTGTTGCGGTTGCCATTTCGCAGCGGTGCGTTGTGGTGGCGTGCTCCGGCTGTGTGTGCAGTCTGCAATGTGCACGCTCCGAGGTTGCTGTGAGCTCTGTGTAGTCGTAGGGAGACAGGACTTGTGTTCTGTTGGCTTGTGCGGAGGACACGGGCCCTCATCCCACATGCTTCTCAGACAGTTCAAGGTCAGTGATGTGTGACTCCTTCCAATTAACTTGCATGTGGCCGACATGGGGGAGTGTTTTCTTCTTTCTTCCCCGTCCGTTGTGTGCTTCTGTGATATGCGCTATCTGCCCTGTGGTCGGTCTCCTCGGCATGCCTGTGTTGGTCTATTCTTGGACAATGGCTGTATTCACCGGCTTCTGTCGTAGGGCTGTGGTTTCGGAGTTGGAATGGAAGGTCATTCAGTGCTGTCTGCTCTCCCTTCTGTGGGCGGCAGGCTGCCTTTCCGCTCTGCGTTGGGCCTTGTGTGTGAATGTTATTCTTGGGCCACCTGTTGTCGGTCCCCGGGCTCTTTGGTGTTCTGTTTTATATGTCTTGTTCATATGTGCAGGGTGGTATGGGTGTTTCAGTGTGGTACTGGCGTTCCTCTTCCCGAAGGGGCCCTGCTTCTCCTAGTTGGTGTTGCCGCCGCTGTGTGCTACGCCATGTTTGTTACACTGGGGTGTGTCCTGCTGTTGCGTGACTTCACTGACATGTGTGCGTCGGTTGTGTGGCGTTGGGTGTTGTCCGTGAATTGGGCGTTGGGGACATGTCTGTGGCAGGCCTGTCACGTGTCATGTGCGTTCGGGGTGGGGCTGATGTGTGTGCTGCTTGGTTGTGTCCCTGTGTCTGTGTGCGACGCATGCATGGCGCTGCGGTTGGCCTCTGCGTTGTGCGCATGTGTGGCGGCGTCATCGCCGCTTTGGGGCCGTGACGGGGTGGTTGGTTCCTAGTCCCAGGTGGTGTGTACACATGTGTTACGCGATGTTACGATTTGGCCTGTGTGTCATATGTGGATGCAATGGTGGATGTGTAGTGTACACGCGCTGGTGGGGGTTGTCCGCTTTTTCCGCCCTTGCACTGTGTGCGCTGTTTGCGTGCACTTGTTGTGTGTGTGCCTACCTGCGTCTCCGCGGTACGTTGCGTCCTTGGTGGTGCATCAGCAGGAGCATGGGGAGGGCCTGCAGTGCTGGATTCATGCTCGGGGAGCCGCTTCTTCGTTGTCCGTGCTCGGCGTCCGTGTTACCGCTTCGGTTTGTCGTACGGTATCTCTTAGCCGTGGGAGCCGTTTGTTTGCGGCATCGTAATTTATACGCCGGGCGGGACGTGATTTCGTCGGACGGTGTGTGTCAGTTGGGCTGCGCCGCTACGTGTACGGGCGCACTTTGATGGCGGACGGTGTTGCTGGCTTGCCGGCGGTGTTTGGCCTACTTTTCGCATCGTAATTGGGCGGGCGTGTGGACTGCTGCGTGCCGGCGGTAACTGGTGGTTTTTGCATCCGCCAGCACGGCGGTTGTGCTTCCGCCCGCCATCGTAATGAGCCCCTAAGTTTTTCACTGAAATGTATTTCCAGACGTTTGACTGCTTCCACATATTCCTCCCATCTGCCAAAATCAGACTCTATTTCTGGCAAATGCACGAAGCTTTTCTGACCCTAATTTTCCAAAGCATTAAATAATAAGGTCAATTTGTGTTCTCCATCAATTTTCAACTTTCTTAGCATCAGTTGCTATCACATAATTGTAAAATGCATGATAACACTGTTTCCACTTTAGCTCAGGTTTGCCTGAAACCTGCAAAACAGGAATTACTGAGTGCACACTATGAAAATAAGCCATGTTCTTGTTCCCAAAGTTATTCTTGCCACAATAAGCAAATTGCACTGCTTGCCAATTGGTAGAAGAATGTATGTCAAGCTTTGAAAAACTCGTATATGTTCTGCAAATGCTTGAGAATACAAAATAATTTTAAACCTGTTAAGGGTTTTGAACATAAGAATATGTGGTACTAGTTTTTATTTGTCTGTAAAATGTTACCTTTTACCTTCTTCTGGCAGAAGGCATAAAAAGAATCCATAATACAAAAGATTTGTTCTCTGATACTGCCTTAATTTGCACGATTGCATAAAATGGCTGTCACACAATGTGCTGCGTGAATATGTCACTGTGCAACACACATTAAGACAAGTTTGCCGCTTTACCTGCCTAGTGCGTAATTTGTAAAAGAAGGGCCCGATTCACAGAACTAACTTACTACAAAATCCTAAACTTACTACCATTTTGGTATTCACAGAAGGCACTTACTCATTTTGGTATTCACAGAAGGTACTTACTCATTTTGGTATTCACAGAAGGCACTTACTCATTTTGGTATTCACAGAATGCACTTACTCATTTTGGTATTCACAGAATGCACTTACTCATACTAACTTTATGTCCGCACTCGGGCCGGAGATTCCGGCCCGGTGGTGGAGATTCCGGCCCGGAGGTGGAGATTCCAGCCTGGAGGTGGAGATTCCGGCCCGATGGTGGAGATTCCGGCCCGATGGTGGAGATTCCGGCCGGTGGCGGAGATTCCGGCCCGGAGGTGGAGATTCCGGCCCGGAGGTGGAGATTCCGGCCCGATGGTGGAGATTCCGGCCCGATGGTGGAGATTCCGGCCGGTGGCGGAGATTCCGCCACCGGCCGAAATCTCCACAACCGGGCCGGAATCTCCACCTCCGGGCCGGAATCTCCACCACCGGGCCGGAATCTCCGGCCCGAGTGCGGACATAAAGTTAGTATGAGTAAGTGCATTCTGTGAATACCAAAATGAGTAAGTGCATTCTGTGAATACAAAAATGAGTAAGTGCCTTCTGTGAATACCAAAATGAGTAAGTACCTTCTGTGAATACCAAAATGAGTAAGTGCCTTCTGTGAATACCAAAATGGTAGTAAGTTTAGGATTTTGTAGTAAGTTAGTTCTGTGAATCGGGCCCTAAGTGCCGGGCCAAAGGTTTTCCTCAGATGTTTGCGGCTGGCACTAACGAATGTCCGGGTGCTGAACACCAAGGCTGTGTTGTCTTGATTCCACCTCATCCCTCTTTCAGTTAACACCAGACACTCGCTGCCCCTTTATCTCTCTCTTTCAGCTTCTTTTCCATTTCTGCCTTATTTCTTTGCCTCTGTTTTTCTGTCTTACTCTCCTTCCTTCTTTCTCTCTTGTGTTTTTTTCTCTATTGCTCTGGGTCAAAGTCTGATGAGGAAAAATAAGTGCTGGTCCCTATAAAAGGATAGCAAAACCAAAGGGGATGATGGACGGAGTGTTGAACATTGCAAGCACTCACCCCCAGTCAACTGATCTGGGTTTAATCCATCATCATTCTTTAGCTCACTCCGCCACCCCAGTTCAGACATGGCCATATGCAAATCAGTCTGACCCTGTGCCTCATGGGAACAGTCCAGCCCGAACTGCCAAGCCGTGTCTTCCCTGGACCGGAAACAAGCATCCTGGGACCGGTTTCTGGCTTACAGCCGTCATCAGCCAGGCTATCTTGAATCCAGTGGCAAAGTGAGCAAGGGACCCACGTCTGGGCATACCCTGCCAACTTAGGGCGAACATAGCAAAACCAAAGGGGATGATGGACGGAGTGTTGAACATTGCAAGCACTCACCCCCAGTCAACTGATCTGGGTTTAATCCATCATCATTCTTTAGCTCACTCCGCCACCTCAGTTCAGACATGGCCATATGCAAATCAGTCTGACCCTGTGCCTCATGGGAACAGTCCAGCCTGAACTGCCAAGCCATGTCTTCCCTGGACCGGAAACAAGCATCCTGGGACCGGTTTCTGGCTTACAGCCGTCATCAGCCAGGCTATCTTGAATCCAGTGGCAAAGTGAGCAAGGGACCCACGTCTGGGCATACCCTGCCAACTTAGGGCGAACATAGCAAAACCAAAGGGGATGATGGACGGAGTGTTGAACATTGCAAGCACTCACCCCCAGTCAACTGATCTGGGTTTAATCCATCATCATTCTATAGCTCACTCCGCCACCCCAGTTCAGACATGGCCATATGCAAATCAGTCTGACCCTGTGCCTCATGGGAACAGTCCAGCCCGAACTGCCAAGCGATGTCTTCCCTGGACCGGAAACAAGCATCCTGGGACCTGACTTTTTCTACTTGCACCCTCTACCGTGTGCTGGGATATGAAAAATTCCCCCATCCACTGTCTTGACATTTTGGATGCAGGTACCATTCCTCTTAACAATACAAAAGGTGACACTTCAGTATCCACATTGGGAGTGGTGAGGACAGCCCAAAGCAGCATCCTCAACTCTGCCTTGCAGTTTAATCTATTGATTTTTACTAACTGTACATAATCGTTAATAACTCTATTGAACCTCGCCACAAGTCCATTGCTTCTAGGATGATATAGAAAAGTTTTAGTATTCTTGACTCCCAAAAATTCAGCAAATTGCACTGAAGTGAATTAACACCCATTTCATCAGGTATACCTTCCCTATCAAAAAGGGATTTTAAAAATTCCATGACATTGGTACTGCTAGGAACTTTGACAAATCCTTCTGGCCAATGGCTATAAAAATCCACTAGCACTATGCCATACTCTACTACACCACTCTCACGAACCATGGGACCAATGATGTCCATTGCTAATTTGCTCCACGCCTTATTAGGTACTCTAATAGCTTCAACAGGACTAGGAACAGTAACTTGCGATTTGTCACTGATCACACAGTGCATACAGTCATGCACATAATGTTCAACACACCTGTCCACACCTGGCCACCAAATATTTTCACAATTCTTTGCTTCATTGCTCACATTCCTATGTGTCTCTTATGAGCCAAGGTCAACACCTTATTCCTCATACCTTTAGGTACTACTAAAATATTGGATCGGAACAACAAACCACTGACAACAGACAATTCATCCTGAATTTGTTTATACGCCTCACTTAAATTTTCCCTTGGTTTCCACCGGAACCGCCGCTGAAGGATACCATCCATCACTTCTTTGATTTGATTATCCAACCCACATGCAGCTTTCCATTCTTCCTCTGATAAGGCTCCTTCAGAATGACCTTCAACAGTGCACACCAAGTCCAAATCATTCTCATACAACTCCTCTCCTACATCTGGACGTTGAGCCGGAAGGCAAGAAAGACAATCAGTCAATAGATTCTTGGCCCCAGGTACGTACTTTATACGGTAATCATACTCTTGGAGCCTGTACTGACACTTGGCGAGCCTGGGAGTGGCCCCCTCATCCCCTTTCGTGGTGAACAATTGCACAACGGGTTTTTGATCAAAATAAATGCACAATAAACTTTGTACCCCACAAATATGGTTTAAAATTAACAATACCCCACCAGCAAACAATCAATCAGTGTTCTTATAAAGCATGACTACTAACCCGTGAGGGTCTCAAGGTGCTGAGTGGGGTGGGGGGATGGATCTGCAGTTCAGTCGAGGAGCCAGGTCTTGAGGTCCTTCCTGAATTGTGGCAGTGATGGTGATTGCCTGAGGTGCAGAGGCAGGGAGTTCCAGGTCTTTACAGCAAGGTAGGAGAAGGGTCTTCCTCCAGCCATGGTCTTGAGGATCTGTGGGATGGTGGCCAGGGCCAGTTAGGCAGAGTGGAGATGTCTGGTGGGAGTGTAGAAGGAGAGGCAGTGGTTGAGGTATGCAGGTCCGGCGTTGTGGAGGGCTTTGTAGGCGTGTGTGAGGAGCTTGAAGGTGATTCCTTTGTTGATAGGTAGCCAGTGCAGGTCTCTCAGGTGGCCGGTGATGTGGCTGCAGCGTGGGATATTCAGGATGAGTCTGGCGAAGGCGTTCTGGATGTTCTGTAGTTCCTTTTGGAGTTTCTGGGGGGTGCCGATGTAGAGTGTGTTGCCGTAGTTGAGTCTGCTGCTGATGAGCGTGTGGGTTACCATTTTCCTGGACTCAGCGGGGATCCGCTTGAAGATATTACGAAGCAGGCAAAGTGTGTGGAAGCAGGAGGACGACACAGCACTGACTTGGCGGTTCATTGAGAGCAAGGAGTCCAGGATGCTGCTGAGGTTTCATGCGTGGTCTGTGGGTGTGAGGGGGTTCTGAGCGCTGCGGGCCACCAGGAGTCATCCCAGGCAGAGGGGGTGGAGCCCAGGATGAGGATTTCGGTCTTGTCTGAGTTAAGCTAGAGGCAGCTGTCCTTCATCCAGGTGGCGATGGTCTCCCGTTGTAGAAGTTGCTCTTGGCGGCTGCGGGTTAGTCTGTGAGGGAGAGATTCATCTGGGTGTCGTCGGCATAGGACGCGATGTTGAGTGCGTGGCTTCTGACGATGGCTGCAAGCGGGGCCATGTAGATGTCGAAGAGGGTGGGACTCAGGGAGGATCCCTGAGGAACTCCGCAGCTGATCTCTGTGGGTTCTGAGTTGAACGGTGGAAGTCTGACTGTCTGTGTTCGGCAGGTGAGACAGGAGCAGATCCATTCTAGGGCTTTGTCGTGGATGCCAGCATCGTGGAGTCTTGCACAGAGAATGTGGTGGGAGACGGTGTCAAAGGCGGCTGAGATGTCCAGAAGGATGAGGGCAGCAGTCTCACCTCGATCGAGGAGGGTGCAGATGTTGTTTGTAGCGGCAAGGAGAGCAGTCTCGGTGCTGTGGTTGCTTCTGAAGCCCTATTGGGAGAGGTCCAGGATGTGGTTCGTTTAGAATAACTCGGAGAGTTATCCGTTGCTGGCTTTCTCTATAACTTTGGCTGGGAAGGGGAGCAGAGAGATGGGACTGTAATTCTTGAGGTCCGTTTGGTTGGCAGAGGGTTTCTTCAGCTGCGTGCTTCCAGTCTTCAGGGAAGGTGGCGGATTCGATGGAGCAGTTGATGGTGCAGCAGAGTTCAGGTGCGATGTCGGTGCCGGCTCTTTTGAAGATGTGGTGAGGGCAGGGGTCTGAGGGGGCTCTGGAGTGGATGCTCTTCATGATCCTGAGGGTGTCATCAGAGGTGAGAGTGGTCCAGTTGGGCAAGGTCTGCTAGGGTCTGGAGCCATTGGGTGCGGTGGTACTGGGTGGGGTGGGTGGGTCTTGGGTTGTGAAGCTGTCATAGATCTCCTTGATCTTGCAGTGGAAGAGGGTGGGGAGGTTGTCGCAGTGGTCTTGAGAAGGGGGATTGTCTGCTGTCTCTATGCTGAGTTTAGCAAATTCTTTGACCACGGCGAAGAGTTCTTTGCTGTTGTGTGCGTTGGCATTGATGCGTTCCTGGATGGCTGCTTTCTTTGTTGTTCTGATGAGGCGGTGGTGGCCAAGACCTCCCTTTCTATTACTGAATACGAAGACTGAGCACCAACAATCTCATCCTTGCCATGTCTGCACTGCGTAAGTACAGCACCCAGCCCCCTCTGACTAGTATCTGTCATGATTATACTTTCATCAAAGCTATCAAAAGGTTTTAAGGGAATTACATGCACTACTTCTTTTTTAATCAAATCGAATTCATGATTGCACTCCTCACTCCACTCAAATTTGACATTTTAAAAAAAAGATTTCTCAAACTGTACATTTTTTTTGCACAACTTGGAATGAATTTAGTGTAGAACTCAACTAAACCCATAAGGGATTGTAGATGGGCTGGATTGAAACTCCTCATTCGCTTTTACGAGACTAGACTTTGGTTCAACTCACTCTGCCGACAACTTATGACCCAAGTAATCAACACTCGATGTGTTGAACTTGCACTTATCCACACTGAGAGTTACCCCTCTTTCTTTAAGAATATTCAAAACCGGGTGTAACCTCGCATCATGTTCATTTTGGTCCTTCCCAAAAATAAGGACATCATCCTGAAATGTAACCATTCCTTTTAAACCTTTAAATAAACTCTCCATCACCCTATGGAACATGGCCGAGGCCGATGCTAAACCGAATGGCATGCGTTTAAATTGCTATAAACCCTCCGGTGTTATAAAAGATGTGAAATGTCTGGAATCTGGGTGTAAGCTGATTTGATGGTAGGCCAAGGCCATATTGAGCAATGTGAAAACCCTGCCCCCTGTCAAGGTAGACAACATCTCTGTGATGTTAGGAAGTGGGTGGCGATCGATCCATATTTGATCATTTAAGTCTTGCAAATCGACCCACATGCGTATGGTCCCATTAGCTTTACAAGCTATTAAAATGGGCACAACCCAATCCGAAGATTCAATTGACTCAATCACATCTTGCTTACACAATTTATCTAATTCTTTTTTCTACTCAGAAGGTAAAGCTAAAGGCACTCTGCGGACCTTATGTACGACGGGACACGCTTGATCAGAAACCTTTATCTTATGCACACAACCCTTAAATATGCCTAAGGTCTACTTGAATACTTCAGGATACTGTTTTTCCCATGCTTGCTTCTCGATAGATAGTACTTGCATTTAGCCCTTCTTTAATACTCCCGGAGCTGGATTATTAGGATCTTACTGTATACTTACATTCTTTTGATCATGCCACCCCAACATCCACAGCCACATACAGAACACCTTGTGCAATGCTGTTCTGAAAATTGAATACTACATCAAATTCTCCTATTATGTCAATAGTTTTGCCCCCAATAACCAACTGGACGAATCGGTGACTCCTTCAATTAAGATCCACCAAAGACCTCCTTCCACACTTTTTTGCTCAATAGTGTAAAAGGAGATCCAGAGTCAGCCATGACCTTCACTTCAAGTCCATTGATAAATGATTAGCAAAACAGCCTTTTTAACATGTTCGATAATACCCCCCATAACACTTCATCATTTTGATTATTACACATTGACACTTCTTTGACCATGAACACCTCATCATCATCACTTGTCGACACCTCATTGTCACATGACTTGCTAAGTTCCACTCTGTGAACCTTGCTCGGTTGGGTTCTTGCCGATGACTTGCAAACCCTTGCAAAGTGCTCCTCTTTCATACACTTGGCACATGAACGATCTTTAGAAGGGCAGAAGTTGGCATTTCCTAAATGCAATGTGCTACCGCATCTATAGCACTCTAATTGCTTAAATGGTTGTCTCTTGGCCTTATCCAACAGTTTTTTGCTCCCTTCCTTCTTCTTACTCTTCTCGTATTTACTTTTTACTGCCAGTACATTCTGTGGTTGCTCCTTTACATCAGACACTGATAATTGCTCCATATATGACACAGTACTCTGCATTATAGTAGCTATCGCCACTGCTTTTTCTAAAGTTAAATTGGGTTTAGATAATAGCGCCTCCTGAATTTTTTTGTTATTGGTTTTCTTGATCAATTGATCCCTGATCATTTCTTCCTCAAAGGTTTTAAAATCACAGGATACAGCCATAATTCCTAAAGCACCCACAAAATGTGGCGTTGACTCTCCTGCAACTTGTACTCTTTTATAGAATGTGTGCCTCTCCATAATCACATTTTTGCACTTCCTGAATCTTGATTCAAGAGGCTTAATGGCTGAAGCATATTCGTCAATGCCACCATCACCTTCACCTTCCTCCAATGTCACAACTTCCTTTGGAATATGCTTTAAAATTGTGCGCCCTTCCGGACCTAAACAATGTCTTAAAATAGCAAATTTATTTTTACGTATCAAGGTATCCCCTTCTAAAGCATCAAGGTAGGCTTCAAAACTTTCCTTCCAAAGTTCCCAGTCTGATTCAGGAGAAGCCAGATTAGGGGAAAAGCCCCGGGGTGGAACTAGTGAGTGCTGCATTGGATACTAATTGTTTATGTATATAAATATTTGCTCCAATTCGGTGCAGAACTGAAAGATAACACAACTTTGTTATTCTTCACTGTATGACATAAATAGAGTTTGCTGGAGCAACTCAAGGTAACAACAATGGCACTTGTAAATAAAACTCACTCTTGAAGGTGTGCCTGTCACCGGTGTGAAGGCACTTGAAGGAAGTGACCCAAATAAGGCCACCCGGGTCACTCGCGACCTCCTCTCAGCCTTCCAAGAAATGAAGAGTCGGTAACGCAGTAGAGAATACAAACCAAAGTTCTTTATTGTAAATTGCGCTGCAGCGGAGTCCAGTCTGACCAGCCTCCTAAGACGCTACCGAGGGACTGACTTACAAACATTTAGTATCATAGAATAAACCTTCCAACACCTCTCGAAAACCCTTCCCCTCATGGAAAAGTACTGCTTGGGCACAGAGGCTGACAAAGGAGGCACTGAGAGATGAGCTAAAACCTGCAGTATGGGTACATGATATCAGACTTCCAAGGCCGTCTTACTCAATCTCAGCTCTCTCTAGTGTGGGAGCATGGCTATGTCGGATGATAGGAATGCAGGGCTGAATAGACTATTCTCTTTGTACATCTGGGTTCCGACCTTGGATGAGATATGAGAACCTTTCTGAACAGCAGCTTCTGTTGAGGCAAGCAGAGAGTGGGGGCACAGAGGCTGTGGATTACTCACAGCGTAACATAGAGAGACAGAAGAAGAAAATGGCGTCTCAGATGCTAACTTAGGCCTACCCTACTCTATAATAGCCGGGCACATGCGCAATAGAAATCACGAATATATGACATATCTACATGAATGCTAACACAGCAAAGGAAATATCATGGAAGACGGGGGGAAAACAGTTCAATTCTAACAGTCCCTCCTTTTAGCATTCATTGCTAAGTCTTTATTGGTGCTATCAGGTCAGGGTCTTTACAATTCTAATGGAAGAGAAGGCAGAATAGCATATATGTATATCGGTGGATCGTTGGGGCAGTCATTAACAGTATAGAACAAACACATATATCAATATTCAAAAATGCCTTCATCGATCGCCATTAAATCTTGAATATCCTGTACCATCATGACAGAATTTTTATCCCTTTGTCCTTGAATTCCAGGCGTGGGTGTTAGCTTCTGCATACAATAAGAGCAACAGGCAGGAAGACATTGGATGCAAAGGCAACAGGTGAATATCACACCGGCAATGGCCACTAAAAATAGGAGTATCTTCCAGCCCCATGTCGTTAGCAGCCCCCAGAACCACCCAGATAAGGACCATGTACCATTCTCCTGATGGATGTCAGATGCTAATCTATGTAACTTTTGTATAGCTGCATATACATTCGGGGTGTGATCTGGTATGTATACACAGCAACTACTTTCGATGACGCGACAGGCCCCACCACGGTCAGCAAGGATGATGTCTAACACAATCCTGTTTTGAAGGGCAACAAGTCTCGTAGCCTGAAGCTCAGCTGTAATGTTGGTCAATATTCCTGCAGTAGTGTTAATGACTCCCTCTACCACCCTTGTGAGTCGGCGTATGCTTCGGCTGTTGTGCATGGGGCCCCAAAAGGGCAAAATACCCTCCATGGCATCTGTAAATTGCTGCAAGGTAGTGTCAGTCTGATCAATATCCTGTGTGTCAAGAACCCTCTTTACGCGAGTCAAGTACACACTCCTGCGTTGTAATCTGTGGTCTCTATGGTAATTGGAAGGTGCAATATACACAGGGGGCAAGAGGAAGGACACATAGCACACCCTAGACCACCCCCTAAGAAGCCATATGTAGGCCTGGGACCCGCAGACGAAATACACATTGTGGGCCAGAAGTAACGGTGGACTTCTGGTGGTGTTCAAATCATAAGTGTAATTACAGATACTCTCTCCCACCGGGACCTTCCCAAACCCTCGGACACAAAAACTCGTTGTTGTGTTAATCACTGGCACCGGCATAGCCTTATCTTGAGTAATATTACGTAACTGAAAGGACCAAAAATATTCAGTGACATTAAAATCTTGAAAATCGGTCATCTCTTCTCGAAGCCATGTTACATTTTTCTGTCTTTCATACACATTCATGCATGCTGCAGGATGAAGTGTGTCAGCTGCCCCATTCTTCCCCGGAGTATATCCTTGGTGTGTTGCTATATAACCCAGTACAGTCTCATAATCAAGGTACGTCCTATTCATCGCATCTGAATGATAATGGAGATATACCATAGTGAACAACTGGAACCAGGCTTCGCAGCTGGCTAGATAGGAGAGGGGCAAAGACAACAACAGATCATTTTTGTGCATCACCGAGGGTAGTAAACCACAAACCCAACAATCAGTGACATTTGTTGTATGATGGGCCTGGTGGAGCATTTGGAGAAAGACATCTACATAGGTCTGCCTATGCCTTTCCTTATGCGGGGCTAGAGTGACAAAGACATGCTCGGGGGAACTGTAGTTGTTGCAACCAAGGTATGTACAGGATGTCTTTCTTCTAAAAACCAGAGGATACCTAACACTGCCACCAAAGCTATAAAAACTATTACTAGGAACACTATCTTAGTCTTAGTGGGCCAGCTCGACCAAAGGGGGCTATGTTGGTCAGGACGACGTCCCGCTAACGGCTGTTCCTCTTCCATAACTATACGACCAAAGGGGTACATTTTCACCTATAAACTATCAGAGGAGAGTCCGTGCTATGGAGCCAGGTATACAGGGGAAAAGAAAAATAGTCTCTTAATGTCTATTTATCGGTGGTGCTAATGAGCACTTCAGGACAAAAAAAAGAAAAATAGTCTCTCTGAATCTTCCAACGGTGGTGCTAACGAGCACGTTGCGGTGGGGCTGCACGATCACCACCCTTGCTGTCTCTTCGCTCAGGATAGGGCGACTTCCCTCCTTGGAAAGCACCCCCCACTTATCCTGTCCAATGTCTCGGACCGTGCACCAATCTCTCTGTCCCTAAACTATTGTTGGTAGTATAAGCAGAGTACACGAGCCCTATTTCTTCTTGCAGATGTCCAATCCTACTAACCTGACTGTCCCTCCGCCGGGGACAGAAATTGTATCGAGCCACTCCTGGCACTGACTCGTCTCGAAAAAGGACCTTAAACTCAGGGGAGTCAATGGACTGAGACTCCTGTTCCGGTGGACCAGATGGAGGAGAAACCTGGGCAGCCTTATTTCCGGAGGCACCGCCTCGTTTAGAGCAGCATCATTCTCCTCTTCCGTCTGTGCCCAGGTCAGCCGGGCATCGGAAAAGGGGATAAAACGAGGGACCTTCTCCATCTCATGGTCCCCGATCCCCTCGCGGACCCACTGGTCGTAGGGAAGAGGGAGCGGGACCCGTTTGCAGTGAGATGTATGGATCCAGTTCTTCCGTCCCTCCACCTTCACCGCTGTCCTTGTTGTGAGGAGGACCAGTAGGGGCCCCCTCCACCTTGGCTCCAAGCACCCTCGCCTCTGAAAGTTACGGACCAGCACATATGTTCCGGGCTGGATCCCGTGCCCTGGCCCCTCAGGAAGTGGTTGCAATCAAAGACAAGAGGTTCTCTACCTGTACAAATCCATTCGTGCAAAAGTCACTGATCATTAGAACATAGCAAACACAGGCCTAAGCTTGTAGTGAAACCACACAAAGGTAAATAAAGATTATCAAAAGGGTTTTAATATAACTTAATAGTATAACACATAAGGTTTTTTTTAAGTACATATTCAGATAAAATGTTAACTAAACACATCCCACAACACATTCACTCAAACCTCAGACATACCATCTCATAAACTCAAACGTCTAACAATATCAGACATTCAACAATATACTGTCAATATATACATGAGTAGATCCCCCCAATGGGTTTAAGGTTACATAAGAGGATAATGTTAACCTTACAGGGAGTACAAGTGTATCTCAAAGAGGGATAACATGTAAGGATATGAGGATCAATTATTCAGTCAAATGATAAACATAATTAAATATTCATGAAATAGTAGACATTTCGGTACACAGTTAGCCAACCAGGAAAATCAAAGAAGACCTACGAATGGAACGTGTAGAGCTATCGTTTCGCTAACGGCCATCCTGCCGATCACTGACACATATTTTCTTCATCTGGCTCTGGAACATCTCAAGCACAGTAGTCTACGCCGCGATGCAACTATTGAATTTGGCTGAATCCGCTCATATGGCTGCTATGCTGCTGTGCCGATATTAATCTCTCTATTCAGGGACCACCCCGTCCGCCATACTGAGAGTCTTTCTATAGAAATTTCTACACTATCCGGAGGATCCTCAGCTGATCTCCTTTCCCGCCCCTCGTGACCTATTCTGCACGAGCAGAGAACACGCAGTCTCCGCATTCCTTCTGATATCCCAGGACTTGCTTCCCCCCGACTTTTGAGATTTATAAATCTTGAACGGCTGCATCTCATGGGCGGCCCGAGAATTCGTAGGTCTTCTTTGATTTTCCTGGTTGGCTAACTGTGTACCTGCCAGCAGTTTCAGGCACATCCCACTGTTTTTGTCTAGCTGGCTTATGCGCCCTGAACACCGAAATGCGCGTCGGCGCTGGATTAAATACGTGGAGTTGTATGATTGGAAAAATCCCCCCAGTGTTTTTTCGAAATGTCTACTATTTCATGAATATTTAATTATGTTTATCATCTGACTGAATAATTGATCCCCATGTCCTTACATGTTATCCCTCTTTGAGATACACTTGTACTCCCTGTAAGGTTAACATCATCCTCTTATGTAACCTTAGACCCATTGGGGGGATCTACTCATGTATATATTGACAGTATATTGTTGAATGTCTGATATTGTTAGACGTGTGAGTATGTGAGTTTATGAGATGGTATGTCTGAGGTTTGAGTGAATGTGTTGTGGGATGTGTTTAGTTAACATTTTATTTGAATATGTACTTAAAAAAAAAACCTTATGTGTTATACTATTAAGTTATAATAAAACCCTTTTGATAATCTTTATTTACCTTTGTGTGGTTTCACTACAAGCTTAGGCCTGTGTTTGCTATGTTCTAATGATCAGTGACTTTTGCACGAATGGATTTGTACAGGTAGAGAACCTCTTGTCTTTGATTGCACTCACTGATTTCCCCTGCTGGTCTCTACCTATATCGAAATCAGGGGCCCCCTCTATTTGAGTGGTTTTTCCCTCAGGTAGTGGTGGCAGTGCTTCGTGAACCTGTTGATGAATAGAACGCACATTTTTAGTTAGCTCATAAAGGTAATCCATAAGCAACGGGTAGTCAATATCAGAGAAATGGCGTGGGCGGGGTACACCCCAGACATTGGCGGGGCAGCCAAAGACCACCTCATGTGGGGATAACCCCGTTCTGGAATGCGCTGTCCCTCTAGTGGATAATAGGGCAAGGAGTAGTGCATCCGGCCATTGCAACCCTGTGCTCTCCCTGATCTTAGCCATCTTCAACTTGAGAGTACCATTGTACTTCTCGACTAAACCAGCCGACTGGGGGTGGTTTGCTGCATGGTACTTTTGCTTGATATGCAGGCCGTCGCATACCAGCTGAATCACCTTTGCATTAAAGTGACTTCCGTTGTCACTCCAAATCAAACGGGGCAAGCCGAAGTGCGGGAAAAACTCCTTCAATAGGACTTTCGCCGTCGCCATGGCTGTGTTCTCTTTAGTGGGGTAAGCCTCAATCCGTTTGCTGAATGCACAAACGACCACCAGCACGTACTTCAAGTTGTTAACTCGTTCCATTTCGATGTAATCCATCTTGAGAACCTCGAAAGAGAAAGAAGGGGGTGCAAAATTACCAGGAGGTGTAGAGGTGCCCTTCCCTGGATTATGTATCAGGCAAGCCATGCAATTCTTCACTAGATTGGCCGCTACCTTCGGGATGTTATCATTGCGCCATACAGGGTCCAATAGCTTACATATCCCCCGTGCGCTAATGTGAGCTGGACCATGGGCCATCGTAACTACAGGTAGTACATATGCATCTGGTAACATCCATCTCTGCTTTTCAGATTTATCGGTCCAGCACCCTTCCTCATCTAGGCGCCCCGTACTCTCCTGCCACATTGCCAGCTCCTCAACTGTTGCCTCACTTTGAATCTCCTTCACATTCTCTAATGTGTCCTCAAACATCCCACCCTCTGGTACCCATCGAGCTGGCCCTGCCACGAATATCCTCTTCATCTTGGACCTAGCTGTCTCTTTAGCTGTTTGGTCTGCAAACGCATTCCCCCTCCCCACATCATCAGTAATCGCTTTATGGGCGCTACACTTCACTATCGCCAGTCTTTTGGGAAGCGCTAGGGCTGACAGGAGCCTATGTATCAGAGGGCCATGCTGTATGCTTGCGCCGTGTGAGGTCAGGAATCCCCTCTCCGCCCAGAGCCGCCCAAAATTATGGGCGACTCCGAACACATATTGACTGTCAGTATAAATATTGACAGTCAATCCCTCACTTAGCTCACATGCTCGCAAGAGGGCAACAAGCTCCGCAGATTGTGCTGATTGGTAAGGAACACGTGATGTCTCAACAACAGTGCGCAGCGTAGTAATAGCATACGCTGCAGTGGTGGTGCCATCTGACAATTTGAAACAAGAGCCATCGACATATAGTTCCCCTTGTGGGTCAGATAAGGGAACGTCAGTCAGGTCTACCTGTCCCTTCGTCTCTTCTTCCGTCCGGTATAGACAATCATGGACATCTGTGTCCCCATTGTCCGAAGGGAGGGGTAGTAACGTGGCCGGGTTCAGAGTGGCACATCGTTTGATTGTAATGTGTGGTGCAAACAATGTTAATTCATAACTAGTCAGACGAGCACTGGTGAGGTGCTGCGTCTTTGTCTTATTCAAAAGCGTGTCCACAGCATGGGGTACCATTACTGTGAGGTCAGTATTGAGGACAAGACCTGCCGATTGTCAGATAGAGACAGCCACGGCCACGGCAGCTCTTAAACAGCTCGGGAGGGCTTTGGGGACAGCGTCAAGAAGAGCAGAGAAATAAGCACACAGCCTCTGCTTACCTCCAAAGGCTTGTGTTAACACAGAAAGCGAACATCCAGCCGTTTTGTGTACGTAGAACACGAAAGTCTTCTGGTAGTCAGGCGTACCAAGCACAGGCGCAGAGCAAAGCGCAACCTTTAATTGCTCAAAAGCTTGCTGGCATTCATGCGTCCAAGGTAAAGGCTCATGCACATCCTTAGTGGTTAAATAAAGAAGGGGTTTTGTTAGTAAGGAGTAACCGGGAATCCAGTGACGACAATACGAGGTGATGCCTATGAAAGCACGCACGTCCCTCTGAGTCTTGGGGACGGGCATCTTAACAATGGCATCCAGACATTCAGGTGTTAGCCTCCTACCCTCGTTCGACAGTAGGTGACCGAGATAGGTGACCTCCTGTCGACAATATTGAAATTTGGAAAGGGACACTTTATGTCCATGCTGTGCCAAACGTAACAACAATTTTACTGTGGCTTCTTTGCAACCCTCTTCAGTATCGGAGGCTACCAACAGGTCGTCCACATACTGCAATAATACAATACCTGGAGGAAGAGAGAGGGAATCCAACTGACCTTTCAGGGCTTGACTATATATGCTAGGGCTTTCAGTATGCCCATGAGGAGCACGACAGAATTGAAAACTCCGGCCCGCTATATTAAATCCAAAAAGGTACCGGCTATTAGGGTGAATTGGGATGCTAAAGAAAGCGTTTTTCAAATCAATCACAGAAAATAATTTGGCCGTGGAGGGAATCATTGTCAAAAGAGCAGTGATATCAGGGACCACCAGGAACTGAGGGAAGGCTATTTTGTTGACCTCCGCAAATCAATTACAAAACGTTAGACATCAGGATGCGCAGCAGCCGAGTCAGAGGGTGTCTTCTTGAGGATGGGAAGTATAGGGCTGTTACACACATTCGCAACTGTCTCTTCAACCACCCCTGATTTGATCAAATCCTGTATAATCTGCAACAAAGCCCATTCTCCCGCCTGCGGTATTTTGTACTGGGGAATACGAGGTAGCACAGCATTGTCTTTTATCGCAATAGATATCGGCGGTATCTGCAACAACCCCACATCCGTATCTCCAGTTGCCCACAACGTGGGCGGCACATCTTTGAATTCAGCAGGAAGCGGTGCGTCTTTCGAAAAACACTGTTTGGTACTGGCCACATCGGGTCCTATTGTCATATAAACACCATCCTGAGAACATGAAATCGTTGCATGCAACTTCTTCAGCAAATCTAGTCCCATGAGATTTTCACCACAATTCGCAGTCAACAGAAAGGGCGAGTCCACAGTAAAATGGCCAATAGTTAAAGCAAGAGGTTCAGAGATGGGGCTCACAACCGGTATGCCTGAAAACCCTACCGAAACGTTGTTATGGCCAGACAGAGCTGCCCCGGGGACCAGTGAACGAGAAACAGAGCTATTCATTGCACCTGTGTCCACCAAAACCTTTTTAGCCGAACCATGCAGATCTGCTGTGACATAAGGACCACGCTGATCTACCGGTATTGAAACTGGTCCCTCACCCTGTCCCTGGCTGTCCTAGTTATAGGACATCCCTGACGCCTCGTCCAAATCATAGTCATCGTGATAGTACCGCCTTCCCCGGGGATCATCAAAATAGTTCTGATCTGAGCGACCCCCCGAGGATACCCAACCCTGTGTCTCATCGCGACCGCCTTCACCACGTCCCCGTCCACCGGCACCCCGACAAGTCCAGGCACTCACTCCGCCAATGCCCCTCTCTCCTACAATACGTGCACTGATTGGGCCCCACGGTACTACTGCCTCTGCCACGTGATCGCCGAGCCGGACCACTACCACGTCCTCTACCGGACCCCCTGGCTGCCTGTTGCATTAGTACTTTTGTCTTCAACTCCTTATTCTTCTTCTCTACCTTCTCCTTCTCCTCATTCTCCCTATGCTTGTAGTGCTGGGCCATGCTCAGTATCACTGAAGGGGAGGAGGTAGTCCAGGTGCTTTCAGAGGCCTGCAACCGAGCAGCTATCTCGGGAAGCAAATTGGTTACAAATCTGTTAACAAACAACTTGACGCCGCCCTCCACTGACAAATCCTGTCCACTAAAATCCCAAAACACCCCTTCAAACCGGTGAAAAAATCTGACACACTTTCATCCTTCTTCTGTCGACATGCCGCTAACTTGTCCCAATCTACTCGTCTGGGTGGGATAAGAGAATGCATGTAAGTAATGATACGACCCGGTAAAGCCAGTATCTCAGCCCTAGGCTTTTCGCCAGGCTTTCGCTCATTATCCCACGCCCTAATCGCATTCCAAGTGCCTCCTAACTCCGCAACGTGATCCTGCGTGTGTACCTGCCGCCATATATACACCGGTACCAGCAACCCGAAAAACATCTCAACATCGGCCAGGGTCATCACCGTTGATGAAGCTGCCTCTGTTAATTCTTTATAATATGCGGTAGGGTTTTTCCTAGGGTCAGGCAGCTGACTTTTGAGGGCAAGTACCTCACTCCTTGTCCATGGAGTGTAAACCCATTGCTCCTGAAAGCGAGCCTCTACCCGTGGCTGGACTATAATATCGTGTGCATTACGCCGTTCTGGAATCTCGGGATGAAAAATAGGATGGACCTCCCTCATTGGAAATTGGGACACTGTCGTCGGCGTTTTCTGTTGCAACCTGCCCCTGTTGCAGCACGAAGGGGTAGGTGTTTAGCGCGGCTTCTAGTGGAAGCGGACATCCTACTACAGATGTCTGTATTTAGTGCTGTAACAGATGGGGCGTCATTCTGATACTTATTAGGTTTGTCCCAGTACTAACAGGTAGTACCCTGTTTATCCTTATAGTAGTAGGCAATATCCTCACACTATTACAAGTTTTATTTTAAGCTATGGGGCATGTTGCACACCCCATTTCACTGTAGATAGTCATTTCTCACGGTCCTGAAGAAATGCCACAGGCGTGAAACATGTCGACCATCAAGGAGTAGAGCGCCTCTTGAACCCTGGTAGCTTGTTAGTCGCCTCTCCTCACTATTTTTAATCAAGTAGGGATCCATTTAGAATAAAATTTGCTCTCATAGGAATCCCCTCTTGTTTTATATTCACTTCCAGCACATCTACACTCACACTAGGTCCCTTACACCCACGGCACCCTTACGGCAGGAACAAAAGATCTCCGGCAAAGAGCCCCTCTATGGGTGCCCGTTGGGTATTGCAGCGCCGACCCGACGAGGAGCAGACCCATATGATGAAGCATGACACCTAGCTTGCTGGGTGTGTGAGGGCCTCAGTTCCAAAAGGAGGAATTCCCCTCCTTTTTTGGGTGCCTGGGACACTACCTGCATACTGAGGAACTGCGTACCTCTTTTTTGCGTTCACTGTGATAGGGCAAGTACGCTGGACCTCTTGATTAAGCCCTCTGTCCCCCCCTTTTTGATAAACAACCTGCCCCTGTACCCAATCATCGTCGCCACATTGCTGAAAACATCGTTAGGGGCCATATCCGCAGCATATACACGATCTCCAATGTCATAAATTATCTGGGGTGCTACACTACCAAAACACTGCTCCCACAACCCTATCAATGTAGCCGACATGTGCTTGAGGGCATGCTGCTGCACAAACGGCTCGAAATCCTTCAACACACTCCACACATCCTCTACACTGTAGATCGGACTCCGCGCCCACTGCGCAGCCTGATTAGCGACCATCTGCTTTTCCTCATTCCCCACATCAGATCGAATCAGCATCCGCCCCATTCGTTCCCGTGCCGCAGCCCAATTCCCCTCATTCATTCCACGCGCCGGTGTTCCAGCTCCTAACGAAGCCGGGGACGAGATGTCCGGGAAGGACACAATAGACGAAGGAGCAGGCACCAATGTGAGTAAGGACTGCATTGAAGGTGTGAGAGAAGGGGGAGAAACAGGAGCGGGGACAGCAGATACGGCGGGAAGGCCCACAACTACTGCACTCGCAGCTTGCGATGCTGAGGGGGAAACAGGCGGGGCGGTAGCAGTAGCAGCGGGACCAGAGTCAGCAGAGCCAGATAGAGAAACAAGAGTAGCAGCAGGCTGAGATGCTGGAACAACAGGGTATATCCTCTGCGGGACATAGGGAGGCGGGGGCCTAGCATCCAAAAGTTCATCCACAAATGTATCCCCCTCCTCCCGAGAAACATAGGACTTATTACATTGTAGTCAGAACTTCCTATCAGCACTCTCGATACCCTTTTCTACTTTATCCCTATCATAGGCTACCGCTTTCTGAGTGATCGTTTGCATTTTCCCTCTCCGGGCCTCCTTCTCCGCCCGCATACGTCGCTGCCTAGCTTCCTTTTGCCATACCTGAAGAGAATCAAACACCGACTGCCTACTTCTCCTGGCAAATAATTTATCTTGCAGATAATTCAATTTCTGCTCGTCAAAAGTACCTATCGGTGGCCACTGAAGCTCAGCATTGTCCCTTGTATATTCGTGCCATAATGTACTAAACATAATAGGGCCAAGACCGTGCTTCAATCAATCAATCAATCAGGGGAATTGTAAGCACACAACTCACCCGTGAGGGTCTCAAGGCGCAGAAGGGGGGGGGGGGCGCAGATCTGTTAGCTGAAAAGCCAGGTCTTGAGGGTCTTCCTGAAGGTGTTCAAGGAGGAGGCGTGTCTGATGTCCGCCGGTAGGTCGTTCCAGGTCTTGGCTGCGATGTGAGAGAAGGATCTTCCACCTGCTCTGGCTCTGTGGATGCGCGGGGTTTCGGCCAGTGCGAGGTCGGAAGAACTGAGGTTTCTTTTGGGTACGTGGAAGTTGATTCTGTCGTTGAGGTATTTGGGTCCGTTGTTGTGGAGGGATTTGTAGGCGTGGGTGAGGATTTTGAAGGTGACTCATTTCTCCACGGGGAGCCAGTGGAGTCTTCGCAGGTGTTGGCTGATGTGTTCGTGCCGGGGGATGCCGAGAACAAGTCTAGCGGCGGTGTTCTGTATTGTCTGGAGTTTGCGGAGTAGGGACTTGTTGATGCCGGCGTAGAGTGCATTTCCGTAGTCCAGTCTGCTGGTAATGAGTGCATGGGTGACTGTCTTCCTTGACTCAGGGGGGATCCATTTGAAGGTCTTGCGGAGGATGCAGAGGGTGTTGAAGCAGCTGGATGTGAAAGCATTGACCTGTCGGTTCATGTTGAGGGAAGAGTCGAGTATGATGCCGAGATTTTTGGCGTGGTCCGAGGGGGTGGGTGGGCTTCCGAGCGCGGTCGGCCACCAGGTGTTGTCCCAATCTGTAGGGGTGGTTCCAAGGACGAGGACATCTGTCTTCTCTGCGTTGAGCTTCAGGCAGCTGTTGGTCATCCAGATTGTGATGTCTTGCATTCCTTTCTGTAAGTTGAGTGTGGCGGGGTCTTTGGTGAGGGAGAGGATGAGCTGGGTGTCGTCAGCGTAGGATACGATGTTGAGGCAGTGGTGTCGGACGATGGCGGTGAGGGGGGCCATGTAGATGTTGAAGAGGGTGGGGCTCAGCGATGACCCCTGTGGAACTCCGCAGGTGATTTTCGTGGGATCGGAGAGGAGGGGTGGCAGTCTGATCCTTTGGCTTCTACTGGTGAGGAATGATCGAATTCATTCTAGGGCTGTACCTTGTATGCCGGTGTCGTGTAGTCTGGCGACGAGAGTGCGGTGGGAGACGGTGTCGAAGGCCGCTGATAGGTCTAGTAGGATAAGGGCTGCGGAGTGTCCTTGGTCCAGGAGGGTGCGGTTGTCGTCTGTGGCGGCGAGTAGGGTGGTCTCGGTGCTGTGGTTGCTTCAGAACCTGGACTGTGATGGGTCGAGAACGGCGTTGTCTTCGATGAATCGTGTCAGTTCCCTGTTGACTGTTTTCTCTGCCACTTTGGCCGTGAAGGGAAGGAGCGAGATGGGCCGGTAGTTCTTGAGGTCGGTGGGGTCAGCTATGGGCTTCTTGAGCAGGGGCCTGACTTCTGCGCGCTTCCAGTCGTCTGGGAAGGTGCCTGTTGTGAAGGTGGTGTTGATGGTGCGTTGTAGCTCGGGTGCGATGATGGCTGCGGCTCTGTGGTAGATGTGAGGAGGGCAGGGGTCGGTGGGGGCCCCCGAGTGGATGCCTTTCATGGTCGAGGCGGTGTCTTCGGCCGTGACCGGCGTCCAGGTGGAGATGATGGTTTGGCTGGTATGTCGTGTGGGCGGGGGGCTGATTGCAGCGTCTGGTGGATGGTCGACGAAGTTGTCGTAGAGGTTTTTGATCTTGAGGTGGAAGTAGGTTCCAAGCTTATTGCAGAGGTCTTGGGACGGGGTGATGTCTGTGGCTTCGCTGCGTGGGTTGGTGAATTCCTGAATGACACTGAAGAGTTCTTTGGAGTTAGTGGAGTTGGCGAGGATTTTGTTGTGGATGAAGTTCCTCTTGGTGGTTCTGATTTGGGAGTGGTAGTCTGTCATGGCGTCCTTGTAGGTGGTGTGGTTTTCGGGTGTCTTGGTGTTTCTCCATTCCTTCTCCAAGCGCCTGCAGGTGCGTCTGGCTTCTTGGAGATTGGTGGTGAACCAGGCGGCTTTCCTGGGGTGCTGTTTGTCGGGGTTGCGTAGCGGGGCGAGTTCGTCCGCGCAGGTGGAGATCCAGGTGTGGAGTTCTCTGGCTGCGACGTTGGCGTCGGATGCCCAGGTGTGGTTGTCTTGGGTGCGGGTGGAGTTGAGTTGCTCATCGGTGACCTTGCTCCAGTTCCTTCGTGGTAGGTGTGGGGCTGGTTTGGGTGCCTTGGGTTTGTTGACCGTGAAGTGTACGCAGTGGTGGTCGGTCCATGGCGGTTGTGTAGTGTGGCTGAATCGGACGCTGTTTCCTGCCGCAAAGATTGGGTCGAGGGTGTGTCCTGCTCTGTGGGTCGGTGTGGTGACGAGTTGTTTGAGTCCTATGTTGGCGAGGTTGTCACGCAGGGTGGTGGAATTGGGGTCGCTGGGGTTGTCGAGGTGGAAGTTCAGGTCTCCGATGAGTATGTAGTTAATTGAGGCGATGGAGTCAGTGATGGTGGTGGCGAAGGGTGTCCGGGGGGTCTGTAGGCGAGTGTTCCTCGGAGTGTGGCGGTGGGGCTGGTCTGGATCTGGAAGTGCAGGTGTTCGGCGGTGGGGAAGGTTTCGCTGGATGTGGTGAGGCGGAGGGTGCTTTTATGGGTGATGGCGAGGCCCCCTCCCGGGTGGTTGGGGTCTCTGGGGCAGGAAAAGGATCTTGTATCCATCTGGGATGGCGGTGTTGATGTCGGGGGCGGAGGAGGCGTTGGTCCAGGTCTCCCTGAAGAGGCGACGTCGGGCGAGAGGGAGTTGAGTAGGTTCCAGATTTCCACGGCGTGTTTGTGCACGGAGCGTACGTTGAGGAGGATGCATCTTACATTGTCGTCGGCGTTTTTCGGGGCCGGGGTGGAGGTGAAGGTCTGGCGGCAGTGGAGGCAGGAGAACTGGCCGTGGGTCGCGTGTGGTGAGGCCTGTTGGCAGCCTCTGAGTCTTCCGCGGTTGAGTGTGAGGAGGGTGGTGGTGTCGTAGCGATGGATGGTCGGAGAACTAGGGTTCCTGGCGCTGGTCGCGGTCGGGTCACAGACGGGCCTTCGGCGTGCCAGTGGTGTGCCCGCTGCGCGCGACCTTGCAGCAGCCGCCATTATGTAGGGGAGGGGGAGGGATGATCAGCTGGGAGGCGGGAACGGGCAGGGACAGGTGGGAGGGGCCGCAGGGGCAGGAAAAGGGAAGCGGGAAAACGCAGGCTCGGAGAAGCCACAAACAATTTACAGAAAGGAAAACAAGGGAAGAACAGTACAAATACAGTACAGGACAAAAAAACAGTACAAATACCCAATTCAATACAATTACCCAATTAGCAGTTTTTACCGAATGCCAAACAATGCCACAGAAGGATGCGGAGAGCAGGGACCGGCAGAGGCAGCCACGGGCACCCAACGGGGCCGAGAGCAGCCTTGAACACCCAGGCAGGGGGCTCAGCGGCGGTGCAGATAGCGCGGAGCTGCTGGGGAGAGAGCAGGCCAGTGACCGAAGGTCAAGGTCTTACTCGCGCTCCCCCGCAGCGGCCGCCATTATGTAGGGGAGGGGGGAGGGACGATCAGCTGGGAGGCGGGAACGGGCGGGGACACGGGGGAGGGGCCGCAGGGGCAGGAAAAGGGAAGCGGGAAAACGTGGGCTCGGAGAAGCCACAAACAATTTACAAAAGGGAAAACAAGGGAAGAACAGTACAAATACAGTACAGGACAAAAAAACAGTGCAAATACCCAATCCAATACAATTACCCAATTAGTAGTTTTTACCGAATGCCAAACAATGTCACAGAAGGACGCGGAGAGCAGGGACCGGCAGAGGCAGCCACGGGCACCCAACGGGGCCGACAGCAGCCTTGAACACCCAGGCAGGGGGCTCAGTGGCGGTGCAGATAGTGCGGAGCTGCTGGGGAGAGAGCAGGGGTGCCTTTCGGAGGCGCAGGTTGCCTCTCTTCCAACCGAGCCTCCGCCGAGCAACAGCGGCACCCCACACACCACAATTTACTTAAACAAGGCATCTTAACAACAGACACATACACCACTCGCACAAACTGAACGACACACCAAACAAAGGCAAGACAAAACCAGACAGTCCGTAGACTGTACCAAAACAAGACAGTCCGTAGACTGTACCAAAACAAGACAGTCCGTAGACTGTACCAAAACAAGAAGGCAGGCTCTAACCCCAGGCCTTTTCAAGAGTAAACCAAATTTAGCAGGTGGCCCGGCAGAGCGTTCGCAACACTCTGTACCTCAAGGGTCCACAGACCCATCAAGTTCGAACAAGCCAAGAATGGTCCTCAGACCATATTCAAAGTACCAAGAAACAAGACAAACTCACCTGGTGCACACAGGTCGAGCAAAGTTATTCTCCACTGCCGACTCTTCGGACCAAACGGTCAGATCCAAGGGTTTCGCCTTTTCAGGACCCCAGCCGAGATGACCACTAGACGAGGAGCTGCCCGATCAGACAGGCGGGGCAGCCGCGAGAACCTAGCTCGGTCGTGTGGGGATCCCAGATCCGCCCATACGACCGGACGCAACCCCGACCTCTACAACCCGACTACGGGCGAGATGGGTCACCTGGTGGGGTCCCTGTTCGGGCGCCAACTAAAGAGAATACAAACCAAAGTTCTTTATTGTAAATTGCGCTGCAGCGGAGTCAAAGTCTGACCAGCCTCCTAAGACACTACCGAGGGACTGACTTACAAACATTTAGTATCATAGAATAAACCTTCCAACACCTCTCGAAAACCCCGCCCCTCATGGAAACGTACTGCTTGGGCACAAAGGCTGACAAAGGAGGCACTGAGAGATGAGCTAACACCTGCAGTATGGGTACATGTTATCAGACTTCCAAGGCCATCTTACTCGATCTCAGCTCTCTCTAGTGTGGGAGCATGGCTATGTCGGATGATAGGAATGCAGGGCTGAATAGACTATTCTCTTCGTACATCTGGGTTCCGACCTTGGATGAGATATGAGAACCTTTCTGAACAGCAGCTTCTGCTGAGGCAAGCAGAGAGTGGGGGCACAGAGGCTGGGGATTGCTCACAGCGTAACATAGAGAGACAGAAGAAGAAAATGGCGTCTCAGATGCTAACTTAGGCCTACCCTACTCTATAATAGCCGGGCACATGCGCAATAGAAATCACGAATATATGACATAGCTACATGAATGCTAACACAGCAAAGCATATATCATGGAAGACGGGGAAAAACAGGTCAATTCTAACACACTTATTTGAGAGGTGTGCCTGTCACTGAACGTGAAGGCACTTATTGAAGGGAGATCTAACCCACACACATTTGAGCAATGAGATAATGATCTGTGCGGATCAGTGAATATAGAACCTCATAATGGCTATCGCATTAAGACACCAAAGACTTACTCGCAGTCTAGTGTTCCCTGCGCGACGTCACAAAAGTATGCAGGAACATAAAACGCCGTAGGAGACGGCAGCGCGTGGCAACCATATACGTGATCAGGAGCCTCTGTGTCGAGGAGATTGCAGCACGCGCAAGCCAAGCACGCAATGAAGCAGAAGGAAATATGGCTCGTGTGGCATGGTAAAACTTATACACACTAGAGAAGTATCGCTTACCCTCGATAGCGGCGCAGCCAAACAAGTTCCAAGTCTCCTTTACCACATAAAAGTCCATATCCAAGACAGTGGCATGCAGCAACACTGTAACACACGGAAAGTGCTGAGGGGAATCACCAATCACGGCGGCACGCGTGGGAGAACTCGTCCTGTTGAGTTCAACTCGTCGCCAGTGCAGGGCCGACAAACATGGGTCCTTGAATATACTTTATTGAAGTACAATCGTAGTCAACAGGACGAAGGAAGGAAACCAGCACCAACGCTCCCCATCAACTGCCTCCCTCAACCTTCCATCCACTGCATTCCATTCTTTCACCTTGGTTACCACAGAGCTGCGGCAACCCAAGTGGAAGAACCCAACATAAATCTCTTTCCTTTATTCAGCCATGACACCCCCTTTGCCACAGTCATGCACAAATGAGGTGAAACATCTTCTGAAAGCTGGAATAGTTCCTCAAAGTGTAGTATGGGTTTACCGGTGCACTGCTTTCTTTCTGGCAAACCTTCAAATTGTCACCAAAGCAATGCAGTGTCAGTATTCCAATATATATAATGATCACTTTGACATTAAAGTAATTTAAAATTAAAAGGTTTAATTCCAGCAAAAACTCATTAGGAAACAGTAATGTCCATATCTCCATTATCCGTTTACTAACCTGTTCACATATTGTTCCTATTTGGTTTAGGCCAGGAATGGTGGGTTGGTTTTAGGAGTGCACAAGCACTCGATTTTGGATGGTTGCTGGTCACTTATGAACTATCTCGCTGTCTCATGGTCATGGGCTCTTCACTGGCGTAATTTTACTTTTAATAAATCAACTGCTTAGTTTATGTCCTTTATGCTGGTCATCATTTCAACCCCTACCTATTGGCAATGAGATTCTGAACTGGGAGCCCACCGACATGGTTTTTACAGCTATCGCTGCATCGATTTAGTGCACAGTTGGGATCACTGTGATTAGATTGCATGCACAGTGAGAATTACTGTGAGGAATGTTGGTGATCATCATCACCATTACTTCGCTGATCTCAACCATTCTGGGGCCGTATTATGGAAAATGCCCCGGGGGCACAACGGGCATTTTTTGCCCGCTTTGCGTGCCCCCGGGGCACTTTGGTATTACAGAAAGGGCCACAGACGCTTGTGCAGCTCTTTCTGTAATACAGATATCGCTGGCGCACATATAGGTTATGTATGTAAACAAAGTGCTGTGGGCATCATTTGATTAGCAGGAAAACACACAAAGAATTAGTGAATCCCTCAATTAATGCACTAACTCTATTGGTATAGAGAATTTTCTCAATTCAAAATATATAAATACAAACAGGTCTGACAAGGGTTTCATTGATAAAGTATATTCCCCAGATTCGCTGCAATAATTAATATGACAATATATACAAAGTGCTCAACTGAAGGTGAGGGTATATCAATCATACACAAAAAGACAATGTATGCCCTGGCACCAGCGATCTCGTCGAATGAGCAATCGAGATCCTCGCCACCTTCTTTGTTGGGAAGGTGGAGAACATCTATAAGACCTTCTCGCAGGTTACTACGTGTCGTGATGTTTTGCCCAAATTCTTTCCGACGCGCAGGTTAGCTACTCTCCCGCCGATCCCTCAAGATGAGTTGTTTGGGCTCTGTAGCAAGGTCAAGTCCGGCTCTCCGGCTGACCCCCTTAAGCCTGAGCAATTTGTATAATCACTGCCGGTGCTCCTTTCGCCTGTGGGCCAGTTGATTAATCTGTCTCTATCTAGGGCAGTTGTCCCCAGGACTTGGAAGCACGCCAGAGTGATCCCATTGTTAAAAAAAAACCAATCTTGACATAGCGAAGCCAGAAACTTTTTGCCCCATCTCTCTCCTGCCTTGGGTATCCAAGATCTCTGATGCTTATATTAACTCCATCCTATCTAGATTTTTGGAGGATAACAACATTCTAGACCCCACTCAGAATGGCTTCCGTTCTGGCCACAGCACTGAGACTGCGCTCCTAGCTGTGACCAACACCTAAGGAGGGCGCTAGACGAGGGCCGCACTTCGGCGCTGATTCTATTAGATCTCAGTGCCTCGTTTGACACGGTCTCTCACAAGATCCTGCTACAGCGGCTGGAGGAAGTGGGTATTGAGATTCCGCCCTGGAATGGTTTGCCTCTTTTCTTACTGAGAGGACCTTCCAGGTAACAGCTCCCCCTTTCGTTTCCATGCCCCATACCTCCAAACATGGGGTGCCACAGGGCTCAGCTTTGAGCCCTACACTTTTCAATCTTTATGTCTCACCGTTGGCAGCGGTGGCCAGGAGCACAGTGGTATCGTACGCAGACGATACTCAGTTGGTAGTCGCACTCATGGACGACCATGTACGAGACGCTTGTAAGTTTCGGAGCGACCTCTAGGCTGTCGCTGAGTGGATGACGGCCAACTGTCTCCAGCTCAATGCCAGCAAGTCGTAGGTCTTGCTGGTAGGAAGAGATCCTGAGCTGTGGAGCGAACGCTGGTGGCCGGCCACCTTGGGAGGTGCACCTGCCATTAAACAGGTGGTAAAAAATGTAGGTGTCTGGGTGGACTCTGCCCTTACCTTTCAGACCCAAACCAAGAAAGTGGCAGGGACCTGCTTTGGCATTTTGCGTGGGCTTAAACCGCTGCTGGGGTTTTTTGACCCGCCCATTAGGCAGGTTATTGTGCAGGCTTCCATTCTATCGCGATTGGATTATGCTAGTTCGCATTATTTGGGGACAAATAAGGCTGAAATTCTGAGACTGCAGAGGGTTCAAAACGCTGCTGCCAGAACTCTTCTTGGCTTGCCCAGAATGTGCTCTACGACGAACGCCATTCGTCGGCTACACTGGCTGCCTGTGGCCAAACGGGTAGAGTTCAAGTCCCTCTGTATTGCCTTTAAAATTCTAAAGCTCTCTTCGCCAGGTATTCTGGCCAACTTAATTGCACCGTACATTCCTGCTCGCCAACTTCGGTCGATGGGGCAGCATCTGGCGGCTGTCCCTCGGGTGAGGAGGGTGCGTGCAGGCGGACGTTCCTTTTCTACTTTGGCGGCTAAACTTTGGAATAGGCTACCTTTGCATATTCGTGGAATGGATAACTATTTGTTATTTCATAAGGCAACCAAAACATACCTCTTTCCTCCGTCCTAGGCTTTCCTTCTGGTAGCCTTGCAGTTTTCTGCTGTCAGCGCTGGGACGCCCCTTTGCTGGGGCAGCTGTGCGCTTTAGAAAACGTTATAACATAACATAACATAACGTAGTATATGTAAGAAACTGGCTCTGTATATACTGCACCAAAGTGAGCTACAGTGTGTATAGAGTCCAAGGGTCTCCAGAGGTTTGGCAGAGGTTAAAGTTAGATAGAACCTTACTCTCTAAAGTGGTAGCTTGGTCGAGCAGTAAGGCAGTATCAGAGGACAGTGTAAAGCATTTGATGTACACACTCAGTCAGCAAATGAATGCACACACTCAAGAACTGAACTCTAGGCCAATTGTTTTGTATAAAAAAATATACTGTTGTTTTATTTCTAGAACCAAGCAAGCCTGGTACAGGTAAGCATAAAAATACTTTTCAGTAGTAAATTACTTGTATGAACACAGTTCAAAATTGCAGTGTAACTTGTACTGATTTTGGTTACAGTTTTAAGTAAGCAGTTTGCAACACATTGCAGGTATAGTACATTCAATTGAATGGGCTTTTTAAGTAAAATGCAGTTAATTACTTTTCAGATTACTTTTGCTAACACAGGACTGGATCCTAGATTCAGCCCTGGGACATTTCCTGAAAACAGGTGAGTAAATGCGTTTTGGTTAAAGGTACGATTTTTAAAGAATATTATTGCATTTCAAAAGTTGACACTTAGAAACTTTTTCACCTAGAACCACCAATGTTATCCTATGTAAGGAAATTCAATTTGCAGGTAAGTTACTTTAACGTTACTTTTGTAATCCAGTGCTGGACTCCTAGATTCAGCACTGGGACATTTACTTAAAACAGGTAAGTAATTACGTTTTTGTAGTTTGTACGATTTTTAAAGAATATTATTGCATTTCAAAAGTTGACACTTAGAAACTTTTTCACATAGAATCACCAACGTTGTCCTATGGGAGGAAATTCACTTAGCAGGTAAGTTAGGTTATCAATACTTTTTCTTTTTTTTTTTGGCGATGCAGCGCGCGCAACAAAATTCGTTTTATTTATTTATATGTTTACTTACCTCTAATCAGCCATAATCCGTAGTTTACTATCCCCCACCTTGCCCCTCCCCCGCCCCACGTCAGCGCCCGGCAGCACTCCCACCACGGGCCGCTACTGCCATCACCCACTACAAAACCCCACAAACCACACCTATACACCCTTCGACCCCAACTTCCACACAATAGCACCTTCACTCACACACAAAACACAACCTTATCCCGTACCACTAACCATCCACTCATCGCCAACACCCCCCAAATCCATACCATACGTAACTATATCCCATCCAGAAACAAACTTGCTACTCTAATTACTCCGAAAAGACTCCTTTCTGCCACCAACACACCTATACTCAGCCTTCCACCATTTCATCCACCAACACCCTCCTCTTCTTTTTAACAAAAAAATCACAACCACACAACCCTTACACTCCACTGCACCACACATATGACCTCTTTTAGCAATCAAATCTAACACAAGCACTCTTAACACTTCTTCATCACCTCTCACACACCACAAACACTCTTTTCCAAAACACATCACTACCCCCTTTACCTTGCAGCTTCCACTTGAGAAGACTTTACATACAAATACTTCTCAGAAGACAAATACATCATCACCTCCTCTCACTACTCCTCAAAAACAAAACATAAGACACACACCAGCACAACAAAATCTCTCACACACACACTGCCTCATAATAATTTTGTCACTAGCTAGAAATATACACCCACTCCCACCCTCCTGACTACACAATTAATACACACCCTAAACCAATTCCACTGCCAAGCTTTCTCTCTTCCCCCACACCTAACACATAACAGCAACACAGCAACTCTCTTTTAACCGCCTCTCATCCATTGGCCACTTTAGAATTTACAACATGACCCACATGCTGCACCACCACTGCTAACTCATACACCTTCCACCCAACACAAACGCAAACAAAATAAGCAACATGTCACTCTTCACAACTTCGCATCTCCATGTCTACTGCAAAACAAGGCTACTCTACAAAAACAACACAGCGTACCAACTCACTCTCAACCACCATCTCCACGACCTACACACGCATACCCATCAAAATGCCTTCTTAGCCAGCTGGATGAGGAATACGATACAGAACAGCTACACTATTGCTATCCTCAGACAGCTATTACCAGCACTAAGGACGCACCTGCTATAAGCTGTAGGAAAGTGCCTCTTTTTGCATGGTTACCCCCTAACCTTTTGCCAGATACCTGATGCCAACTTGACTGAGTGCGTGCTGGGATCCTGCTAACCAGGCTGCCCCAGCACCTGTGTTCTTTCCCAAATCTGTACCTTTGTACCCACAATTGGCACACCTCTGGGCCACATGTCAGACCCTTGTAAAAGGTACCCCTGGCACCAATGGCTTTGTGACCAGAGAGGGCCTTTGAGGGCTGCAGCATGTATTGCACCACCCTCAGAGACCCCTCACCTTAACACCTCCACTCTGCCAACGCAGCCTGGGTGTTTTGGTGCAGTTACATCAACACTGCCTGTGGCATGGGTAAGTCACCCCTCTAGCAAGCCTTACAGCCCTAAAGGCAGGGTGCACCATGTCCAGGTGAGGGCATAGCTGCGAGAGCAATATGCCACTACAATGTCTGTACCAATCACAGACATTGTAAGTGCAGTGAAGCCATTTTGAGTACATGTGCTACTCGCTAAAAAAGCACTTCAACACCTCATCAGGGGTAGCAAGCGCTATATAAATGCTAACCTTTTTTCCTCTATCCCTCCACTATCCTGCTCAATCCAATTAACTGACTAATGTATTCACCACTCAAATTACTTTCATATTTCACTATACTAAATCACCACTAATCCTGTTTGGGTTTCAGAGTAGCGTGCTACCTGCCGAAAAAGCACTTGACACCTCATCAGGGATAACAAGCGCTATATAAATGAAAAACCTTCCCTCTTCTATCCCTCCACTATCCTTTTTTTAAATTTTTTTTTATTCTTTTTATTGAAAGTTGGTTGCAAAGCGAATACAGTTAATGACCATTTGATACAGTACATGTTCACAAAATCAAATCTTCCACATAGCAGGATAAACATCAGTTGTAGTATCACCACAGTTATCGGTAGCAAGTGCAGTATTCCTCCACCCTCATTACTCCCCTTGCAAGGACGAACCATCGAATGGTCTGCATATCATCCCCCTACTTTTGTTCCAATTCTCCCAGATCTTGGTCCACTTTTGTGGACAACCTCTTCCCTCGTAAATCACTCTTTCCGCCTGCATACACCATCCACTATCCTTTTTCAATCCAAACAACAAACTCACATGTCCACAGCTCAAATTAATTTAATATCTCCCTATACTAATTAACCACTAATCCTTTTTGGGTTCCGGAGTAATGTGCTACTCGCCGAAAAGTGCTTCGATGCCTCATCAGGGGTAGTAATTGCTATATAAATGCAAATACAATTACAATTAAACATAAGGAAAATGCTTCTCGTAGTAGATGGTCAAATTGTCCAGTGTGTTTGCTGATTTTGATATGTCTTGATTTTTCTAAGTTTGACACTCTATTGTGCTTCTTTATTTTTCTGTAAGAAAGAGGATGTTCGTGGTATTATGTATTGTATTGTATTGTAATTGCATTTATATAGTGCTTACTACCCCAGACGAGGCGTCAAAGTACTTTTTCAGTGAGTAGCACGGTACTCCGGAACCCAGAAAGGATTAGTGGTGAATTAGCATAGTGAAATATGAAAGTAATTTAAGTGGAGGATACATTAGTCAGTTATTTGGATTGAGAAGGATAGTGGGAAAAAGGTTTGCATTTATATAGCGCTTGCTACCCCTGATGAGGTGTTGAAGTGCCTTTTCAGCTTGTAGCACGCTACTCCGGAACCCATAAAGGATTGTTGGTGAATTAGTATAGTGAAATATGAAAGTAATTTGGAGTGGTGGATATGTTAGTCAGTTATTTGGATTGAGAAGGATAGTGGAGGGATAGAAGAGGGAAAAAGGTTTGCATTTATATAGCGCTTGTTAATCCTGATGAGGTGTTGAAGCACTTTTTCGGCGATTAGCACGCTACTCCGGAACCCATAAAGGATTAGTGGTGAATTAGTATAGTGAAATACCAATGTAATTTGAGTGGTGGACATGTTAGTCTGTAATTTGGATTGAAAAGGATAGTGGAGGGATAGAAGAGGGAAGGATTAAGAATTCTTTTTTTTTGGAGCTCATAGCAGTAGGAGGAGGCTTGAGATGAGTAAAAGGGAGGTGGAGGGGAAGAGTCAGAGGGAAGAGTTTAGAAAGGCTTGTTTGGGAGATCTGAATCGTAAAAGAGGTATGAGATGATGCAAGGAGGGTAGGGGAGGGAAGAGTCTAGAAAGGGTTATTTTGGTGATCATAGTAGTGGTATCGGGTTTGGTATGAATGAGAGAGTGGAGGTAGAGGATATATTGTTAGAGGTATAGGGTGAGAAATGGGGTAATGCATTGGAAAGAGTAGTAGAATGAGGTTTGAGATGAGTCTGAGAGGTTTGAGGTATAGGGTGAGAAATAGGGTAGTGCATTGGATATGCTGAATTAGAAGATAAGTAAAAAATATATAGATACATAAGTACATGGAAGATATATATGCATAAGGAAGTAGTATATGTAGATTAAAGATGCATTTAATAAACTCTGGCTTTCAAGTGTTGTACTTTAATTTAATTTGATTTTTTGTTTTGTAATTCAATAGTGAAGCAATGATAGTTATGATAAAAGATTTACTTATTTATGCAGGCACTTATATACATGTTAAAAACATAGAATAATGTAACTATCAGTAATATGTACATTTATTAAGCAAAACTAACGAATATCTATATTTTTTAAAACATAATTCTTATACACGTTTATACAAAGCAATACACATATATAGGTACATATCTATAGTTCAAATAAATGCTTATATACAGAGGGATATGCTGTATATTTCTGTTTGTGTATGGTGGTTATGTGGGGAAGAGACAATTATTGAGTAGTTTTCTGAAGATAAGGGGGTTATCTGTGGATCTTATGTTGGGGGTAAAGAGTTCCATAGTTTGGGTGCTTGAACAGAGAAGGATGTGCCACCCATGGTTTTTAGGTCGAGCCTAGCGCAGCGCGCATGCGCTGCCCTATGGGGAGGCCTCTTGGAATCACTCCAGACTTCCCCGAAACTTTTCCGTGTGGTTTTTCAACTTCCACGCATTCTATTGGCCTTTGCGTGTGGCTTTCAAAAATGAAAGCACGCAATTGACCAAAGGCGGGTGCATGTCTCACCTTTTCTCTAAATGTTCACTCCCACGGCCTCCAGCTGTCGGAAGCGAGCAGCGACACGCAGGCTGCCAGCTGCATTCCTCCCTTGTCGTGGATCATGTTACAAATTAAACATAGCGCGGTCGCTTTCACTTTCGCGGCCGCGCGTGCTTGTCTTCCACACTTGTCTTTGGTTCTTTTTCATGTTCACTCCTTTACTTGTTTCTCGCACTTTTTAATTTGTCACGCTATCTCCCATTGGTTTATTTGATTGCAAGCACGTTATTTAATTAAAAGTCATCGAAAAACAGGCAGCGCACGCCTGCAAGGCAGGCATAGTCATGTCAGCTTAGCAGACCGCCGCACTTCCAGAGCATTACCGGTGTGTATACCATGGACACTATGCTTCCAATTCCGGAGCAGTACCGGTGTGTATACCATGGCACACTACGCTTCCACTTCCGGAGCATTACCGGTACATATACCATGGCACACTAGGCTTTTACTGCCAGAGCATTACCCATGTGTATACCATGGACACGACGCTTCCACTTCCGGAGCATTACCGGTGTGTATACCATGGAACACTATGCTTCCACTTCCGGAGCATTACCAGTGTGTAGACCATGGACACTACGCTTCCGGAACATTACCAGTGTGTATACCATGGCACACTACGCTTCTACTTTTGGAGCATTACCGGTGTGTTTACCATGGCACACTATGCTTCCACTTCCGGAGCATTACCCGTGTGTATACCATGGCACACTAGGCTTCCACTTCCGGAGCATTACCGGTGCATATACCATGGCACACTAGGCTTTTACTGCCGGAGCATTACCCATGTGTATACCATGGACACGACGCTTCCACTTCCGGAGCATTACCGGTGTGTATACCATGGCACACTACGCTTCCACTTCCGGAGCATTACCAGTGTGTATACCATGGACACCATGCTTCCACTTCCGGAGCATTACCAGTGTGTATACCAAGGCACACTAGGCTTTTACTTCTGGAGCATTACCCGTGTATATACCATGGCACACTACGCTTCCACTTCCGGAGCATTACCCGTGTGTATACCATGGCACACTAGGCTTCCACTTCCGGAGCATTGCCGGTGTGTATATCATAGCACCCTACGCTTCTACTTTTGAAGCATTACCGGTGTGCATACCATGGCCATTACGCTTCCACTTCCGGAACATTACCGGTGTGTTTACCATGGCACACTACGGGCCCGATTCACAGAACTAACTTAAGACAAAATCCTAAACTTACTACCAATTTGGTATTCACAGAAGGCACTTACTCATTTTGGTATTCACAGAAGGCACTTACTTACTCATTTTGAGTAACTTACTCATTTTGTGTAACTTACTCATTTTGGTATTCACAGAAGGCACTTACTCATTGATGAGTAAGTGCCTTCTGTGAATACCAAAATGAGTAAGTTACACAAAATGAGTAAGTTACGCAAAATGAGTAAGTTACTCATTTTGGTATTCACAGAAGGCACTTACTCATCAATGAGTAAGTGCCTTCTGTGAATACCAAAATGAGTAAGTTACACAAAATGAGTAAGTTACTCAAAATGAGTAAGTTACTCATTTTGGTATTCACAGAAGGCACTTACTCATCAATGAGTAAGTGCCTTCTGTAAATACCAAAATGAGTAAGTCACACAAAATGAGTAAGTTACTCAAAATGAGTAAGTTACTCAAAATGAGTAAGTAAGTGCCTTCTGTGAATACCAAAATGAGTAAGTGCCTTCTGTGAATACCAAAATGGTAGTAAGTTTAGGATTTTGTCTTAAGTTAGTTCTGTGAATCGGGCCCTACATTTCCATTTTTGGAGCATTACCGTTGTGTTTATCATGGCACATTACGTTTCCACTTCCGGAGCATTACCGGTGTGTTTACCATGGCACACTATGCTTCTGAAGCATTACCGGTGTGCATACCATAGCACACTACGCTTCCACTTCCGATTACTGGAAATGCTCCACTTCCAGAGCATTACCGGTGTGTTTACCATGTCACACTACGCTTCCAGTTCCGGAGCATTACCGGTGTGTATACCATGGCATACTACGCTTCCACTTCCGGAGCATTACCGGTGTGTATACCATGGACACTATGCTTCCGATTCCGGAGCATTACCAGTGTATACCATGGTACACTAGACTTTTAATTCCGGAGTACTACCGGTGTGTATACCATGGCACACTACACTTCCACTTCTGGAGCATTACCTGTCTGCATACCATGGCACACTACGCTTCAACTTTTGGAGCATTACCGGTGTGTTTACCATGGCACACTACGCTTCCACTTCCGGAGCATTACCGGTGTATACCATGGTACACTAGGATTTTACTTCCGGAGTATTACCGGTGTGTTTACCATGGCACACTATGCTTCCACTTCCGGAGCATTACCGGTGTGTATACCATGGCACACTAGGCTTTTACTTCCAGAGTATTACCGGTGTGTTTACCATGGCACACTACGCTTCTACTTTTGGAGCGTTACCGGTGTGTTTACCATAGCACACTACGCTTACACTTTCGATTACTAAAAATGCCTCACTTCTGGAGCATTACCGGTGTGTTTACCATGGCACACTACGCTTCCAGTTCCGGAGCATTACCGGTGTGTATACCATGGAAACTATGCTTCCAATTCCGGAGCATTACCGGTGTATACCATGGTACACTAGGCTTTTACTTCCTGAGTATTACCGGTGGGTATACCATGGCACACTACGCTTCCACTTCCGGAGCATTACCGGTGTGTATACCATGGACACTACGCTTCCACTTCCACATTACCGGTGTATACCATGGTACACTAGGCTTTTACTTCCAGAGTATTACCGGTGTGTTTACCATGGCACACTACGCTTCCACTTCTGGAGCATTACCGGTGTGTATACCATGGCACACTACGCTTCTACTTTTGGAGCATTACCGGTGTGTTTACCATAGCACACTACGCTTCCACTTCCGATTACTAAAAATGCCTCACTTCCGGAGCATTACCGGTGTGCTTACCATGGCACACTACGCTTCCAGTTCTGGAGCATTACCGGTGTGTATACCATGGAAACTATGCTTCCAATTCCGGAGCATTACCAGTGTATACCATGGGACAATAGGCTTTTACTTCCTGAGTATTACCATGTGTATACCATGGCACACTACGCTTCCACTTCCGGAGCATTACTGGTGTGTATACCATGGACACTACGCTTCCACTTCCGGAGCATTACCGGTGTGTATACCATGGCACACTAGGCATTTACTTCCGGAGCATTACCCGTGTGTATACCATGGCACATTATGCTTCCACTTCCGGAGCATTACCGGTGTGTATACCATGGCACACTACGCTTCCACTTCCGGAGCAAACCCGGTGTGTATACCATGGACACTGTGCTTCCAATTCCGGAGCATTACCGGTGTATACCATGGTACACTAGGCTTTTACTTCCGGAGTATTACCGGTGTGTATACCATGGCACATTATGCTTCCACTTCTGGAGCATTACCGGTGTGTATAGCATGGCACACTACGCTTCTACTTTTGGAGCATTACCGGTGTGTATACCATGGACACTATGCTTCCAATTCCGGAGCATTACCGGTGTGTATACCATGGCACACTACGCTTCCACTTCCGGAGCATTACCGGTGTGTATACCATGGACACTATGCTTCCAATTCCGGAGCATTACCAGTGTATACCTTGGTACAATAGACTTTTACTTCCTGAGTATTACTGATGTGTATACCATGGCACACTACGCTTCCACTTCCGGAGCATTACCGGTGTGTATACCATGGACACTTCGCTTCCACTTCCGGAGCATTACTCGTGTGTATAACATGGCACACTAGTCATTTACTTCCGGAGCATTACCCGTGTGTATACCATGGCACACTCTGCTTCCACTTCCGGAGCATTACCGGTGTGTATACCATGGCACACTACGCTTCCACTTCCGGAGCCTTATCGGTGTGTATACCATGGACACTATGCTTCCAATTCCGGAGCATTACTGGTGTATACCATGGTACACTAGGCTTTTACTTCCGGAGTATTACCGGTGTGTATACCATGGCACACTACGTTTCTACTTTTGGTGCATTACCGGTGTGTATACCATGGACACTGTGCTTCCAATTCCGGAGCATTACCGGTGTGTATACCATGGCACACTACGCTTCCACTTCCGGAGCATTACCGGTGCGTATACCATGGCACACTAAGCTTTTACTGCCGGAGCATTACCCATGTGTATCCCGTGGACACGACGCTTCCACTTCCGGAGCATTACCGGTGTGTATACCATGGCACACTACGCTTCCACTTCCGGAGCATTACTGGTGTGTATACCATAGCACACTACGCTTCCACTTCCGCAGTATTACCCGTGTGTATATCATGGAACACTAGGCTTCCACTTCCGGAGCATTACCGGTGTGTATATCATGGCACCCTACGCTTCTACTTTTGGAGCATTACCGGTGTGTATACCATGGCCATTATGCTTCCACTTCCGGAACATTACGGTGTGTTTACCATGGCACACTACATTTCCATTTCTGGAGCATTACCGTTGTGTTTATCATGGCACATTACGGTTCTACTTCCAGAGCATTACCGGTGTGTTTACCATGGCACACTATGCTTCTGAAGCATTACCGGTGTGCATACCATAGCACACTACGCTTCCACTTCCGATTACTGGAAATGCTCCACTTCCAGAGCATTACCGGTGTGTTTACCATGGCACACTACGCTTCCAGTTCCGGAGCAATACCGGTGTGTATACCATGGCATACTACGCTTCCACTTCCGGAGCATTACCGGTGTGTATACCATAGACACTATGCTTCCAATTTCGGAGCATTACCAGTGTATACCATGGTACACTAGACTTTTATTTCCGGAGTACTACCGGTGTGTATACCATGGCACACTACACTTCCACTTCTGGAACATTACCGGTATGTATACCATGGCATACTACGCTTCAACTTTTGGAGCATTACCGTTGTGTTTACCATGGCACACTACGCTTCCACTTCCGGAGCATTACCGTTGTGTATACCATGGCACACTACGCTTCTACTTTTGGAGCATTACCGGTGTGTTTACCATGGCACACTACGCTTCCAGTTCCGGAGCATTACCGGTGTGTATACCATGGACACTATGCTTCCAATTCCGGAGCATTACCGGTGTATACCATGGTACAATAGGCTTTTACTTCCTGAGTATTACCGTTGTGTATACCATGGCACACTACGCTTCCACTTCCGGAGCATTACCGGTGTGTATACCATGGCACACTAGGCATTTACTTCCGGAGCATTACCCGTGTATACCATGGCACATTATGCTTCCACTTCCGGAGCATTACCGGTGTGTATACCATGGCACACTATGCTTCCACTTCCGGAGCATTACCGGTGTGTTTACCATGGACACTATGCTTCCACTTCCGGAGCATTACCGGTGTGTTTACCATGGACACTATGCTTCCAATTCCGGAGCATTACCGGTGGATACCATGGTACACTAGGCTTTTACTTCCGGAGTATTACCGGAGTGTATACCATGGCACACTACGCTTCTACTTTTGGAGCATTACCGGTGTGTATACCATGGACACTATGCTTTCAATTGCGGAGCATTACCGGTGGGTATACCATGGCACACTACGCTTCCACTTCCGGAGCATTACCGGTGCGTATACCATGGCACACTAGGCTTTTACTGCCGGAGCATTACCCATGTGTATACCATGGACACAACGCTTCCACTTCCGGAGCATTACCGGTGTGTATACCATGGCACACTACGCTTCCACTTCCGGAGCATTACTGGTGTGTATACCATGGACACTACGCTTCCACTTCCGGAACATTACCACTGTGTATACCATGGCACACTAGGCTTTTACTTCTGGAGCATTACCCGTGTGTATACCATAGCACACTACGCTTCCACTTCCGCAGCATTACCCGTGTGTATACCATGGCACACTAGGCTTCCACTTCCGGAGCATTACCGGTGTGTATATCATGGCACCCTAGGCTTCTACTTTTGGAGCATTACCGGTGTGTATACCATGGCCATTATGCTTCCACTTCCGGAACATTACCGGTGTGTTTACCATGGCACACTACATTTCCATTACTGGAGCATTACCGTGTGTTTATCATGGCACATTACGGTTCTACTTCCAGAGCATTACCGGTGTGTTTACCATGGCACACTATGCTTCTGAAGCATTACCGGTGTGCATACCATAGCACACTATGCTTCCACTTCCGATTACTGGAAATGCTCCACTTCCAGAGCATTACCGGTGTATTTACCATGGCACACTACGCTTCCAGTTCCGGAGCATTACCGGTGTGTATACCATGGCATACTACGTTTCCACTTCCGGAGCATTACCGGTGTGTATACCATGGACACTATGCTTCCAATTCCAGAGCATTACCAGTGTATACCATGGTACACTACACTTTTAATTCCGGAGTACTACCGGTGTGTATACCATGGCACACTACACTTCCACTTCCGATTACTAAAAATGCCTCACTTCCGGAGCATTACGGGTGTGTTTACCATGGCACACTACGCTTCCAGTTCCGGAGCATTACCGGTGTGTATACCATGGACACTATGCTTCCAATTCCGGAGCATTACCGGTGTATACCATGGTACAATAGGCTTTTACTTCCTGAGTATTACCGGTGTGTATACCATGGCACACTACGCTTCCACTTCCGGAGCATTACCGGTGTGTATACCATGGCACACTATGCACCTGTGGATGAGTGCCTTCTCTGGGTTCTTAGGTCTTCACGATCTGGCTAGGGAGCTGGCTTATGCGTGGCCCTGTGGGACATTTTAAGTCATGACTATGGCCACTGCAAAATATTCTAAAGGAAAACATCACAAAGTTATTGAAACATATCTGTTAAGGAGCTTAAATAATCGTAGCACAATAAAAATAACTCAGCTCTTCAATAAAAATGCATTGAATGGAATCATGTTATGTGTTCTGGAGTATTAATGTTCTTTCCAAATTAGTTATGAGATTTAATTAAAAAACGTAATTTATGAATTTCAATTTTTTGTTGTATAATGTTATAGCCTGCTTGCAAAGCGAACACATTCATATGAGTTACCACGCTACAAAATCACTACGGATAACAGAAATATTTGCAGTGCGCAACACAAATGCTCAAATAATAATACAACATTTGGGGGGAAAGATGGGGCCCTGAGATGTACAGTATCTTATAGGGTGCCCTACTGCCTTTTAATGTTCATTCCTTGCTATCTCTTGTCCAGCCTGACAAATCACAATAATTTTTATTTTCTCAGTAGATTTCATTTCTAAAGGTATAGCATTAAATAAAGAAATATGTGAGGTACTCAGCATTGTAATCTCAAAGTCTGTTATGATATATACACACATACATCCCCCCAACACACATCATATCACGACTCACCACTACATTCCACACCATGCCAGTGCCCTTACATCACTACACTAAGCACAACTTGCACACAAACTTTACAGTACTAAACACAGCAGCTACATTGCTCTACAAAATACGTTAAAAACATTGCCAATATCTCTGGCTAAACACTTATAAGGTCCCAAAGGCAAGACCTATTGGCTATGCCAATGCTTGTTTTATTGTACGTTTGGATTTTGAGGTGAGGTGCCACTCAGGAGCGGGGGTTCCTTTGTTGAATCAGTTTGGGGATTTTATTCCTGATGAAGAGCGGTCCTGTTCCATGTATCGCTTTGTGGGTGATACAAAGCAGCTTGAACGTGGATCTTCTGGCAACCGGTAACCAATGCAGGGCTTTCAAGGCAGGGGAGATGTGGTCTTCGGCTTTATATGTGAGAGTAGTCTGGCAGCCGAGTTCTGAATCCATTGTAGTTTTTTCATAGTCCTTAAAGGTGATCCGTGGTAGAAACTATTGGTGTAATCGAGTTTGTACAGAACTAGAGAAATGGTAGCCTGGACCTTGTGTGTAAATTCCAGATGGGGGAAGATTTGTTGCAGAGTTTTTATAGTAACAAAGCTTGGCTAGTTTGTCCACTTGGGCATTCATTGATAGCTTGGAGTCAATGGTCATTCCGAGGTTTCTTACTTCCTTCGATACTTTAGGCGGTGTTCCCAGATCATCAGGCCAGGCGGCGAGCGGGTCATAATTTTTCCAATCGCCACACGTGAGTATTTCCGTTTTGGAAGCATTCAATTTGAGATGGCTCCACGTCATCCATTGATCCATGGCTCTGAAACAACTGAAAATTGGTGAGTTTCCAATGTCTTTGTGGCATTCCAGTTGAAGGAGTATTTGCGTGTCATCTGCATAGTTATATCATGTGAGGTGAAATTGATTGATCAGTGCTGGTAATTACTTCATGTAGATGTTGAAAAGCATGGGCGAGATGATAGAGCCTTGAGGGACCCCTGCTTTTGTGAGGTACGGTTTGGACAAGAAAGGGGGGAATGGATAACATTAGTTCTGTTGCGAAGGTAGGGTGTGATCCAGTCTAGAGCAGTCCCCTCTATGCCAGCTTCTTAGAGTCTTTGTATCAGAGTGTCATGGTCAACCATGTCAAAGGCAGCCGAGAGGTCCAAGAGAAGTAGCGCAGCAACCCCGTTGTGGTCAGATGGCATCCCAGATGGCAACGAGGGCAGATTCTATGCCTCTTCCTGGACGGAATCCCGGTTGGAAGTCTGAAAGTATGGCATTATCTTCAATGAATTGTGAAATCTGGGCGAATGCTGCTCTTTCTATCAGTTTGCCCAGGAAAGATCCATTTGTAATTGGTCTGTAGTTGTCAGGGTTCAGCTTCTCTGTCCATCTATTGTTCATATTTGGTTCAGGCCAGGCTTTGTGGGTTGGTTCTAGAGTGCACCAGCATTTGGTTTGGGAGGGTTGCTGGCCATGTATGAACTATCTCGCTTTCTTATGGCCGTGGGCTTTTCACTGACTAAAATTACTTGTATTAAACCAACTACTTAATTTATGTCCAGAGTGCTGGTCATCAGTTTGATTCCTACATACATGTTCAACAAAAACAAACTACATTCAACAAAAACTACATTCTATTAGAAGATGAAACACACAGCCAAGCTTGCACAGATACATATGGAGAAGGGTGGAGGAGTGACAAAAAGAGGAAAAAAAGGAGGAGCAGTGAGAAAAAGGGAAGGGGAGACAATAGAAGGAAGAGAAGAGATGAAAGTTAGCACAGGAGATGGAAGAAAGACGTAGAGAAGAAGTGAGATGGAAGGGAAGAACAGGAAGGAATGACAGTGAAGAGAGGATGAGAAACGAGAAGAGGAGGGTAGGCAACAAAAGTGGAGCGAAGGGAGACGACAAGTGGAAAGACGTCGGCGTGAATGCCCGTGCAAGAGATGGCCTGTAGGATGGAGAGGTTTATCACGAGTTTCCTGGTCTTTAACAACAAGGGAAGGATGGAAAGGAGATAAATGTCTTCAAATATTTTATTTTCACTCGCATAACTGTCTGGTTCTGATGATAAACTGTCCTTAAAGTGTCACACTCAAGGCATTGGAAATGTCACACATAAAAGCACTGCAAACATAAAAACGTCACACATAAGCAAAGCTGAAAACTTTGCACTTATAGGCATGGAGCCTTTCATCAGTAATGTTTGCTCTCGAGATTCAGCGGTGTCAACCTAGCGCTTGCAGAAGCTACAAAGCTTTTGTTTCCCTTCGAGGGTGGTGTATCCTGATGTCCCCATTTCAATTTGGCCACGTTTTGGATTTGGAGCTTTAATCTTGGCACAACGCATGTGTCTTTCCAACAGTAAACATGGCTCCGTGGGCTGGCATTATCGACTAGAATAGTAGCTAAGCACGGAACCATGTATTGTGCGTGTTGTGCCCTTAATAAACATGGCGCACGTGGTGGTCATTTTGCCATGGGAAACTGCGGGATGTCAACGTTACGAAAGCGCATGCGTGGTACCATTACAGAATACGGTTGGTTGAAACCTGGACTACCCCAGCGCAGACAGCAGCACGCATGCGCATTGGTATTTCCTGTCACGCCCTACACTGGCGCATGCGTAGCCGGTGCTGTTTGTGGGCGGTGCAGAGTGTGCGGCGCGTCGGTTCCGCTTTCCGGGGGCGGCGGGGAGGAGGGAGTGGGGGATGGAGGGGCGAGGGCCGGAGGAGAGAGTGGCTAGTCTGTGATCGGAGAGTCCTGAACCCGGAGTCTTGCCAGTGGGACACCCAGCTGGGCCTCAGCAGACCTGTCTCAGCCGATTGCCCCAGACAGTGCTGTGGCTGGTGCCCCCTCGGGACCTCTCTATCCCCGGGGCCCCCTGGAACCGGACATGGCCGCCAACCTGCGGCGTGGAGGAGGTCTGATCGGGCTGATGAAGGACGCCCTGAATCCCCACCATCACCACTTGAACCCGGCTCAGCCGGGGGCCGTTGACAAGCGGACTGTTGAGAAGTGTTGGAAGCTCATGGACAAGGTGAGCGGAGGGTATATCTAGTTGCGATGGGCACAGGCCATGACCGTGGTTTACAACCATAATATTCCATTATGAGGATAAGCGGACGCTGGCGAAGTGCTAGAAGCTCGTGGTTACGGTTAAAGGGTACACGACCAGTCCGCGGGGAGGAAATTGTACAGGGCTGGAAAAATCTCCCCCAGCGGATGCACCCCTACTATGGGCCTCCAGTGTCGTGGAAGCTTATGAATAATGTTAAGGGGGCATGACCTGAGGAAGATGGTAGTGGGTGGGGTACATCCCCCAACTTGTGCGAATCATACATATGTCATCGGAGCTCGTTAAAAAGGTTGGGAGGAGGAGTAACCATAGGTAGTGGAGAGACACAAGCCCTGCAGGAGAGTAAAGGATTGCGGAGAAGCAATTGGAGTTCATGGACCAGCTGAAGGATGTGCCTAGTTACTTGTTCTGGGCATGTATATAATCACTGAGGCTGGGGTTTTTCTTAACTCTCTTAGGAGTTAATGTAGCTTGTGTAATTTCATAGGCACAGTGAAGATGGGCGTGGAAGAATACCTGGCGAGAGGCTGCCCTCCTTGCCTCGAAAAGTGCATCTGAAAAATGATGGAATATTTTGGGGATGCGAAGATGGTAATACCTGCCCTTTGCTTAGGAAGGTTCCCAGCGGATCAAGTAAATGCACAATGGAGTGGGGAAGGTGCGGACCCTCCTCGTGGGTGACTGTCACAGGAAGGACAGTGTTAGACTCGAGAATTTGGCATATTATCTGGAGATGTAGATCCGCATCTCGATGGTTATGAGGTGCGATCATTACCCTAAAGCGACCATAATCCCATCATTTGACATTTTCTTTTCCGGGAACTCTACCTGATAAGATTATATCTCAAGTCAACTACTCAGTAAATAAGGTGGGCTCTCTTGACCCAAAAAAGTTCTTTGAGAATCTATTCAGATAAGAGTTTGGGATTCCTTTCTGCAGGGAAAATTCTGGACAGTTTACTGGGGATTAGCAAAGCAGTTTCTAGTGGGTTTACCTCTTTAAAAAAAAAAAAAAAACACTACCCAAAGAGCGCAGCGGCCATCCATGGTTTAGTCATGAATGTACTGCTCCACTCAATGTGTTGAAGGCGGCCACAAATGCCATCCCTCGAAATGTCCGGGAAATTAGAGAACCCAGACTCGAGTATAAGCATGCATTACAGCAAAGGAAAAAGCTGCATGCCTCAGAAGTTCTAAATAGAGCAGCACAGCTAAATAGAGCAGCACAGCTAAATGACTGCAGACTTTTTTGGGAGGTGGTCAGTTGACATTTTTTCCAGTATAATTCGTCCTCGAAGATAGATTCTCACATCCTTGAGTAAGACTGGGTAAATCATTATTCTCTAGTGTTTAACCTGGATAAATTGGACAGACAAGATACCAAGGCCAATAGTTTGGCCCTTTACACTGCAAACGATGCTTGGATGGCGGACCTCATAGATCTTCTGTAATTGAAGCTATTATGATGCTGCAAATGGGAAGGCCCCAAGCCCCGACGAGGTACCAATTGACTTGTTTAAATATAATATTGAGTTTTGAGCCTCATTGGTCACCAGTGTGTTGAGGGCAGCAGTGAAGGCAGGCCTAATCATTTCATCGCCAGGTTCCTTAATAGTACCCATTATTAACAAGCATTTGCAATGCAATAGGTCTCGCATTTACGTGAGTTTAAGCTAATGGCATTGTAAATGACAATGCCTTTTATTTATGTTTTAAAAGCAAAAATAAAAGGCATTACCATTTGCAATATTAATACCTCAAACTCGCGTAAATGCGAGACCTATTGCATTGCAAATGCTTGTTGTATAACAGCACCTAATTCTCCTCCGTAAGGTTTAAAGATTGATTCAAGATTTTTAGAAATGTTGTTGTACTTTACCAGACCCTTTTATGGGGGACAGATGATGACTATTTCTTGAAGACATTGAAAACAATGGCTGTTATTGGTTCTTGCTGGAAGTGGTGTGACTTGTTGCAAGAGTAGTGTTTCTGGTCCAAAACCCTTCGAGGCCCTACCAGCCTCAAACAGGAAAATAATTTCTTACCTCAGTCCCCTTTAACCATAGAATGCTACGGTGATAGGACATCCTAGAAAATGTGAATAATAAGGCTACAGCATTGCCTTATAGTCTGATGACTCAAGCAAATCACAGCCCTGTGGCCATATCAGCAAACTGCTATTCACTGGATAGACCCCCTTTTCTTCACAAAGACGTTTTGCTAACCAGACTTTGAAGAAGCAAGTTTAAAACATACCAAATAATAAGGAAATGTTTTTAGCAGCTTCAAAACACTTTTAAAACTGCACATTTGTCAACATTTACACCCCCAAACTATTTTCAAGTTTCACAAATGCAAACTGAAACACTTGCAACAAAAATTAATTTTAGTACTTTTCGAAAGCAAAATCCAACAATATTACAAAGAAAAAGGGTTTAGCTGTCAAAGGAAAGTACGGCCACCCTTTTTTTAAATGAAAAAAGCAAAATCAAACATACTTACAATTGGAAACCAGCACGGAATCGAAACCTGTGGTGCGCGCGCACCACAGAGGAGCCGAACGCGGGAATCTAAACCAGTGGTGCGCACGCACCACAGAGGGGCGAGGGAGCCTGTCTGTGCCGCGCGCTGATGCGCGTCCTAGACACGGACGGGAATGGGCAGAGCAAAGGCGGGACATGCGCCCGCCTTTGCCCAATTGCGTGCCGTTTAAAAAAAAAAAAAAAAAAGCACGCTACAGCCAATGCCAGCCTGCGAAAGCAAAACCACACGCACGAGCGTGTGGTTAGCTTTCTGAAGCCCATACAAGAGGTCTCGCGCTGCGCGGGCAGTGCTGCGCACTGCAACGCTTGGCGCGAGACCTAAAAAGGGCAATAAGAATTTACCCTCGTGTTATTGGCCAAGTTCACTGATAGATTCAACTTTAGTATGTGTTATTTTAATGAAATTGGACACCTGGACAGAAAGCAATTCCTTCTTTTCCACAGTCCAATTTGGCTTTCGGCCAGGACTGGGGACTGTAGATTAAACCCTTAATATAACACTTATTGTGAGTAAGTATGTCAAGGCCAGGCGGGGGACCATGCATATGGCTTTAATGGACCTCTCCTGTGCCTTTGACCTTGTAGATAGGGTTTTGTTGTGGGACTTGATGGAGCAGGCTGGAATAAATTCCTCCCCTACTTGGCCTTATTAAGGGTTTGCACTGAACACTGCAAGTAGAGTACGATATACACAGACCGGAGATTGCACAGCCCGAACGTCGTAAGAGGGGTTAGGCAAGGCTGCATTTTAGCCCCCTTCCTCTTTTATATAACTTCTTTGGATTCAGCATTGAAGTCATGTAGTAAAGACTTTCCCCGTACTATTGTATGCAGACGATGTGGTTGTCCTAGTTCGTACAGCAAATGGCCCCCAGAAACTTTTAAATGATTTTAACAATTTTATGCTCAGCCTTAGACTTAAGGTGAATCAGCAAACGTCTTTTATAATGTCATGTGCCCCAAAAATATTAAGTCTAAAACATTTTTAAATGGAAGGGAGACCCTACGAGAAAGTGCTTGCTTTTAATTATTTAGGAATATTATTGGATACCAATGGGAGCTGGGTTAAGTTACTAATTCAAAGAGCGCAGAAAATGGGGCGACTGGTGACGTAATATTTAGATTTGCCAAAAGGCTTGACCAAAAGCGAATTCGGGAGATGCTTCAGCTATATAAGAGGAAATGTTTGTCAGTGGGCACTTATGGGGCTGGTGTTTGGGGTTATGTCTTCCCCGGGAAACTTCAGGTTGCCGAAAACAGTTTCTTGTGCAGACTACTAGCTGTAACAAAATCTACTGTGAGTCTCATCGCACACATGGAATTGAGTTTAGGTTTTATTGAAGACCAAGTTAATATGGCCCGCTTCTCTTAAGGCTAATGATATGGAATTCCCCTAAGGCCCAATTTTCACAGCAGGTGACAGATTGTGTAAATCTAGAGAACATGTCTGCCATTCCATGGCTGGTTTATGTTAAAAACATCTTTTGCAGCTTAGGCCTCTGTAAACTCTATGACCACCCTGAAAACATTGGCCGTAGATCTAAAGAGAAAGTTATAGGGGCATTCAGGTGACTCAAAGAGAAAACAAGACTTTAGAAGCTGCTGGATAGGTCATCTGTCCATAAATATATGCAAATTTCCGTATCTACAGGCCTGGAGCCCTATCTCAGCTGGATAACTAAACCTGAGCACAGATTTTACCTTACCAGGTTGAGACTGAATACAGTCCTGTTGCTTGTGGCCATTCCTATGGAATGCACCTGGCACACCTCTCTTCCATTTTGTCCATGTGATGCAGCCAGTGCCCAATCTACTGAGCACTTTATGCTTTTTTGCACTTTGTATGAATCTCTTAGACTATGTTTCTTGCGCCCAATCCTTTAAAAAATAAAAGGCATTTTTGTATCTTATAGGGAGGTGCTAATTTATTTGCAAAATGTATCTTCTGTGGAAATTTGTATCGCTATCCTTAATTCCATTGTTGCTGCCATCAAATTCAGAAGAAACTATGCACTTTATCCATTAAGTAGACAATAGCTATCCATTTGAGAATCACTGTCGTTGATTACAATTGGCTTAAAAAAGTTGATGTATTTTTAATCTGTTTGGAGTGGTTCATGATGATGACAGGTTCTTTTTAAGAAATGTAGATGTAATTTATCTATTTTAAATGTTTTTGTTTCGTTGTAGTAATTACACAAATGCAAAGTGGTTTTATTTTGTGCTTTCATCGTCATATGTATTGGCAGAATAAAGATATTTTGACTTGATTGACTGTCATTGTGAAGTTCTGGACACACCTGAACAAGGTGTGTTTGTTGGGTGCATAACTAGCACGTGGAGAATGATTTGGGTTTTGAGAAGGGGCACCTAGGGGAAGAGAGTATGCCCTCCAGTGACCCTCCATGATTGCAACCCTATCATGAGCTAAGAAGGCTGAGGAGAATTGTATGGACTAGTGTAAGGCGGCACATTATGAATCCTGGTGAGCGGGACGCTCCACACACCACCTTGGACTATGTTCCTAGCATGGGAAAGGAGGATTTTGGAGAAGTTCTTGAAGCTCATAGACAATGCGGGGCATGTTATAGGACATGGCCTTAGGAAAGGGAATTTGAGGGCAGAGGATTAGCCGATTGGAGTGAAGGAGTACTGGCCTTTGAAAAGGTGCTGGAAACTCGCAGACAAGGCTGAGTGTAAACTAATAAAACCTGCTTTGCGGAATAGAGAAGTACTCAGTGGAGAGTTGCAGGCCTCAAACAAGTTACAGCCGTAGCCCAAGGGAAGAGGCAGTTGAGCATTGCTGAAATGTCATAACTAGGTGAGGGAGAGGTAGGACCAGCTCCCTGGGCAGCAGTGTTCCCAGGGCCAAGTTAAAGGACCTAGAGAGTGGAGGTGGTGCAGTGCCAGCATTTGTGGGGAGGGGAGGCAGTAGGGGGTGGAAGCGAAGTGCTTTAAGCTTGTGGTCATATATCCAGAGACCAGATAATCCATATGTATCCAAGTGTCCCAAATAATATTTAACACAGATAATCATAAACTCTGCGGGGGCTATGCTCCAATCATCCCACATGTGACATGGCTCAAGAATACCATAATCATTAGTCTGTCCACTATTAACCCAGAAAGCCATAAGTCACAAATGGGTGTCTCTGACCACACCCATTCCAAATAGAATGCCCTATATCATAAATGTACTCCATCAATAATCGGGGTCAAGACAAGGTCAGGCCCTGGAAGAATTGTACATTACTGTACCCTATCCCTTAGAAACAGGAATAAATGTACAGACCATAAAATAACGCCAGAAATTGTTAGATAAAATGTGTATGTCACTATTGAAAGCATGACATGGATTACAACATAAAGCAGGTCTGTGCTAATCAAAAGCACAAGACCAGTAAGAGAGAGAGATACTCACTGAGAGAGGTATAGACTGATCCATTGTAAACCCGGCATATGGGATCTGGCGTTTGTACAAAGCTCATGACGAAAGTAAGAGGGTATAGGGCCAGTCTGGGGGAGGGGTGATGCTCATTGGGGAGCTGCATACTAGACACCCTGGTGGGGTGGTGCACAACCACAGCACAGGGAAAATAATCTGGGAAACGGTTAAGGCTCATGGACATATTGAGGGGAGTACCTGGAAATAATGGTTAGACCACTTAGAGGGGTACAATGGGCAAGTGCCATAATTGATATAAGACCTAAGAGCTATAAACTCATGCACTTGATGCAGTGCAGTATCCAGAGAGAGGCACAGCCCCTAAGGAATATTCACATGAGCATAATAGTATACTAAGGGCGGGGAAGTGCTGTAAGCTCATGGATAAAGGGGATAGAGATGTCGAGGGAAAGAGGTACGGGCACTGCAGGTAAGGTGTAGGGTACACTGGGGCAGCTGCTCTCTACTAATCGGATTTAAGGTAAAGTGCTTCTACCACATGGTAGCATTACATTTAGGGCTACTGGAATTTTGTGGCCGGAGAGGGCCAAACTATGCGGCAGGGTTGAGTAAATTATGTGACGAGAAAAGGCAAATTATGTGGCATATTGTGGCATGTTTTGTAATGGTATTACTACTTTATTTCTTGTAATTTTTAAACTTGGTAACGCTCTCTGGACATTGGTTGCACCTCTTTAGTACCAGTTTAATATCCAAGTATAGCTGTGCAAAGAGCCTTCCACTGCGCGGCAACATGTCACTGGATTTTTTTGGTAACTTTTGAACCGTTTGAGCTAGAAACAAACATTTTTTTGGGTAGAATCTGCTGATTATGCGCAGATGATGGATTACGTGGCAAATAAGACAAATCTATAATTATGTGAAAATCGCAGCAATGCCACAGTCGCATAATTCCAGTGGCCCTGGTTATATTGCATGGTGCAGGTGCATTTTCCATAGTTTTTGGAACTCTAAGCAGACCCTGTCAGGAGTATAGGGTGAGTAACAGCTGCTGACTTAAGACTCTGATGGTAGAGTACCCATCCAGAATATAGGGCGGCTACCCATATTGTAGTTGGCACATTGGCCGGTAATATCTAAAGGCACATCTTTCTTGCTATAATATATCCAAATTTAAATGAAAAAAATGAAACTAATGATTAGAAACGATAAGTATGAAAACTAAATGCCAAGATACCTAAAATATGAAAGGGTCTCATGACTAACCACGCAAAGGAGCACAGATGTGGAAAAAATAAAATATGGTAAGGGTTAGTAACCTGGAGCTGCCAATCTACAATCTTAAACACCCCATGGAAAAACTCGGGTTGATCACAACACTTTTGAAGCAAAGGAAAAGTGAAAGAACCCAGCAAGTAAAAACAGTGGATGCATGAAGAGTATTGATTTACGTAAGCAAACTCCAGTACATAATCATATTTGAGAAATAAGACAAAACAAAAAAGCAAAGATGGCAAATGGAAAGAGATGCAGAAAGATAATGGGCATTGGGGCCGGTGATAATGGTATGTTCTAGATTTTTAAAGTGGAGTACAGCTGGCAGAAGAGATTACGGGATGAGAGATTATCTCATAGATCTGAATGAATTTTCTGCCACTTGAGCATTCCCATGCCCCTTTGACCTAGACGGCTTATAATAACAGAAGTTATGTATCTGGTGTACCTTAAAGTTCTGATCTTCATTCTATTAGACATTTGAGGAGTGCCCTTTCTTGGGAATCTCCTAGCAGCCACATTTCCATTGAACATCAGTGGTGTCTCTGAAACACGCACTACTCTACAAGGGGAATGACCCAAAGCATTGTAACTGCGCCCTCCAACTAAACTTTCCTCTACAAGAGGATAGCCTCGAACTTTCCCAGGAGGCAGAGTGCCCACTTGGGTGATTAAGGGCTGGGGTGAGAAGTGTAATGTAGGTTAAGTTTCGATTCTTAAATGGCTTTGAAGCTGGTTCGTTTCGTTGTGCCTTGAGTGTGTTAGACAGTCAGAGAAAATGATGGGGCGAGTGCTAAATTAATACTAGCTGTTGTTGCTTACTCTGTGCCGATTCCAGGACATATTTTCTTTTCTCAGTAAGCGCCTTTGAGCAGGAACCAACATTATGCAAACCAGCCTGGCTACTGGTTCCAAAGAAACTGCCTGAACTGGGCCAGCGAGTGTCATAATAGGCGACCCGTTTCATTGTGGATTGTCGTACTTTAATATTGCTTTGAGATCTTACGGTCTCTTTTTGTTGTCATTAATGGTTACCAGGGCTTGTCTGGGGGCAATGGAGGCTGGCAGAGGGATATCTTAGTAGCTGGAGATAGAAATGCTGGCACTAAGAACTTAAAACAGCCTTATTGTAAGTAAAGGGGGGCAGAATAATTTCTACAACATTGCTTCTAGGTCAACAGTTTTCTCTTTTTGCTTTTCTCTTTTTTAGGGTAAAATGGAAGGCCAGATATCCCTTATGCAATCCAAGTGATAGACTATGTCATCATTTTCCGTTATTGCGAAAACAAGGGAAGTTACTTGAACTAACAGACCTGGTGTGTAGTTTGTGAGAGAGCACAGAGACCTTACTGTCTCACGGAGTTAAAGTGTGGCAGTTCCCTGGGGGCTCGAACCCTGACAATATGTCGAGGCTACTTATTTAGTGGCAAGCCAGTGGAGTTGAGAAATCTACGTTACTGAGAGGGTGGTGAGAATTTTGAGTCTGCTGCACCCAAACTATCTTTAAGAAGCCAAGAAAGATAGGAGTATCAAGCCAGGCATGGTCTGAGTCATCCATGCTGTGACCTTGATGTGGTCTGGTAGGGGATGGAAGCCTACAGGGACAAGTGGAAACCCTTCTGCCGCAGATGAGAAGAGGAGTAACATGCGAGGTTTTGGTCCAAATGTGAGGCTTGGTATGCCACAGACCGAGGGTCTCGTAAGCCTGACATGGGTGCAAACAAGGCTGAAGGAAGAGGGAGGCCTTCTGATTGAACAATTTGTCGGAAAAGTGCAGACGGAGCACAGTGAAGATGAGGGTAGGAGAGGGTATTGTATATCTATAGCTGCTGACACCTCTGCTGGATCACAGCTAGGGATAATTATAAGGCAGCATCCCAAAAGTGGGGTGGAAGAGGTTTTCTGAAGCGCATTCAGGCTTGCACCTTGAAAATCGTAAATCAACATTTGCACCTCTTTTTTGTAAACTGAACCATGTCTTGCAACTGTGTTGTTGCAAAACTGTGACCAAGAACCCTGCGCGTGTACATCTCCTATGGCACCTAATTTTACCTGATTTAAGCCTCCTTCAGAGGAGGCTCCCTTATAAATCCCCATGTGTCCCTGTACACCCTACCTCTTTCTTAATTTCTTCTGCCCATCACCGGATGCCTGGTACTTATCTTCTTCCTAGTGTTTCCTGTTTCTGCACCTCACAATTACTTCCCATGCTTACTTGTACACGGGACTCTTTCTTTCCTTCCCTTGCTCATGACAGCTCATACTTGTATTTTCTCTGCTATACGTGCTTTAAGCCTAGATTCTAGCTACCTCGCAAAATGTGAAACTTCTGATGCATCATCAACTTACCATATTTCTCAAAGCTGGTTTCCCCACACACACACGTTTCTGAATTCTAAGTTTATGTCCTAACCTTCCAAGCCAGGGTTGTCACAATCCCGTCCTTGTTTAGCTCGCGATGGTTTAGGCTGCTGTCTGTGGAGTCCCACGTTTGTAACCCCTGACCTCCGCTTTTCTTTAATTTGCTCGTTTTCTTACTCTTGAGACAACACCCACTTCCCTTTGTCACCTTGCCTTGCCATACAGAGCGCAAGATATTATCTTGCTAAATCCTCTTCCATTTCCTTCGCCCTTTCCGTTATCAGGACCCCCACCCTGCTCCTCTCTCAATATACTCACTGATCTGTGTTTATGTCCCGAGCACCCGTGGTTAAGAGTTAGTTGAAAAAGATCACTGAAAGTTTTACGCCCACTTGCTCTCTTCTGATGGGTGTATTTCAAGGTCGGTGTGTGATTTATTTTTAATATAAGGCCAACCCCCTCACTTCCCCCAAGGGGCCCTCTAAAATGTGTTCGCTGCTCAGTGTTCTGGCGGTTGCAATTGCTGGTGTCAGAATCGACCACTGCAGGCTTTAAGCATGTGAGCAGGCAGATAAATTAGTTTCGCTTTAAGGGGCCTTTAATGTCCACTGACTCATCTTGTTCCATTGTTCAGGGGGGAATAATTTCAGCTCCAACCGAAAAGTTCCTTAGCATTAGTCAATAGTCGGACTGGTATGAGACATGGGGTTACTGGGCCTTAAAATATGCACATGACAAAACTTTCCTCGGAGCATGGAGACTTCCCACGGGTATAGTCTCACCCTCCTCTTACCAACTTATGAGGATGCCTCATCCTTGCAGTAAGGCTTTTCCTGTTGCCCAGGACATGCTGTTCATTATTGTACCTCAGCAGAGGTTTCTTGTATTTAATTAATATTCATTTTCGCTACCAAAAACCTTTGTGTTTTTTAAATTTACATTTTTTAAATGCAGGTTATGTTAAATGGTGTGTTGCAGCATTTCGACAGTTTTAGTTTCTGTACTTCGAAAACTGACTAGCACAGTGTTCTAATTGCATCAGACAGTTTTCCTTCCTCTTTGAAAAATATTGCATTTGCCTGTGATACACTGGTTACTTGCTTTACATTTTCCTGAACTTGGAGCCACAGTAGCGCCCATGTCCGTTGCTCTGCAATAGCCCTTGCAGGCGCTTATCTTTATTGGTTTGTTTTGTGTCCTGTCCTTTCTTCTGGCACCTACTTTTTGGACATCTTTTCTCGTTCCCTTTTAGGCCATCTGAATACTGCTTCTTGCAAGTCTTCTGTGATGCTTTCGACAATGTTTTTATGGTTACTTTACCCAACTTTCCAAAACTGGCATGCTTCCCTGGCCACTGAAGCCTATCGTGGCTAAGGCGATTCATCTCACTCTGGGTCCTACCTGAAAATGTCACTTTACCTGTTGCATTATCACTTGCTTTTTACAACTACCTTTAGTTTCATTTTTAAGCTCCCTTTATTAACTTCTCTTAAGAAATGATCACCACATTTGTGACTTAGAAAATGTTCTGCAGCTGATAGCGTTCTGGCGAGAGCAGCATTTGAGTGTATGTATACCATGAAGTACATCCTGGGCCACTGAATTTAAAAGATTGTGCGGCTGCGGTGTTTTTCCCAGAATTATAGATTTGCCAGATAATCCATCATCTGCTACACAATCTGCAGAGTTTAACAAAAAAAATTGTTTCCGGCTCATACAGATTAAAAGTTGCTAAAAGCGCAGTGACGCGTGTTGCTGCGTAGCAGAAGGCCCTTTGCAAAGGGTGATTGGTCACCTTTCTTATTGCTATATTTGGGTATTAAACTGGTACTGGTGAGAGGCAACCAATACTCGCTGTGTTAACAAGTTTAACAAGCATTGGCATAGCCAATAGGTCTCGCCTTTGGGGCCTTATAAGTGTTTAGCCAGAGCTATTGACTTTGCCAATGTCTTCAAGCTGTGCTGTAGAGAAGTGTGGCTGCTGTGCGGCATGCTGAAAAGTTATAATAAAAAAGTGTCAGAAGCATTTTTGTTACTTTATATATGACCAAGAAGGCATTATGTAAAACTGAACGACCATATTAAAAAAGTATTTACAATAAAACATTTCCTCAGTTTTCTTTTGTTCTTGCAATGCTGGCAACTTGTTTCTGCCTATTGCAATGGTTGTTTGTTAAAGCTTTTTTTTTTTGGAGGGGGCATAAACAATCTGAGGGTGAAGGTTGGGAACTAGTACCTGTATTATAACACTAGCAGCGGCCAGACGCTAGGGGAGAATCAACAGATGCCAGATTCCGAGAGCAGGCTGAGGTGGTGCTGAGTGATGCTGAGGTGGTAGTGGTGGTGGTGGTGACTGTTGCGGAGACGATGCTGAGGTGATGCTGAATGATACTCAGGTGTTGCTGAGTGATACTGCTGTGGTGCTGAGTGATGCTGTGGTGGTGCTGAGTGATATTGTCTTGGCGCTGAGTGATGCTGTTGCGGCGCTGAGTGATGCTGTGGCGGCGCTGAGTGATGCTGTGGCGGCGCTGAGTGATGCTGTGGCGGCGCGGAGTGATGCTGTGGCGGCGCGGAGTGATGCTGTGGCGGCGCGGAGTGATGCTGTGGCGGCGCGGAGTGATGCTGTGGCGGCGCGGAGCGATGCTGTGTTGTTGCCGAGTGAGAGAGAGAGTGAAGATATAATGCCCAATTAGAGAGGGTGGTGAGAGAGAAAGAGAGAGAAAGGGTGTACATAGAATAAAGAGTGGAGCGGGATAGAGAGAGGGAAAGAAGGGGAGAGAGAGTGAATGAAGGAGTTTGAAAGAGAAACAGATAAAGGGGTGAGAGAGAATGAAAGGCAAAAAAGATAGAGAGGGAAGAGTTAATTAAGTAGAGAGAGAATTAGAGAGGGGAGAGAGAGAGAAGGAGAGAGACAATAAGAGTGGGGGGGGGGTGGAGTTTAAATAGAGTGAAGTAGTGACGCGGAAAAAGTAACCTTAAATATAGCTTTGTGCTTTGCGCGAATAAATATTAAAAAAAAAACAGTGAGAGACAAAAATACTGGTAATTAGGCTGACTCCCAATATAAAACAAATAGCGATATAAGGTGAAATCAACCCACCGAAGCAATATTTCTAACTAGACAAAAAAAAGCTTGCATTTCAATGCTAATCGCTGTTGTTTTTCATGTGACTGTAGTCCAGGGCCCTCAGTTGGTAATGTGAGCTGCTGCTGCGATTGAAACATCAGAGTCCAGAGAGTTAATGAGCCATGACGAGGAAATGAGGAAGAGATAGGAAACCCAGATGCCAGCTGCGCGTGCACGCCATCGTGAACTCAAGCTGGTCGCCAGCCGAAAGCCAGTGTTTGCACTTCCAAAACCCACTTACTAAAACTCTCGGCCAGACCAGCGCAAGCGCTGGTGCAGGCCGAGACCTAAAAATGACAAATCAATGAAGTAATGCTACCGCAAAATGTGCCATGTTACACTGCATAATTAGCTTTTTCATGCCGCAAATTTTTCTCAACCCTGCCGCAATAATTTGGCCCTCCCCTGCCTTATAATTCCAGTGGCCCCAATTACATCTTCTGTTTTGCATTCCTGCGCTTGGAAGATACTGTTGTGGGAGGGTGGGTTTGGTTGAGCTTACAGAGTAGTTGGTGTCTGCTGGTGGTGGTGTTTGGTCAGTTTACAATGGATTCTTTTTTGTTACGTTCTCTAGCTATGGTTTACCATTTGGAGTGAGAGGTTTTTTTGGGCTCTGGGAGCTTGTTACCGATTGTGTTTCAGTAAATGTAACGACTAGGCGCTTTTGAAATAATAAAAACAAGTGATTAAAATGAAGGCCTATCACCCCTTTTAGCTTCCCTCAGCCATAGTAACCATACTTTGGTGCCCCAATGGTGATTCAGCTCTTGGAATAACATTTTTTTTAACCCATTTTCTTGATACTTCGTTTTTTACGTTGGGTTTCAAAAGACCTATTGTAGGCTTATCTGAGCATATAGCCTACCCTTTGCTTACCACTGGTTGGCTTGGTCACTTAAATTTCTTTGCTTCCTATTCGATACCCTTTTGTGAGGCAGCTTGTCAGTCCCTGCTCCTGGAGCAAAGCCTCTTTACCATAACTCTGATTTGACTGTCTTACACCTTTCGCTGCTGACTTTTAGCAAACAATTTTTTTTTTTAGGTTAGGCACCATGTGAGTGAATGTGTTTTTGAGCTGTCCCCCACCTATGCTTCTCTGCCCTGCGCCCCATATTGCTCTCATCTCTGTGCTTCTCCCCTCCACCCGTGCTAGTGTTACTCACTCTCACCCATGTGCTGCTCTCCTAGTCCTGTGCTTCTCTCTCCACCCTGCCCCACCCCTCACTCTGCGTCTATAGGTACACACATAATCTGCGCACAAAATTACACGAACATGTAATCACACCTTTTTTCTTTTCTTAACATCTAAAAAAAAAACATTGGAAAAGGCCAAAAGGCGAGACCTGTTTGGCTATGCCAATACCTGTTTAGTATAGTTCTCCTTTGGGGTAGGTTGTATTTTAGTTTTTATAAAACACAGCCTCAAGTAATTTTGTGCTTGGAGCACCAAACATGTTTTGCGTGTGTAGAACAAAAGCCCTGTGAAAGTTTTTCTGAATTGTGCAGATAAAGTAACTGAGACAGTCTGCGTTCTCTAGCTGGAGACCAACTACGTGGTTTGTATTACATTTTTTTGCGATCTGATATTAATTACAGTGTTTTCGCCTGTTTCTGAGGTGAAAATAAGTTAGACTGGGCTAAAGGCTGCCTAGCTTGTTTAGCTGTTTGCTTACTAAGTATTTGTAGTACGTTCCCACCAAGAAGGTACCAGAGTGTGAACAGATTAGGAATGAGATGGGACTAGGAATGCATGAGATCGTATTAAAGGTTGATCATTGGTGAACATGTTAGAACGCACATAATGTGCTAGTAAGCAACATGAAGTTTGAGACTCTATTCAAGGAATCAGTTAAATGCAGCATCTGGAAAAAAAACAGGTTCTGGAAAAGAAATATGGTAGTGTTGTTGGTAAGAGTTCAAAAACGAGTTCAGACATGTTATCGAGTGAGAGCAATGCAGCACCTGCACATCAATCGGAAAGGCTAGTTTCTAGGGTAAACATGTCTTAACATCTGCACACTTAATGTCAATTGCATGTAAGTTTCTTGAATCTTGGTGCAATAGAAGACCTTGCCTTAATATCTGAAGCAACAACAACAAGGTGATGGATGGAATGCTTGAATTAATCTCAGCCGCTGGCAGTCGGTTGGGGCCACATCCCAATCCATTGTTTTTCACCTACCATTCCACCTGTTTGCACCCAGCCCTATGCAAATCAGTGTTGACCCTGTTCCTCATAGGAACAGCCCAGCCCAAATTTCCAAGCCGTGTATGTCCTCCCTGAACCGGAACACAAACAACCCAGGACCAGTTTTGCCCTTGTTATGGGCTCTTCAGCAGTAGCGTAACAAAACTAGAGGGGGGGCTGTAAGGTACATGGAGAGGCCCCATTCCAGATTCATGCCAGGGTACTGCGCTGAGGGGGCCCCTCTGCAGCTTGCCTCCCCGCACTGTGGGCGCTGCTGGAGCCTATGTTACGCCACTGCTCTTCATCCAGGTATAGGTTGGTTCCAGTGGCGCATGCATCACTTTTTTGTATACTTTAATATCTGAAGAGCACGTTGTTTCTAATGAGCCAATTCTTTCAGGAGTCGTTCCGCCCCCCCCAAAAAAAAATCAGTCCGTTTGCCTTGAAGCTAATTTGTCAACCTCCCACTGTAGAGGCTACAAATGAAAACCATATTCACATTAGTGTATCCTGACCCTGAAATGGTTAAAAAAAAAAAAAAAAAAGACCTTTTCAACTCCTTAGTAGGTGTATACCGCCGAAGCGTGAAGGAAATGATTCCTTTTGTTATTTAACCCTCACACACCCTTTTGGTGTCATGCTTCATCATCGGGTTCACCCCAACTCCTAAAGGTCAGGGTGGGCTCGACCATATCTCAGGGAGCGCTTAGGAGAGGTAGGCAATCACTTGTGATTGCCGGGGATCCAGGATACCAATTGGGTATAGTGCCGGGCAGGACCTTTGGAGTACGTTTGACTACAAGGCTACCCTATTGGGACCCCGTTGGTGCGCGAATTCTCCTCCAATTGGGCGGAATTTTTCGTATCTGGAAGAAGGGAGATAAGTATTCTCCTGATTGTGATTAATTTTTCACTGTCATTATTTTGATCACGAATGGTTGCAGCTTTCTGCACCTTCAAATAATAATATATAGGTCATCCAACAATAATTTTGATCTTCACCAGGGAGGGTTCATCATTTTTGCCCTGACGAAAGCCCAGGACCATTTTTGGCCATCCTCCTACGGGCTGAAACATGTTGGCTACCCCTTAGGGTCATAGGACCATAGCCTCCGACACAGACCCTTTTTACAATTTTTTTTTTTTTTTTAATATCCACTACATCACCACTAATAAAGGGATACCTGGGTGGTGGAGTAGGATTTTTATCTTTAAGTCCCCCTGGCCTACCTCTCCTAAGCGCTCCCTGAGATATGGTCGAGTTCCCCCCTGACCTTTAGGAGTTGGGGTGAACCCGATGATGAAGCATGACACCAATAGGGTGTGTGAGGGTTAAATAACAAAAGGAATCATTTCCTTCACGCTTCAGCGGTATACACCTACTAAGGAGTTGAAAAGGTCTTTTTTTGAACCATTTCAGGGTCAGGATACACTATTGGGAATAAAGTCTAACCTGGGAGGAAGTATCCTTACTCTCACCTCTTACCCCCTGCTGTGGTCAGTGGGGGTTTTTCTCTGCTACCACCAATTGGTAGAAGTACAAATGAAAACCACCAGGCAACGGGCTGTGAGCAAGCACAAACTGTTGAGGATTTGAAAGAAGGTTAGTATCTCTTGTCCAATTATGAAAGTAGGTCAAATGTGTTAGAATCATACCCAAGTCCCTTAACTAAAATCATTGGTGTGGCAGTTGGTAAAAGAGCCTTAAGACAGGAACGGTATTAACTTGAATTGGGTGCCTATCCTATCTCAGTTGATCTGTTTGTTTATGGTGTGGTTTGATGTTAGTGCATGCACTACGTGAATCTATTTTTATTATCTTAATCTACGTTCTAAAGGAACTTATTGTAGAAATTGCATCCTGAAATTTGCAGTTGGTATCCGTGACCATGACGAGAAGGTAATGATGTGTGCTTTTGGGAAGGGTGTAATGGGCCGAGTAATGCTTGGGGCTGTATAATGGAAAGTGCTCCGGTGGCGCAACGGGCATGTGCTTCCACTTTGCGCGCCCCGTGGCACTTTGATATTTCAGAAAGGGCTGCAGATGCTGTGCGGCCATTTCTGTAATACAGATAGCGCTGGCGCACATGCAGTGCCAGCGCTATCACCAGAGGGTATTCCCTCATTTGCATAGGGGCGTGGTTTCATCCCAATGAGGGAATACCTTTGCCTCTGCGCCGTTTTTTATAGATGCGTAGGCAAAGTCGCTGTCTGGGGGGCGCACTGACAGTGCACCCTAATGGCAGCTTTCTGGAAGGGGGAAAGGGGGGTACTATGGACCCCCCAGACATTCCATTGCAGGCAGGTGCAGTCACTCACTGTGGAAGCTGGCGGGTTGCAACTTCCACAGTGAAACACGGAGCGGCTGCTCCATTATTTATTTATTTTATTACTTAAATGCACTGCGCTAGGGGCTGCACATTCAATGTAATAGAGAGCACTTTCCCTGTTTGCACCCGGCACACCTGTTTTAAGGTGCGCCGAGGCACAAATAGGGCCCCTAGTGGTTTATGTAGGTGAACCTGATGCAAAATTATTTTCCGTAATAGCGCAAGTACAGCTCGAAGGCCCAGGTTGTTTATAACCAAATATTTGGAACAAGAGTGTTTTATGCATGGCAAGATCTTAACCACATGCCTATCTACGAAAAACCTAGAAATTCTTTAAATGATTGACACATTTTTTAACACCGGCTGCGCAGGTCTCTGGGCAGAACACGTGGGTTTGATACGGGTGGGAAGGCGATGCGTTTATCATACACTTGGGAGGTGGTAATTCCTACATTTTCATCATGCCATGACTCAGGCGCTTGATGGAAGTGATGGACCATAGAGCTACATCTGTAGTATGCTAATTGTCGAAATGCCTATACTCTTGGAATATGACCCTCAAAATTCCCTTGTTTTAGGAATTTATTTCTCCTTTGTTTGCCCTACATATCGTTGCACATGACCATGTGACAAGAACATTCTTCCACTGGCATGGGCTTGAAGTTAGTTTGGTTGTAGCATTTTAATGTTTCCAGATATGGCACTCATCTGAGTTAAGTGATGGTACATTGCCAACGTTCATGGAATTGTGATCTAATCATTGTGCTATCTCGTGCGGATTCCAAATAGAGCTCTTAGAAGATCTATAAAACCAATTTCATTTACAGCAACTATCTCAAGAAGGTTGTAAGAGATGAGTACAGTTCACCCGTTGCAAGTGCAGGCCAGGAGCACCTTTTTGCTTACGTGTGCAAGAATACATTTTGTGGCAGCATGTCCCCAATTTTCAGTGATTGCATGAATGAAATAGCCTGCCATCCGTTTCAGATGCCCTGCTTACTTTCGAAGAGGTGAAGCTCATTGAGCCATGCAGGTTAGGCTGACAGAGTATTTATTTGCCCTGTTCATGGTGTACCTAGTGGAATCCATGAAAATAAATTGTGCAATTTGCTGAACCATAGAAGATTTCCCCAGATTGTATTCCTCCTTCCGCTTCCTGCTTTCCGGAGAGCAGATTATTACACACACTGAGATTCAAGACCTTGTCAGTGGTCCTACAGGCGATTGATTCACTGTGATGTCAGACATTGCACTAGATGTGAGGACTTGTGGTTTTAGGCATGCCTGTCACACTATCCGTGGGCGGCTATCTAGAAAATGTTTTCTACTGTTACAAGGCAGCCGCCGTTGGGCATCCAGCAGTGCAATATCCCAGTTTAAAAAAATCCCTTTCAAAGATGGCTACCTCGTGTGCATGTGCGTTCCAGATGCCCATCTTTGAATAAAGTTTCTTAAAGTTTAATAAATTGCTTTAAAAAAATTTCACCATGGCTACATGTGCATCTGTGGTGGCCTTTTAATGTATTATGTAATATTTAAGAAACTCCTTTCAAAGATTGCTGCTACGGAAGCACTTGTATTCATAACATAAGATGTGTATTTGTAAAGCGCACGTTCAACCAAGGGTATCTTGGCGCTGTGTAACAGATGTTTATTGTTGCACAACTCAATGGTACTTACTTATCTTATTGACCTCAGAAGGATGAAAGGCTGAGTGGACCTGCTGTGATTCCAACCAGTGACCATGAGGTCGAAAACAGGCCCCTACAGTGGACGCATTAGTCCACTAAGCCACCAGCCTATTCATGGAGGCCAAGTATGATTTTCCCGTGTGGATTTTTTTAAAAATTCTTCCTGTAAATGTATAATCATGATATATATATATATATATATATATATATATATATATATATATAATATTATCACAAAAACCAAGAGGCTCAATACTGGCAAAAATTCAGCGTTTATTCACAGTCTATCACACTGGCGGTGCACTCTGGGACCAGTATTTTTCAACTAAGTCACGTGAGTCTTAAGAACTTTAAAACACGCAGCTGAATGCAATGTACTTTTGAATTATTGTCCTTCTACCTGTGAACAAGGCCGGAAAAGGCAGAAACGTTGGGTGAAAGAAGGAACCTGCAGTGTTGGGACTGTGAATAAACGCTGAATTTTTGTCAGTATTGAGCCTCTTGGTTTTTGTGGTGTTAAAGAGAGATGGGCTGCTCCGTGCCCATTGTGAAGAGGCTACCATGAAGGGTCGGGGGCTCCGGTAACAGGAATATATATATATATATATATATATATATATATATATATATATATATATATATATATATATATATATTATTCATTCATTCATTCCAGTAAGTTTAATCGCACTAGACCCCAGCCTCTTGATGACGGCGGGGTGGCGAGCCCCTTAATCTCCAGCAGTTTGCATCATCTCCTTAAAGAAATAACACACAACGCCCCCAAATGCTTTTAAGCAGGTTTAATTCCTGGCAAATGCAACTCGACGCGTTTCAGAGAACAAGTCTCCTATATGTTTAAAACTTTCAGAAAAAAATATTTTACTAAATTCAGTTTGGCGAATGTTGTGTATTGGCGTTTACTTGTTACTCATTGGAAATAAAATTGTATTAATTTCTCTTGAATGTGTTTGAAAAAAACCAACAAAAAAACCTTTAATAGTCTTATCAAGTCTCCTCTTTGATTTTGTTTCCTTTTTCCTTTGAAGTGATCAAAGGACCAGTAAAGCCCCATGCATCTGTCTAGGGGGACCAAAGATCACTAACTTTATGAAATCTACCTCTTTATTTGCAAACTATAAAATTAAGGAACCTTGAATGGTGATTCAAGGTTTATTAACTTTTTAGGTCTCGCCTGGCGTTAGCGCGCATGCGCTGCTCTCGCCATGCGGGGGCCTTTTGGAATCAATACCGATTCCGCAGCTAGATGTGCACGCGTACAGACGGACAGAAGATGTGCACACGCTCGTCAGCGTCACCCTGCTGCTGGCATGGCAGCGCCCCCTCCTGGCTGGCACCATCGTCTCATCTCCGCGCTTCAGATGTCACATTGCCTCACATTTCCGCGCTCGTCAGCGTCACCCTGCTGCTGGCATGGCAGCGCCCCCTCCTGCCTGGCACCATCGTCTCCTCAAAAGCTTCCCTTTCTCCCTTGCCATTACGCGCTTCCCTCTGTCCATTTGCCTGTTGCCCTTGCTTACTTCACCTCCTGACAGCCCTGATTTCTCCCTTCATCCTCCTTTAAATTTACACAGTGGCGATGGTGATCTTTGAAAGTGGTGGGGTGCAATTCTTGCCCCAAATTCCAGCGAGTGAGTGAAGAGAGCAAGCCCAACTTTTTCTAGCATGATTTTGGAAGTCCCTCCCCTTAGAAAATGTTGAAAAAAGGAGTCAAATAGTGCATTTCACATATGTCACAATTGCCACATAAATTTGTTCAGAATCCATAGGCTCTGAAAGGGCACTCATCACTCCCACTCATTCTCACTCACTTCCCTGTCACTTTCAGTCACACTTTTTCACACTCACTCATTTTCACAGCATAGACCGGGGGGAGGGGAGGCTCTTTCCGTCCCAGTACTGGGACTTTACCCCCGGGGCTCTCAGTCCGGCCTCGGCGCTTTATCATCATCTGCTCGAAGGCTGTACATCCAAGCATGGATCACGCACCTCCCGAGTATGTTTATTGTAAGGCCCCGCTTCACGCGCCAGCAGTGACGTCACCTGCAAGGATAGCCGCAGCGTCTCTGAAGCCAACAAGACGGGCAGAGATATTTTTTAAATAATTTTTTTCCGGGATGTATCCTAAAAAAGATTTAAGTGCAGCCATTTTAAATGTTTTTTCATGTTTTGGGAAGGGACGTGGAAAAACGTACTGGCTGGATTTCTTCTCTTGCAGTCGTAAGGCAGAGCTTGTTCAGCTTGGGTTGGCCGAGGGAACACTGCAGCTTTTGACTTTGTTTCCCTATTTGCATTTACTCTCTTTATTTTGTTGCCTGGGCTGCCACTGGAGTAGCCAGTGAGTCATGAACCCTAGTGCAATGAAGTACACTGCCCCCCTGGACACTGTTTTCAATCACCAGGGTTCAGGGGGGCCCTCAAGCCTCTAGACCCCGGCGCCACTGCACCAGTGGAAGCTACGGCCGTGTGCAATGCCTGCATTCCGCAGTTCTAGCGTCAGTAGGCTACTCTTGCAGGTTGTACCTTCGATTTAGCCGGTGCTTTAAAGGGGCCAGTGCTCACAAGTGCCGAGTGCCTGCACTTCTCAAGGGGGTTTCAGTAATTTTAGTGGGAGAGTACCTGCACTTTAAAATAAGTCGCACGCATACTCCTATCCAGTGAGTTCCACTTCTGTAATTCCATTTCAAACATTGGATTTAGCGTGTGTTTCCCTTCATATAGCATGTCTTTTTGCGCGGTGACTGCCAGAAATGCCCCGCTGTGTTTTGCCTTCTGTCGGGTTGTTCATCTGTCGCCCCAGTAGTTGGGCGTTTCCTAGTTAGCAACCCCTGCAGCAGAACCGGGTGTGGATTTATTTGGTGCTGTTGTGGGTGGAAGGCTGCCTTTCTGTTGATGTGGCGCTCTGACTCCCATCGTGTTTTTTGCTTCCTTGGCATGTACTGTAAGCACAATCATCTGCTTGCAAAACATGAGGTGCGTGCTGACGTGACGCCAGTGGGTCTTTTGTCCTCCAGAAAATGGCTACTTAATCAGCCACACAGGCTTCGTTTTCTTCCTATAGGGTGGGTGGTTTAGTGCTGTCCAAAATCCGCAGCACGGGTTTTCTGCTGCGGGTAGTCTGCACACACTTCAAAAGTGCAGTCTTGTAGTATTTCAAACATAATTCTGTCGGAAGTGCGAACATATTCTTTGTGAGTGTTGTACACCATACTACCAAGAATGCTCTGCAAAGTATGGAAATAATCTTAGTTTGCCTGGGGAAAAAGAAACCATCGTGTGTATTTCCTGCAATTCGCCTCTCCTCTGCACAGAAAACAAAATACGGGCAAAAGACCAATCCCACGAAAAATTGGGCAGTAGGGCATATTTCAATACTCACTTGCCGGATTGCAATTGGCCACCTGTTTTTATTGGCACTCTCTCACTGACTGACTCACTCTGTCTCACTAACTGACTGTCTGACTCGCTCTCTCACTGTCTGACTGACTCTCTCACTCACTCACTCACTCACTGACTAACTGACTGACTCTCTGACTGACTCTCTCTCTCTCTGACTGACTGTCTCTCTCTGACTGACTGACTCTCTCTGACTGACTGACTGACTCACTGACTGACTGACTGACTCACTGACTGACTGACTCACTGACTGACTCACTCACTGACTGACTGACTCACTGACTGACTGACTGACTCACTGACTGACTCACTGACTCACTCACTGACTCACTCACTGACTCACTGACTCTCTGACTCACTGACTGACTCACTGACTCTCTCTCACTCTCTCTCACTGACTCTCTCTCACTGACTCGCTCTCTCACTGACTGACTCTCTCTCTCACTGACTGACTGACTCTCTCTCTCTCACTGACTGACTGACTCTCTCTCTCACTGTCTGACTGACTCTCTCACTCACTCACTCACTGACTAACTGACTGACTCTCTGACTGACTCTCTCTCTCTCTGACTGACTGTCTCTCTCTGACTGACTGACTCTCTCTGACTGACTGACTGACTCACTGACTGACTGACTCACTGACTGACTGACTGACTCACTGACTGACTGACTCACTGACTGACTCACTCACTGACTGACTGACTCACTGACTGACTGACTCACTGACTGACTGACTGACTGACTCACTGACTGACTGACTCACTGACTGACTGACTGACTCACTCACTGACTCACTCACTGACTCACTCTCTGACTCACTGACTGACTCACTGACTCTCTCTCACTCTCTCACTGACTCTCTCTCACTGACTCGCTCTCTCACTGACTGACTCTCTCTCTCACTGACTGACTGACTCTCTCTCTCTCACTGACTGACTGACTCTCTCTCTCTCACTGACTGACTGACTCTCTCTCTCACTGACTGACTGACTCTCTCTCTCTCTCACTGACTGACTCTCTCTCTCTCTCTCACTGACTGACTCTCTCTCTCTCACTGACTGACTCTCTCTCTCTCTCACTGACTGACTCTCTCTCTCTCTCACTGACTGACTGACTCTCTCTCTCTCTCACTGACTGACTCTCTCTCTCTCTCACTGACTGACTCTCTCTCTCTCTCACTGACTGACTCTCTCTCTCACTGACTGACTCTCTCTCTCACTGACTGACTCTCTCTCACTGACTGACTCTCTCTCACTGACTGACTGACTCTCTCACTGACTGA